>JAJHZJ010000865.1:0-30875 GCA_023548195.1 Bettongia penicillata ogilbyi
TCCATATTGTAAATTGTCATCTCTGTGTAGACAATTCTCTAATCTAGGACTCCAGACCTGGCCTCACTTTCAGGCTTCAGACTACAACCTCAAGAGCCTGCAGAACATCTAACCCTCCCTCCAGATTTGACATTGACAGCTCAAACTCATCATGTCCAAAACTAAGATCATACTCTTCATCACTATATCTACTTATTCCTTCTCTCTTCATGATTTCTGTTGTCATCATTCATCATTCCCTGAGTCTTCTATATTTGAGAACCTGTGTTACCTCTGAATTTTTCATCTCACTCCTCTATCATATCCCATTAGTTGCCAAGAAATTTTCTGAGTATTCACAGTATTTTCCAGGCTCAAGAACAACTCAAGTCAAGGTTGAATTTCTCTACTTTAATGCCAACTGGTTTAGGCCCCTAAGCTCAACCCAGGCTAGATTATTATTTGAACACGTAATCACTTGAAAGGTTCAACAAGTGAAATTCTAGTTGCTGTTGATCAATGAGCAATGGGTAGAAATGAGTTCAGTTTGAGCGAACCTCAGAACCACAAGTGATAGGTCAGAGCTAGAAGTAAACATGTTTGTCACGAAGGCTTAGTGACAGTTACCTATGATGTCTCTCAACTTTTATGCCGAGACCTGCTCCTATCCATGTTTCCTGATCCCTAAGTTCTGATTTCATGCATGACTTGGGATTTCTGTTTTCATTCTATTTTCTGACTTATTCTAAATGTTAAGAAATGTACCCATCTTTTAGATTGACAGGATGCTGCCACAATTCTGCTAGCATAGTTCCAAAGCATAAACAAGTCACATTTCATTAGCAGCAAACTTGTGAGTGTACTTAGCCTAATGAGTCAGTTTGACATTTAAAAAGAATCCACAAAGCTTATTTATTTTCAGTATCCCCTCTAGTGACATTCTCCAGAGGAAGTGCAATTCTGTTTGTTGAATTTCCAGTTTTGAATGTCATTTTAATTGAATGTTTAAGACAGTGAAATAGTGACTGTTTCTTTAACCAGTTCTCTTTCTTCTCATGGCAACTGAACATAAAATTATAACATTCCTTCTCATTAGGGCTCACACACAAAATGCTGATTTCTTATGTTAATCTTGTAGGGAAGTTATAACCTTTTCAGCAAGTCATTGCTTTTATACTTTGAAGTCCTAGATTCTATAAACTCTACATGTGTGGTCTTGACTTCCAGGGAAGGTTTTTTTTGTACCATATCCTCAGGGGTGATCTGAATTATCACTAGGATTGTTGCTTGTTTGGTTCAGTCATTTCAGTCCTATTTGACTCTTTGTAACCCCATTTAAGGTTTGCTTGGCAAAGACGCTGGAATGATTTGCCATTTTTTCTCCAGCTCATTTTACAGATGAAGAAACTGAGGCAAACAAGGTTGTTCAGGGTTCCATAGCTACTAAATATTTGAAGCCAGGTTAGAAATCAGGTCTTCTTGACTCCAGGCTTGGTGTTCTATCCATTGTGCAACCACTAGGATTACTAAAGATCCAAAGAAACAACCAATAAAATTCTTCAAAAATCAAAAGAAACAAATGATAAAGCCCTGCTGTCATAATAAACATTATTGTTATCTTTGTGTTTGAGGTTTCCTCTTGACACAGATGCTTCTTTTACTCATCATCTCTTTTCCAAATAATTTGAAACTTAGCTGTCTTACATTCTGCCATGATGCTCAGAACAGGAACACAGGTACACAAAGTATAATGAGTGTACAGATTTATTGATAGATTATTAAAAAACTGAATTCATAAAAGATTCCCTAAAAAATGATAATTCTTATTGGTGAGCAGATTTCTTCCTAGAAGCTTGAATAACATCAACTGCTTATAGTTACAGCCTGAATGGTAGATTGTGTTCCTCTACCTCTAAGTTGGTCATTCTCTGAGTGTATCTTCCCATATGTGGCTCTTCAGATCACCGGTTTTCTTCTCCATTGTTTCTATAGATCTTCGTACCACACTTCTTTGCTCATATCACTCCAGTATTCTTCTGATTTTTGCCTTGATTCCTTTGTTCCTTAGCTCCTAGCTGTTATAGTCCCATCCCAGGACTCAGAACTCTGCCACATTGACCAATAAAGGACCTTATATTGTATGTCTTTCTCTCCTAGCTCTGCAAATCTTTTACCTCTCTGAGCATCTTCTTCTCTAGCAACTATCGTATTTGGGGATTAGTAGGAAAAACCAGCTAATCCTGGATATATCCCTATAATATCTCGGTCAGAAGAGATAGGGACAAGTCAGTCAATCCCAGGGACCTCCCAGATCATACCCTTCACTGGCTCAAAGCAGTTCACTGGGATGAGAACATTTTTCTCTCCTTGAATTCAAGCTCCTTGAGGACAGGAACTATTTGGTTTTTGGTTTTGTATTTTCAGTGTCTAGCCAAGTGCTGAGCATGCACTAGGCACATAATAAATATTGTTGACATGAATAAAATAGAATAGAAACAAGTGACTTTAATGATAAAATTCTAGCCAAACCAGTTACATTTGGAGTATTTGGTTGGCATTGTTACTGGGTACAAAGCAATTATTGTTCAACTATCCCTGAATGTGCTAGCAGCTACCATGTTAACTTGCACAGGGCTCCTAAGAGATGTCAGATTCTAGACTACTTTGAGGTGTGAGCTTTTGAAACCTTTCATTTCTTTCCCCTCTCCTTCAGCTTTGGAAAGTCCTGGAAGAGAAACGTAGCTTGGGCTCTCCTGTGGCTATTTCTTCCTAACTGGCCTCCAGAAATCATACAAGAAAGACCTAATCAGTTACCTTGAAGAAGACTTGTTGATGAACCCACAATCATCATGTTTAGACAACCCTCCAAATTCTGGTGAATTTTGCTTAGTGTCATATCTACTTACAAGGACGTTTCCAAGTCTATGCGTTGTCAGGATTGTAGGGTGCCTGGCCAATTTTGCCAGGAATTAGGTGGTTGTTTCTATCAAAGTTCCAATGGTGTCCATGAGATGAAGCAGTAACTGTCCTGTGATTATGGCCTTCTCTGCTGTACTGAATAGGAAGCTATTTTAGAGAATACTTTACTCAAAGTCATTTAAAACCCAAGTGACACAGACTTATGGTACTGATCTTAGGTATCAGAAGAGTTCAAACCTAAGCTCTTTATTAGCTGAGTGACTACAAGTCACTGCTCCTATCTATACCTTAGTTTCCTCATCTGTAAAGTGGAGAGAATAATACTTGTACAACCTACGTCAAAGTATTACTATGAGCATAACCTTTTGTAAACTTTCAAGTGCTATGGATATGGGAGTTATTCTTTTCATTATTGTTATCATAGCACCTCCATCTCAGTCTTTGGCAGCAGCCTAGACACCCTGTAGACTTCTAGATGTGGTAGCCCCTTGTTGGTTGTTGCTATGACACCAGATGAGAAGGAGGTAGGGATATATGTCTTTAGATGACTTGAGGAGGAAGAGGAATATCTGTTATGGAATCCATTTTTTAAAAAACAGATGAAATATCCATAACCTTTGAACCAGAGATCCCATTGGTAGGCATATATCCCAAGAAAGTAAACTCTACAATATTCATGTTAGTACTTTGTAAGGGTAATAAAGAACTGGAAGAGAGGCAGCATTGGCACTGGAGATAGAGACCTAGCCTCAGAAAGACAGACCTGAGTACCAGTCCTACCTCTGCCACATCTGGCTGTATGACTCTGGACAAGTCACTTATCTTCTCCGTAACTCAGATAACTAAGACCATAAGATTCAGAGCACTTGCTGGCCTACATGAGTGTAGAGAATTTAATCACTGGGAGTTCCAAATAGCGATAAGGTCATAGACCTGGTTAAAAAGAAAAAAGAGTAAGGATCTTAAAATAAAGTAGATGCCCACTGATTGGAAAATGGCTAAACAAATTGTAGCACAGAATGTAATGTAATATTGCTGCACTACAAGAAATAAAACATTCAGAGAAACACAGAAGACATGAATTGATGCAGAATGAAGTAAATATTACAAAGAAAACGACAAACCCAAGGATTACATCAATGGAAATGAAAATAACAAGAAGACCAAACTGAACATTGTTTAAGTATAATGTTTGAGACTGATCCCAGAAAAATTCTCAGGAAATGAACCTTCCTCCCTTCTTTGCAAGGAGTGGGGGTGTGGGGAACCTATGTGATTACAAACATCATATACTGTCAGATTATGGTTGATGTGTAGGTTGGTTTTGCTGAATTGTCTTTTTTCTCTTTCTCTTTTACTCCTTCTTACCATAGATGACTTGCTGGGTAGGCAAGGGAAAAATTTTTAAATGAAGGAGTAAAATAGAAATATGTCAATAAAATTTTTAAAATAAGTTAGCAAGCACTAAAGGAAAAAAAAAAACAGGTACCCAAACATAACCCCTCTTAAACTGTCAACATTTGCTATTCCCTAAGTCTCAAAATGGGAAGGTGTCATATATTTACATCAACTATCTATTGCCTAGCTGAATACTGTGGTCTACCATCATCAAAGATGAGCTTTGACTGGAGGCTGTCTCTAGTTCTCCTGAAGGAAAGCCATGACAGTTACCTTGCATCTTCAAAGGCCATGCCTGTGTGGGCAGAATGAGCATCCACATAAATGAAAATATTGACCCTTTAAGTACTATTGTCTGAGTGTATTATGCTGGGGATAATGAGTTCAAGTATATAGACAATAATATGTCATTGTATTGAATATAAAGTCTGACCTTAAAAAATTCAAAACACTTTAAAAAGGTTTAATAATATATTACATTTACCATCTTTTCATTTTGGAATGTTTCAGATCCTAATTACATTTTGTGAATGATGGCTCTCATCTCACCCTATACCAAAAGGGCAGCATAAGACCTCCCAGTGCAGGATCTATTTTGTTCAATGATCTTGTTTGTCACCACTTTGTCAATGATAGAAACACGAAGCAAGAATATTGTGTGAAACTTCCAACAGTTTTTTCTGTTTTTCCTGACTAAATGCCATGGCTCAATAAGAAGCTCTAAAATGAGTCCCTCTAGGTTTCTAGAATATTCATTGGTTGAGGCTGCAAATCCAAGTGACTGGTAGAATGATTGTTTTCTCAATAGAAATAGAGAAGTTTGAAGGAAGAGTGGGTTTAGTCAGTTAGTAATGAAACACGGATTAGATAATTGCCGTGTTCCAGGCACTGTGCTAAATGTTAGGGATACAAATACAGGCAAAAAACTGGTTCCTGCCTTCAAGGTGTTCACATTCTAATGGAAGAGACAATATGCAAAAATTTGGACATACAAGCTATATCTAGTGGAAGTGGAATTAATCTCAGAGGAAAGGGACTATGGAAGTTGGGGGTGGTGTGGGAGGGACAGAGAAAGTTCTCCTGGAGAAGGTGGGTTTTTTTTAAAATTTTTTTTATTTAAGTTTTCAACATTCATTTCCACAAAATTTTGAGTTCCAAATTTTCTCCCCATTCCCCCCTCCCCCACCCCAAAATGCCAAGCATTCTAATTACCCCTATCACCAATCTGCCCTCTCTTCTAACATCTCTCTCTTCCCTTATCCCCGCCTTCTCTTTTCTCCTGTAGAGCAAGATAAATTTCTATACCCTATTACCTGTAATTCTTATTTCCTAGTTGTGTGCAAGAACAATACTCAACAGTTGTTCCTAAAACTTTGAGTTCCAACTTGTCCCCATCCCTCCCCCCCCCATCCCCATTGGGAAGGCAGTCAATTCAATATAGGCCATATCTGTGTAGTTTTGCAAATGACTTCCATAATAGTCATGTTGTGTAAAACTAACTATATTTCCCTCCATCCTATCCTGCCCCCCATTTCTTCTATTCTCTCTTTTGACCTTGTCCTTCCCCAAGAGTGTTGACTTCTAATTGCTCCCTCCTCCCATTGCCCTCCTTTCCATCATCCCCCCCCACACTGCTTATCCCTTTCTCTCTCACTTTCCTGTATTGTAAGATAGGTTTTCATACCAAAATGGGTGTGCATTTTATTTCTTCCTTTAGTTGAATGTGATATGAGTAAGCTTCATGTTTTCTCTCTCACCTTTCCCCTTTTCCTCTCCACTCTCTTGTTCTGTGACTTCTGCTGCTCTAGAATTTGTTGAGAGTCTTTCTTCACAGGTATTTTATGGGCTAAGCTAGTATATGTGCATCTTTCTACTCGGCCATCTTGGCTCCACCCCCAAGAAGGTGGGTTTTAAGTAGAGTTTTGAAGGTAGCCAGAGAATTCACCATGGCAGGGTTAAGTTGAAGAGTTAGCATTCTAGATGCAAGGGATAACCAGTGAAAAGGTAAAATTTATAGCTTGATTAAGAGATTGGGTGAAGGTTGTGAAGGCAACCTGTTATGAATACCATTTAATCATGGAGTTAAAAGGGAGTCACTGGATTTTATGGAGCAGAGGAATAACCAATCATACCTGAGCCTTAGAAAAATCAGCCATGTGGAAAATTATTTTGAAAGAGGAGAAATTTAAGGAGGAAGATCAAATAAGAGGCAATTGCAATAGGGCAGGTGATGAAACCCTCAACCTGGGGTTGTCTGTGTGAAGTGAGAGAAAGTGACACCTCTGAGAGATGTTATGGAAGGAGAATTGACAAGATACTCAGGAGATAGTTGGTAAGATAGCTCTGTAGCTCAGAAGAGATAATAAGGCCAGACAGAGAACAGGAAAAAATGTAGAGAGAGGTGATAATTGAACTCATGGGAATTGATAGGATCACTAAGAAATGGTATAGAAAGACAAGAGTTGGGGGCTGAGGATTGAGCTTGGGGGATATGGCTGGTGATCCAGGAAAAAAAGAGTATTTGCCTAAGAAGGAGGGTTCTGATAGTCAGGGGGAGGTCCAGGAGAGAGCCAGGTCACAAAAGCCCAGAAAGTGGATAGTGTCCAAAATGAGTACCTGAGGAGCAGACAACTGTATCAAAAGCTAAAGATATTAATAATAATAGCTAACTTTGATAAAGCACTTACTGTGTGCTAGACATTTTACAGTTTTATCTCTTTTGATCCTCATAACAACCCTGGGAGGTAGGTGCTATTATTATCTTCATTTTACAGTTGAGGAAATTGAGGCAAACAGAGATTAAGTGACTTGTCCAGGGTTACATAGCTATAGCCAGTAAGTGTCTGAGGCTGAAGTTGAACTCAGGTCTTCCTGACAGTGCTCTGTGCACCATCTGGTCACCTAGCAACCACTTGTATCATGCTCCCATCCACCCCAAGCTTGGGTGACTTAGAAGATGGTGATTCTCTTAAGAGTAATGGGAAAATTGGGAAGAGAGGAGGGTTTGGAGGGGAAAGATAATGAGTTACTCATGCCTCAATGCCCAGCTTGGTCACAGTCCTTCAGGAGCTAAAGGATGCTTGGGGCTGCAACCTGGAAGCACCAGCTCTGCAAAGTGCTGGGGTAGAGAACTGAAGAACAGAGGGAGTGGGACAGGCCACCGGGCAAAGACGCTGCTCACATGGGGGGCTGGGTACTTCTCCCCCAAGGGAAAGAGCATAGCATCCAGCTGGGGCCGAAACTGACCATCCAAAAGTCAGTGGAGGTAGAGACCTAAGTGGGTGAACCATGAATTGCCCAGTATGAAAGGAAGCTAAGTTGCTTTGAGATCCAGCCTCCAGGGAAAACACAATCAGAAGGGAGGGAGTCAGGAAGTCAGTGCTAAAGAAAATAAGGGGGAAAAGAAGGTTATTAAATAGAATTATTTCCTTAAAGAAACTTATTCTGTTCAGAAGAGCTATTGTGGTACTATTTCCTTTTCAGGGCACCTGTGGTGAGGAGCTGGTGCCCATAGTGTTCCTTTATGTTGTTTCTTGCCCAAAGGGGATATATGGATTGGGAGACTCTTCCAGCTTCCATCACAGGGACATAAACAATACTGGGCTTGAAGGCCTGTGCTTTGTCCTTGAACTTCCTCTAGTTCTAATCCCCAAACAGAGTTGCTTTTAAGATGCAATGATATGAATTTTATGAATGGCTTCCCTTAATCAGTGCCGCTTGCACTTGCACTGGTGCCAGGGGAAAGTGTCAGTCACACAAACCCTTTAGCTCCACTAGATGTTCAGACATAGGTACCTCCGTGTAAATGAGGCTTCCCCACCTTTGTTATCTGCTTAAGATTAATGGACTGATTGTCTGCAGTTGGTGACTACAGCCTCAGGTACACCTGAACACATAAGTCAGGCTGGAGACACACAACCAGACTGTCTTATGTTAATACAGTACTTTAAGTTGTCCAAAGCCATTTACTGTGTGATAGAGGTAGTATCTTGTTTTCAGTTGTGTCTGACTCTTCATGACCCATTCTGGAGTTTTCTTGGCAAAGATCATGGAGTGGTTTGCCACTTCCTTCTCCAGCTCATTTTACAGATGAGGAAACTAAGGTAAACAGGGTTAAGTGACTTGTCCAGGGTCACACAGTATCTGAGGCTAGATTTGAACTCAGGTCTGAGTTGGAGAAGGAAATGGTGAACCACTTGGGAAAAACTCCAAATAAGGTCTGAAAAGTCAGGTATGACTGAAGTGACTGAACAACTGCACGTATATCACCATTCGATCTTGACAACAAGCCTGTGGGATAGGTGTTTGCTATCATCTGCATTTTATTGTGAAGAAACAGACCAAGAGAGGTTAAGTGAATTGCCTGGGCTCACACATCTAGTAAGTGTCTGAAGCAGGATTTGTACCCAGATTTTTCTGATTCCAAGTATTGTGATACCTGCCTGCCTACTGGACATTCTCAACTTGGTACCAGTTTACTGATACTCTAAGGTAGCTTCATCTAATCTTTTGGTATCCTAGGCTTATTCTGACACTGATAAATAGGTCCAGTGCCAAATGCAACAAATCCATATGGTAGATTTTGAAGGTACAATTCAGGGACTAAGTCAGACATAATGGTGACCAGGTGTGCCTGTTCTCCCTGCTGCTGTTGGTGTTTGATTCTGGACAGTCATAGGCACCATGGGAGTGTTAGCTTCTGGGGGCAGACAGGGAGGGAACAGATCCAGACAGGAAATCTATCATCAAGCCTTTATTAAACACTTCCTTTGTGCTAGGCGTGGTGCTGGTGATACAAGCCAAAAATGAATCCTTTAAGAAACTTTTGGTCTATTTGGGGAGAGAGCATACACATAAGAATATAAAAAAAAAAAAATTGTAAATTTTTTTTTTTTACATTTTCACCGTAATCATGTTGTATAGAAGAATTATAATGAATGAGAGAACTCATATAACAAACCAAAATGTAATACAAAAGAAAATGATCTGCTACAATCTGTGATTGAATTCCATAGTTCTTTCTCTGGATGTGGAAGGCATTTTGCCTTAAAATTCCATTGGAAATTTTAAAGTCCTTGCATTGCAATGAAGTTCTAAGTCTACCAGAAAAAAATCCTTGCACACTGTGGTTATTGCTGTGTACAAAGTCCTCCTGGTTCTGCTCCTTTCACTCGACATCAGATCATACAAGTCTTTCCAGGCCTCTTTGAAGTCTTTCTGTTCATCATTTCTTATAGCGCAATAGTACTCCATTACCTTCATGTACCATAATTTATTCAGCCATTTCCCCAATTGATGGGCATCCCCTTGATTTCCAGTTTTGGCCACCACAGGAAGTGCTGCTATAAATATTTTTGTATTTTGTACATGTGGGACCCTTTCCTATTTTTATGATCTCTTGGGGATACTGTCCTAGAAGTGGTATTGCTGGATCAAAGGGTATGCACATTTTTGTAGCCCTTTGGGCATAGTTCTAAATTTCTCTCCAGAGTGACTGAATTAGCTCACATCTCCACCAACAATGAATTAGTGTTCCAACTCTCCCACATCTTCTCCAACATTTATTATCTTCCTGTTCTGTCATGTTAGCCAATTTGATAGGTGTAATGTGGTAGTGAGATCAGTTTTTGCAGGAGAAGTTACTGGTAGTCGAGGGAAGAACAGAGAACACTGCATTTGAACAGAGTTTTGAAAGAAACAAGAGTTCCTAAGAGAAACTGAGGAGATGGGAATGCATTCCAAGCATGGGAAACAGTCAGTGGAAACATTTGGAGATGGGAGATGAAATGTTGTGTGAAAAAGAATTCATACTGAAAAGTTCCTCATGTAGTCTGAGCCCTTGTGATTCAGTGACTGTAAGAGAGAATGAACCTGGTGAAGAGGGCTCAGGTAAAATCTGCTGTGGCAGCTATAGCCAGTTTTCTGGTAGGAACTAAAACAGTTCAGCTTGATGAAATAAGGTTGGATTGTAAAAGCAGGAAAATGATAGTGATCCCTCCTCCCAGAAAGGATATGTTAGTATGACACACTGCCAGTTTTATTGATACCTTATAGAAAAATAGCTTTCTAACTAACACTCACTTTCATGCTCCAAAGGTGTACGGATTGCCTCTCAATTTGAGAGTGAGCGGTTCAGCCTGGATATCAGGTGGGATGAATCTAGACAAGGTCTTGACTTTGGTTACATTCCTTAACACCTGTTGACTGATTAACCAGTTTCACCAGTCTGAGTTATCTTGCCAAGAAATACTTTCTCCCCTGTCCTTTATTACCCACTCTTGAACAGCCATCAGTCTCGGACAGCTAAAACTAGGATTGGAGAGAGCTCCAGATTTCTCTTGATTTCCTTTGGCCAGAGGGAATCAACTTTGTAACTCTTTTCATAAGTGGTAGTTAGGCTGAATGTATTACATCACCTTTGGCTCATTTTAACCCTTCTGTGGACTTATGCTATCAGCACAATTTGAAGAGATCATTACTGTGGGGCTAGATGCAATCTTTTAATATCCTATGAACACAATATAATACCTGTTTTGATAGAGGTAGCCTTATGACATTGCTAGGACATATAATCTAGATGATTAATAATTTTTCATTCAATGGTTTGCCTTCAAATTAGACCAAAAGGTAGAAACAGAAATAATCTAATAGGGCTACATTATCTGACCAGAACTGTACACAGATAAGAGAGACACTTTTCCTGATTTCTACATTTCCCTATTGATTTAACAATTTGGTATGGGGTAGCCAGAGGAACACTGGAGTTGAAGTCTGAGAACTTAGGTTCAAATTCTGCCACTGATAACCTCCGTGTGACCTTGATGCAAGCCACTTCACTTCTTTGGTCCTTAGTTTACTCTTCTATAAAATGAGACGATTGGACTGATGACCTCTGAGATCCCTTCTAGCTCTAAGTTTATAATATTATGAATTTTCCTTACTTGATATAATTGTTGATTAAAATTGTTATATAACATCTGGATTGTGATTCAGTATGAATGAAAGTCTGAGTGAACCAGTCTGAGTGAGTTATTCATCTAGACCTTAATATCCTTTATTCAGAAATAAAAAGTATTGGACTAGTCAGCCTGCAGAGTTCCTTCCATTTCTAAAGTTCTATGATCCTAAAATACTTGAAGGTGTCTTCGTGGATCTACACTGGAAACCCTTCCTTCTAGTGACTTGTTCAGGTAGAACTAATTGGACATAGCTTGCATTTTCCCTGCGATCACTGAAGTACTAAGAAGGCATTTCAGCCTGGGGCTTAGCAAAAATATGAAGGTGAGAGATGGAATGTCATCCCCATAGCTAGAATACAGATTGTGTGAGAGAATGTGTTGTAAAAATAGCCCAGAAATATAGGTGGAATTAGATAGTAAGGGTTTTAAATACCAAAGAAAACAATGGATATTTTTCCCCTACTTTAGAAATGATGGGGATCATTTTTTTGAGCAAGGAAATGACATGATTAGACCTGCTCCTTAGAAATATCAATTTGGCGGTAGTGTAAAAATGGAGAGAGTAAACACTTGAGGTAGGGAGAACTTTTTGGTGACTAGGATAGCAGAATAAGCAGGACATGGAGAAAGTTAGAAGTAGGGTGGTAGGCATATGAGTGAAGAAAAGATGGAGAGGGTGATTGCTGTGAAGGGAGAATCGATAAGAATTGGCAACCAGTTGGATATGGTGCATGAGGGCCAGTGAAGGTTTGGGGATTACTCCAAAGATATGAATTTGGGTAAATGAAAGGATGGTGATAGTCTGGAGAGAGATAGGAAATTAGGGAGAGGGTCCTTTAAAGCTTGTTTCCAATCAAATATACAACATAAAGGAAGAATTTCAAACAAAGATGAATGGTGAAGGTTTAAAGTGACTTTACCATAGGGAAGTCACATTCTTACGTGCATTTATTACTATGCCTTTCTTCCATTTATTTGCAGGGGAAACTAAAAAAAAAAATAATCCTGATGCAGAGAAAAGTGAGGATTCAGAAACTTGTTGGTAGTTTGTTGAGGGAGAAGTCCCTAAGATATTCGTTAGTGAAGGAATGAGTTCTGCTAGTTGGGTATAAAGTAGGAGTTTTGAAGACGTTCTCAAACAAAATTTTTGACTGAAATTTAAGGGTTCTGATTTACACCTCCCAGTGCAAAATCTCAGGCCCTTTGGCTCAAAATTCACCATCTTTAGGAGAGAACAAATAAATTTATGTAGCTCTTGGGACACTTCCCACTTGCATACAGGGCACCCAGAAAAGCTATCCCAACTTCAGAGTTTGCTGTAGGTATTCATTCACTCAGAATGGGTGGAGGATTGGCATAGAAACTGCTTTGGTAATTATGAAATTTAGATAAAATAGAAACAACACCTGCAGCCACTACTTAACCAGTTGGTTGCTCTGTGTTCCAAAAGAATTGAAATATTGGAGATAAAGCTCTCTTTTTATAGAGGAAAAGCCTATCATAGCCAAAGATCTGAGAACAGAAAGATTCTCCTCTGGGGAAGAAAATAGCCAAGGGTTTCATACTAAGCATGTGAGAACTCTCTCTCTCTAGAAGAGCCAAAGTTTATCCCTATGAACTCTAAGCTAAAAGAATGATGGCCTCTCTGCTTCCTCTTATGAAGAAGATGGAGAACCTCTGTTGGGAATTCTAGTCAAAGCCAGAAAGTGGAAGGCACAAAGACCTTTCACAACCTTGGGACACTTTGTTGCAACAGTTTAAGTTTGAGTTGTTTGTCCTTCATTCTCTAAGAGGATCAATGACATCAGGAGGGTGAATTGGATTTAAGTAAGGCAGAGCTATGCAAAGTCATAGGCCTTACTCTTTCCCCCAGAGTCATAGGAGTCCAATGGCAAGGTATAAGTCAAGATGACTGGTGATGATCACCTAGCTGCAACAAGAAACAAAGATAAGACCAAGGGAACCTTGACAAGCAGTACCCATGGGAGACCAGTGGGAAGCAGTGATTAGCAGAGATTGAAGGTCCTATCAGACCAAGGGGCAGCAGGACCAGTGCGAGACCTGAAGTCAGACCAATAAAAGAGATTGGCCCTGTGCCACTGGAAGCATGATTTGTGCTTCTGTGTTTTTACCCTGGTCACATATGCATTCTTCCATGTATGTGCCCTAGCCATATTTGTTCCATATGTCTTCCCCTTTCATATATGTGCTCTGTGACTGTTCCTTAGATGCATGTGTTTTCTGTGTCTGCACTCCTTCACCCCTACTTTGCCTAGGTGTGTCCACTCTTTCTACTCATGTTTTATGTAGTGGGAGACTGTGCTTCAGATATTTTTGGGGGGGATATTCTAAATGTAACTTTTTTCACCTATGCTGCTTCATTAAATGATTTTGTTTTGAACTAGTTGTGTCTATTTTCTGACTAGTGTAAGTAAATACATTGGTAGGGATTGTGAACTGTGATTTTGAATGGATGAAAAATCAGTAGCAAACTTTGACCTGGTAGTATCCATTGCGGGAGCCCAAAAAGCAAAAGGTAAATGCCTGAAGTACTCTATTTACTTATGTGTGCTTCCCCAGACCCAAAGGGCCAAAGCTTTTGTATTGAGAAGTCTAAATCTTATACTTTAAATTTAGGGGAAAACTACAAAGAACCAGACAATTTTTCAAAAAGTTTTCAGCTAGTTAACTAAGGTTGAGACATAGGGCACGGAATCTTGTATTCAGAAGACAATCTATCCCTAATGCCCCACTTTGCAGATGAGGAAACTGAGACTTGGAGAGGGACACAGAGCTAATCGACGGTCAAGTTGAGGTCTTCAAAACCAGTGATCTTTCTCCCACAAGGTGGTGATTTCACACAGCTAAGAATTTCTATTTTGTCCCTGTAACATACACATATACATTCTCTCTCTTTCTCTCTCTCTCTCTCTCTCTCTGTATAATGAATGTATATGTGTGTGTGTGTGTGTGTGTGTGTAATCAGGCTTCTCCTTCAGTAGCTCAATAGAGGTGAATACTGAGCTGCAGAGGGAGAGACCCAATTAAAGAGGCAATAATTAATTAGATTAATATTTTTATTGAGGTTTAAATTCTTTGCTCTGATGTCAATGAGTGCTAAGCATGCACTTCTGAAAGTAATTAAGCTCAGACTTGATAGAAGATATTTAGTTCTTTATTTAGAACTGATGTAATCAGAAAGAGGTCAAGACTCCCATCCATACCTCAGTTCTGCTGTGCCTCATGAAATATACAACTTATTATTCTCTTCTGCTTTGGATTTTCTCACCCAGCACAAGGTAGAGAGAAATCAGAACAGTAGCAACTGTTAATGAAACTGATATCTTTAAAAAATAATTATTATTTATTCAATATATAATTTAACATATTATCTTAGGTACTTTAAAATTTCTTCTATTTATTTATATTTAATTTATGGGATAATACAAGCATGAAGTTGATATCTTTTCCTGAAATGTATGGGCCTCTGAAGAGGAGGCTTCTGGGAAAGTTGGAGAACTGAATTATTGACCCAATGCTCCATACATATGATGTGCTACACAAAAGAAGCTTTTCTTTAGGTACATTTCTAGGTTCCACTGACAAATAAATTCTGTTGAGAAAATATTTTGGCTATTTTAGATAGTAATTATTTTAATTTTAAAAAGTTTTACTTTTGTATATCTGAAAAATGAATGTATACCCTTTTCTCTCTGAGAGTGCAAATTCCACCCATTCTTTAAAAATCAATTTAAATTCTCCATTATAAATTCCTCTTTTATTCTTCTAGCCTATATTAATTTTTCTTTCTCTTAATTCTTCAAGCCCTTAGAATCTGTACCACACAATATAATACTCAACTATTTTTTCTCGAATAGTTCTGCAATGGTCTCTTATGTAGATGTTTTGTCTCCCCAATGAGATAGTGAATTTCTTGAGGAGAAGGGTCACCTTTGGATGTGTTCCCTATAGCTGAGTGCTGCTGAGTAAATACTTGGTATTAGTACCTGGAATTACTTGAAATTAGAGCCATTACTAGGGCAGAATGACTGGGGTGAACTCAACTACTTTGTCAGATTAAAAAATAGCTAAGCTTAGCACCTAATTTATTAAAATAGTAAGTTATCAGATATAGCATGCTTCCTCATCCTAGTATGGAATCTGAGATGAGCTCCTCCCTGTTCCAGTCTCTTGCCTATTCCTTTCTTTGGCAGCGGCCTTTGTAACAGTCTGTCTGTTTCTGCCCATTGGGCCAGCGTCCTGGGTCTTTTTCGTATGGAACCTTGTGTCCTTAGTTCTGATCCAATATCCATCCCCATGCCCAACTCAATGTTTTGTTTTTTTTTTAACATGATCTGAGGGTCCCTTGCCTCATGCTTGCTTTCAAGAACCAGCTTGTTATGCTTATATTGAAATTTCTAGTTACAGCTCTGCTTTGGAGGGGACCCCTTCACTCACCAAATTGTCTTTTTTATTGAGAAAGAGAGCTTTTGGAGTGGCCCTGGAAACCTTGGACATTAGGAATTATAGGTATGATTTTTAGGCCTGAAAAGCTATTCCTTCTACAAATCTCACATTCATAGTACTTTGGAAACCCTTGCCCCAAGATGAAGGGAATCTGGTTTTAACAAATCAAATATTCCCATTCTCTGTGCTCAGGCCAAACCTATTTCTGAATAAAGGTAGGGAGGCATCAGCATTGGTAGTGGGGTGTCAGGGGAGCATGTGGTCCTCCTCTTCAGGGGGTTGAGGATTGGGTACTTTGCTTCCTTGCTCCCTTCTTTCCCTATAGCCCCCATATTTCCCAGTAGGCCCGAGCACAGGAACTTCTCTGCCAGTGGGTGTGCTAGGAATAGAAGGCTGACAGATGACGGGCACTGTGCTAGAGCAGCAGAACTGAGAGATCCTACAGGAGGCTGGTTGGCCCACCCTGCCAATTCAGCTGGAGCTGGAGGAAGCGTTTTCGAAACAAAATGTGTTCAGGCTGGCAGAACAGATCAGGAAGTTTTGCCAAGGCTTGCAAACTCTCTATCTGAGACTGGGTGGATTCCACATGGTTAAATCACAACTTTTCAAACATTACTGCCCTCCTTGACTACCTTTTGCCCCCTTGTCAACCCTCAGCACGATCCGGACCAAGTCTGTTCGGCAAGGGTCAGAGAGAACAGTTCTGTGACCCAGTCACACCAAGAGCTTAAGCTACACAAGACTTGCCACCAAAGTGAATACCCTAAGTGACTTTTCCTCTTAGCAGGGGGTTTTGGAGGTTCAGTAGGATTTCTACAGTTGATTTCATTAGGGGACAGCTAGGTGGTACAGTGAATAGAGAACTGAGCCTGGAATCAAGAACATCTGAGTCCAATCCAACCTCAGTCATTTACCAGTTATGTGACCCTGGGCAGGTCACTTAACTTCCATTTGCCTTAGTTCCTCATCTGTAAAATGGGGACATATTGGAGAAGAAAATGGCAAATCACTCCATTATCTTGCCAAGAAAAACTCATATGCAAGTCCACGGAGTCATAAAAAGTCAGACATGACTGAATGACTGAACAAGTGATTTCATTGGTATATGGAGCTCCTTCTTGATCAATAAAATTCTTTTACCAGTGCAGATCTATACCTGTTGTGCAATTTAAAGCCTCAGAGAATTGCCTGGGAACATGGAGAGGATAAGTGACTTGCCTATGGTCACATAGTCACTGTCAGTCAATCAAGAAACATTTATTAAACATTTTCTATGTGCCAGGCACTGTGCCAAGCCCTGGGGGTACAAACTGGAGAAAAAAAAACCCTGATACTAGCTGAGTTATGTAAATTTTGGTTAGATCTCATTCTGCTTTTCATCCTAGGAAAACTAGGGAAAGAAAGGTAGAAAGAAGTTAGGGAGGACTAAGGAACTTTAAATTTTATGCAGGAAAGAGAAAAAAGGAACACATAACAAAAAATGAATTCAAACTTAAACCTTTAAAAACAAGGAAAAACAAATGACTCTAAAGTGGCAATAGGAAGGGTCATTTTAGAAGGCATGCTTCCTCTCTCTCATCCTCCCTCCCTCTCTCCCTCCCTCCCTCCCTCCCTCCCTTCCTTCCTTCCTTCCTTCCTTCCTTCCTTCCTTCCTTCCTTCCTTCCTTCCTTCCTTCCTTCCTTCCTTCCTTCCTTCCTTCCTTCCCTCCTTCCTTCCTTCTTTCCTTCTTCTCTCCATTTGTTCCTCCTGCCCTTAAGGAACTAATAACCTACTGAGAGAAGATAGCACACAAAATGGGGGTGGGGTGGGGGTGGGTGGAGAGGCAGAAGGTATTCATGGGGAGCATGATGGAGGAGTCCAGAGGAGTACAGCAGGTGGGAATTGAAGGTTGGCTGTCCTGGGTATTCTCCTTAAGTGGAGGTTCTAGAAGGAGCTCTGTACCCTCCAATCAGAGGGTATTTCTATCTATTACACCATGTTGCTTTCAGGAAATTAAAGGTTTTTAATTTTATAGGAGAGGAGTATTCTTAGGACTGAAACAGCTTTAATGAGTTAGCTTCCTCTCTTACATACTATGTCCCCTAAATTGATCACTAAGCATTTATTAAGTGTTTCCTATGTGTCAAGCACAGTGCTGGTTTCTGGAGATACAAATACAAAAGCAAGGTAATCTCTTCCCTCAAGCAACTTGCTTTCCGCTCAGGAAATTGCAGGAAAGGAGCAAGATTTAATTTCTTCACTTTTAAAATGGACAGACTGACATAGGTTCTTTTTAGCAAACATCCTATGAGTTAGCTTGGAGAAAGGGGCAAGGGCAGGGCAGGGCTGAATATTTATCTGAAGATATATATTTACATCTTTGATCTGGAAGAAGGATTAATTTGTTCTACTTAGTCATAGATGGTACTACTGGAAGTAATGGGTAGAAATTGTACCAAGATGGTCTCCAAGGGAAAACAAACAAAAAACTTCCTAGCAATTAGAGCTACTCCAAAGTGGAATGGACAGCCTAAGGGAAGGTAATGGACTCCACCTTATGTCATATCTTCAAGTAAAAACTGGATGAGTACTACTTCTTTGGGAATGTTCCTATCCAGGTCCATATAAGACTGGATGCCTTCTGAGTTCCCTTCTATCTCCAAGATTTTATGCTTCTCTTGTGATTCCGAAGCCTGTTAAGTAGAATTTTTTTCAGTTTCACAGTGACTCATTCATACAGAACTCTCAAAGCGACTACTCACAGCCATGAAGGCCCAGCACAAGTTATCTCAGTTGGGGAGAAGTAAACCTGTTTCACCAGTTGATTTCATCTCTTTTTCCAGCAACCTGGAAAAACAAACAAACCCCTGGTAATGTAGGGCCTATTCCCCTGGAGGTGTTGGTAGGGTGGAGTGAGAACAGTGGTATTGTTGGAGGAATCAGTTGTGACCTGCTTGGAGGAGATGAAATAAATTGAGACCTAAACCTCACAGAAAGATCTTTGAAATAGCAAGTTCAAAAGAAGGGGAATTCATTGATGTAGAGCAGGGCTGATTAGAGTTCATTTGAAGGAAGAAAGGGAGCTCTAGAGATTTGTAAGCACTGACCTGATGCTGGCTGAATTATGTAAATTTGGTTCGTTCTCAGTCTGCTTTTCATCCTAGGAAAACAGAAAAAAAGGTGGAGAGAGGTTAGGGAGGACTGAGGAACTTAAATTTCAGGCAGGAGAGAGAGAGAAAGGGAACACATAATAAAAAATGAATTCAAACTTAAAACTTTAAAAACAAGGAAAAACAGATGATTCTAACTGGCAATAGGAAGCGTCATTTTAGAAGGCACTTCCTTCTCTTCCTTCCTTCCTTCCTTCCTTCCTTCCTTCCTTCCTTCCTTCCTTCCTTCCTTCCTTCCTTCCTTCCTTCCTTCCTTCCTTCCTTCCTTCTTTCCTTCCTTCCTTCCTTCCTTCCTTTGGCTCTCCTTCCTTCCAAAGGAAGTGCCAACTTTTACTTTAGGTAAAAAAAAACACACCCCCCCCCAAACCAAAAACAACCAAAAGTATCTATTTAAGAAGGTTTGCTCCTTAAATTTTAAGAGCTCTTTGTCATTCAGTGAGATTGGTAAAGGGAATGGGCACAGAATCATAGATCTACAACTGGAAGGAAACTGAGAGGACATTGAGTCTAACCCCTTTAGTTGACAGGTGAAGAAACTGAGGCATTAAGTGATCACACAGAATCTTAACCCAGTTTTCCCCCAAGTGTAGGAATCTATCCATTATGCATTACTGCCTCTCCAGTTTTAGAGTTAGCAAGGGTTACATTTTAAAGTTGTTTCTTGAATTTCAAAACACTCATGAGCTTTGTAAAAGTTTCATGACAGGAGCAATTAAATGCACAAGGCCTTAACTATTCAAATAGATGTATTTCTCTTATTTAGATGTTCAAATCATAGCAATTCAGAAATGAAAGAACTATCCGAGATCATCTGGTACAGCATCCTCATTTTGCAGATAAGGAAATGAGGTTCCAAGAGGTTACAAGGCTTGCTCATGTTTCCTGACTTTCATTCTTCATAACTTTTCCATTACACTTTGCTAGACTCAGTAAAATGAAAGTTGAGTCAGAGTATACAGAAATGATAACGATGAAAGTGTGGGACACATTCTTTGGGGGAAAGCCTAGGAAATATGGAAGAAATAATTTGTTTAATCACAAGTCCCTTGGCTTCTTTCCTAATTTATCACCTCTCTTCTAGTCTCCACTGATTTTCATAGTGGGAGGGGACTAGAGAGATGATTCTCTTCCTTCTCTTCTTCTCTTCTCCCCCCCTCCCCTACCTCCTGCCAACTCTTGAACAAGAAGAATCTTCTCTACAAAAACTATCACAAGTAATCAGGGTTATTGCAGTTAAGTGTCTTAAAGATTATATCTGATATAGAAGTCTAACACTCAATTTTTATGTGGTTTCATGATAACATTTTAAAGCAATAGAACTTGTTCATTTTTGTATTTTCAGGTTTTTTTCCTCCATAGATATGTTCCCCCCCTTAAGTATATGTTCAGCTTTTGTGCCTTTGGGGATACATATCTGTGTATTACTTTAATGTTACACTTAACAAAACTGTAACTGTAAACATAAGAGGGACCCTTGATTTGGATGAAGATCACTATCTGGCATGGAAAATTTTGTGAATGAAATACCACCTGTTGAAATGCCAGATTTAAAGCCAGATTCTACCTATGATACTATGTGACTCTGGAAAAATCACTTATCCTTTCTGAGCCTTACTTAATCATTTTCATGATGAGGATGATAGGACATATGGTGTGTTCAGGGAAGACTAGCACCTCTGGTGTGAGGGCTTGCTGAGCCTTTTTTAGCGCTGCTTATCCACCTTTGATGTCTGCCTGATTCACCCAATGTTCACTTGTGGTTCCAAGAAGCTGTAGCATGTGCAAGGCCATATTCTGGTTAAGCCATCTTGGTGGATGAGCAAAACCATGTTGAGGGTAACTGACAGGTGTCAAACCATCCATAAGTTAGGGGAATGTCTACTCTAAGCATGTGAATACATCCCCCAGTAGAATAAGGCAGATAAGAATAATATGTTCTGATGGCCATGAAAGAGGCTGACCTCCAGGGGAGGGAGGGTCTTAAATGGAAAGATCACTGAACTTGGATCAGGAAAGATCTATATTCAAACCTTACCTCTAGCAATTACTATTTGTATGCCCATGGTCAAGTCATTTAACCCAGCTAAGATTCTGTTTCTTTATTGGGAAAATGCGAAAAATAGTTTCTTCAATACCTGCCTTATAGGGTTGTTAAAAGGATCAAATGAGATTGGATAAATGGCACTTTGCAACCCATAAATTAGTAAGGTTCCACTCTGCATCTGTAAGGTTCTCAATAAATATTATCTAGGTCCAGCCCCTTTGTTACAAGTGAGAAAAACTGAGGTCCAGACAGGATATACAACTTGCCAAAGATTTTACCAAGTCAGTGGCAGCATTTCATTTATTGAGAACCTTACATGGAGGAAACTAGTAGTGCAACACACCTCTCACCTCTCAGTGAAGGATGGTTGACTCTCCCTTCTGAATGACCAAAGAATTCACTTAAGATTAAATCTCTAAGACTTTTGGTTGCAGCACATGCTGGTTGTGGTTATACATCGAGTGAAATGGACCACAGAATCTGAGGGTTCAGATATTCAACTTCTTTGATAAAAACATATTCCATAAATCACAAGGAAAAGAATTCCACAAGGTAATACAGGGCAGTCCACAAAAATAAGTAAATAAAAGCAGATCAACATCCTACTCCAAAAAGAGATAAAAGTAATTGATAAGGAAGTTCCCTAGAGTCTCGAGAGTTCCGCTCAAGAATCTAAGAGCTCTCTTTATATGCTCATTGTCCCTATAAGTTCATTGGTCAAGTTATGTGGGGACAAATTCAATTCAAACTATCCCAGATCGGCTCCACAGTGTTGGTTCACAATAACTCCCACTGATCTTGTAGAAATGTGGGGGTAACTCAAGCAACCACCGTTGTGTTAGTGTCCTGCCCCACAACATGCTCTCAGATATAACCATTGTATTTACTGGCTTTGTTTAAATTATTTTCTTTTCTAAAAAGAAGAGTTGAGCTGTGGGTGGGAAGGCTTAAGGGGGAAATAGACATATAAAAATAGAAGGCAGAGATAAAACCTAAAAAAACAAAATGAAATCTATGACAGTATCATTATATGGCAGAGGCAGCAGGGTATAGTGGATAGAAAACAGGCCTTAGATCAGGAATATTTGGGTTCAAGTCTTGCCTCTGACACATACTAACTGGGCAAAGCATTTAATCTCTCAGTGCTCTAGGAACTCTCTAAGACTTAAGACTTAAGTTACAAAGAAGATGCTGGTCCACATTGGTAGAGGGAGTTTCTTCATCTGGAAACTCAATTTACAAATGAAATCACAAGTCCAGTGCCTATCTCTTATAATCCCCTTATTCTCAATTCTTTTGCAAATAGTTACCAGAAATTTTGTAATGAATATTTCACATTAAGTCTTCCATAGGATATCTTTATCTTCTGTTATTTGGGAATCAAATAGCTATCTCTATTTATAAAAATGAATCCATAGTTTTGCTTTTCAAGATCATGGACAATGGCTTTTAAAATCATTAATGCATCTTATATTTCTCATTTTCATATAGGAGCTCAAATAAGATCCAGCATAAATGGTGTGAATATTTAATTCTAATCTTGCACACATTTCACAATTTGATAGAAATGAAATATTATCTATTAGCCTAATAAGGAACTTTAACCATCTACAGAGTAGAGAAGGGAGCATTGGTTCCCCTTAATCTTCTAAAAAAAAAAAAGAAGAAAAGAAAAATTTCCAGTTACTTCACTGAGCCCATTATTCTATTAGTTCTGTCAACTGAACCCAGCTAAAGATTATGAACTTTGCATAAAATCTATAAAGCTTCTCAATTTGTCCAATGTAACCACAGATTTAGCTCAATGGAACTTGAACCCTTATATCAACTCATAACCTATTCCAAGTCTAAGCCTGAAACCTCACTTAGCAAACTAGTAAAGGACAAAGAAGAGCCTTAAGCTTTCCCTTTCATTAACCTTGACCCCAAACATAAACCCTAAAAGGAGGTGGGAAATACGAGGCTCAGACATGAAGATTCCACAAGATCCTTAGAGAGTATATCAGGGAAATGGTACATAGAAAATTGTATCCAGACTCCTAGTTCATAGTTTTGGCGCTGGTTCTATCCTTTGGGATTTCATGGACAAGGCCCAACTGAGTGATAAAGCCTCTCCTGTGAACTGACACCTATAGCACCCCTTCGGTATACATGATGGAGGAGGCCCTCACCTCTCCTTCCAACCTTAAAGCATGTAGAGATATCTTCTGCTATTTGCCATGATGACTTTAATTTGGCTGCCGACCTGGAACTTATGGATCTAAAAAAGAGAAAATCATTGTTATTCTTCATCCTGTGAGCTAAAGATGATTCTCTGAGTTTTTGAGAGTCCCTGGTGGGGAAAGAGAGAAATACTCTCCCCTCACTGGTCACAAACCATGAGCTCATACCCTCCTTTGAAATCTTGTGTTGTGGATGGAGCCATCTCCTGTTTGTGACTTCTTTCCTTTGATACAAGGCAGCTGGTGTCTTCCCTCCTCCTTAAGGGTGCATGCAAGCCCCAGAGGTATGAGCTACCAAAGCAGTTGCAAAAAGAAAAGTTTCAATGATAGAGTTGATTAGAAGCAAAGAGCCACCTACAAAGGGAAAAATTACCCGAAGAAGGAGTCCAAATGACCTTGATCTGGCTGTCCTCAGTGAAAGTGAAATGAAAACTAGCTCATGAAAACCCTAGTCAAATTTCCCAACAAGGCTTGAATAGGAGCTAGGTGGTTCGGTGTACAGAGTGACTAGCCTGGAATCAGGAAGTCCTGAGTTCAAATCTACCTTTGCCAATTACTAGTTGTGTGATCCTGGGCAAGTCACTTAACCTGTTTGCCCCAGTTTCTCCATCTGTAAAATGAAAATAATAATAGCATCTATTTTCCAAGGTTGTTATGAAGACCAAATGTGATAATAATTGAAAAGAGCCTGGCACATATAGCAAGGGCTATATAAATGTTAGGTATTTTTATTTAATCAGTTTTAATCATTCAATGATCTTTTATTGTTTATCATTCCATTTCTGTGTAAGAATAAAGCCACTTATTTCATTTCTGACTCATATTTTTACTCTGGGTATATTTATACTCCTCATTCTACCCCTTACTAGGTAGGATTCCTTAGATTAAACCCAAAAAAAATTGTACCTCAGAAATCTGAGGTAAAGGCAGAATTGAAAGACTGAGGAACCTTGTTCCCCCTACTGAAGAGGCAAGCACCCCAGAGGAATAACCAGGTAAATCAAAAGGGAAGATAAAGGATAGGGAATGGCAATGATCCTAAGACCTCTGGCCTCAGCTAAGAGATTCCTGGATAGACACCAATGGTGAATCTAGCAATTTTTTTCCATAGATGAGGAACTAGGTTGATAATTTTGAATATAAAGATTAATAGAAAGGGAAACATTAAAAAAAGAGATGCAGAAAAGAAATGGGAGATGGTTGTGTTTTTTATCTGTTTGGTGATTTGTTGGGGTTTTTTTCAGGGGAGGGGAGAGTTAAGCTTGAAATATAGAGAAGATCACACAGGACTGGAAACAAACAGTCATGTGTCTCAATTTTCAGAAGGGAAAAGAATTTAAGATTACAAACAATAGCTGTCTATCTTCTTTGAAAAATTTTAGAACAGATTATTAAGCAGATGGTATGTGAGGACTTAAAATAAAAGTTCCTGTCACTACAAAATAGCATGAGTTCACTAAGCATAAATTATTCACAAACAACTTTGAAAGACATAACTCTGATCAATGCAATGATCAATCAGTATCATAGAGAACTGATCGATGAATCATGCTACTCACCTCTTGGCAGAGAAGTCATGGATTCAAGGTGCAGAATTACACATGTATTTTTTTGCATATAGACATTTAGAGAATTTGTCTCCTTGGCTTTGCATACTGCTTCAAGTTTTTTGTTTTGTTTTGTTTTTTCAATGAGGGGAAAGTAGAAAAGAAAATATATTTTATTTAAAAATCTAATATAATTTTTAAAAAATTTAAATGTCACTCAAAGGCAACCTTATTTTCCCCTTTAAATACTACAAAACTCTAAGAGAAATGGCATCAACTTAAATTTTTTCTGGATTTCAAATTGAACCACTAGGTGGCAATGCTAGCCAGCATCCTGATCCTATTCAACAAATTCTAATCCAACCTGGGTGTTCCCATTTCCACCAAAGCCCTTTTGCTCATCCATCTCTGAAAGGTAGGAATACTAAAAAAAGTTCCAAGCTCTACGTAGTTCCCAGGGTGTAGACATCCTTATAGTCTTCAACTTTAACTCTGACTCTCCTGGGATCGGTGCCAACTTTGGAATATGGTAGATTTTCTCAATTAAAAATCAACTCTATAGCCTCTACCTTTGGTAAACCCTGCATTCTCACTGAATTTACTATTCTTCCTGAGCCCTAGGAACATGACTTTAGTATAATGGCATAAACTTCCCACAGAGAGAAGCAGATAAACTATTTACAATGCTTTTACTCTTGGCATCCCAGGATTTTAAGGGAGGACTAGCACCTAAGGGATGAGGGCTTGCTGAGCCCTTTTCAGGACTGTTCATCTATTTTTGGTGCTTGCCTGATATGCCTAACTCTCACCTGTGGTTCTAAGAAGCTGTAGCACATGCTGCAGTCATATCCTGGTTAAAAAAAAAAAAAAAAAAAACCATCTCAGTGACTTGAATGAAGAAAGATGTGTCATATCAATTTTGTGGAAGCTATGAGTCTTAACTAATACATTGGAAAAAAACAGGATCATAAAAGATCTCAGTAGAATAAAACTTAGTCAAAATCTAAAAAGATGACATTTGATAGGAATAATTAGATAATTTGATTATAATTAGATAATTTGATAGGAAAAATTAACCATGCAAGTACAGAATGAGGTAGTTTTGGTTGGAAAACAGTTCCTGTGAAAATCCAGGATTTTTTTAGTTGACCACAAACTCATTCAAAACTGTAATTGGGAAATTGCTGCCAAAAAGGCAAAAGCAATATTTTTTTCTGGACAAGACCTGTGGGTTCAGTAATATAAGGAGATCCTAGTAAGAAAATTCCCTCTACTAATGCAGATCAACACATGCTTTACAATTCTGAACTTTTACAAGGTGTCTGGGGGCACTGGGAGCTTAAGTTACTTGAGCTCCCAGGGTCATATGACCAGTATGTGTCAGAGACAGGAGATGAATCCAGGGCTTCTGGCACATATTAGACACGCTTGACTTGACATTGACTTCCTAATTCTGAAGCCAGTTCTCTATCTACTATGCCATGCCATTCTTGCAATATTAAGCTGTATTCATGTTATTACAAACAATTATAATAGCTCACATTTATTTAGCTCCCTAAGCTTTACAAAAGTATATACTCTCTTATTTGATTCTCACAACAATCCTATGAAGTAAATGATAGCAGTAGTAATAGTAGTAGTCCCATTTTACACATGAGGAAACTAAGGCTGAGAGGGGTTAGGTAAATTGCCCACAAGTAATAGGGAAGGAAAAGGAATACTCATTTATATAGTGTTTACTATGTGCCAGGTACTTTTTTTACAAATAACATCCCATTTGATCCTCAAAGCAATCCTATAGGGTAGGTGCTGTTATAATCCTCATTTTAGAACTGAGGGAACTGTGGCAAACAGATTAAATGACTTGCCTGTAGTGGAAGTGTCTAAGTGTATGGGGGCAGGATTTAAATTCAGTTCTATCTGATTTCAGGTCCAAAACTATCCGCTGTACCACCAGCTAGCTGCCTCTAACAGTGTCCAGAACAAGGGAAGGAATGGTTTCTCTTAGTTGGTCAAATCCCACCTGGAGCAGTGTGCTCAGTGCTGAGTGGCACACTATAGAAAAAGCAATAAAAACCTGGAGCACACATAAAGGTAAGCAGCATGGTCAGTGGATTTCAAACCATATGTTGCTGTTGGTGTTATCATCATCATCTCCATCATCTGTCAAAGGACCTAGAGGTAGTTAGCCTAGATAAAAGAAAATTTAGGAGACAGATGAAAAATGTCTTAAAATATTTGTGGAGCTATCATGTAGAAGAATTGGATATATTCTTTCATTTCTCAGGGGAGAAGAATAATGGTACCAGACAGAACCATTACCAGTGGGTAGAAGTTATAAAGAAGCAGGTCTTTAACCCAATATAAATATAATTAAAGTGGTCCAAAAATAGAATGGGCTGTCTTAGGAAGTCATGGATTCCCTATCAATGCTGTTGTCCAAGAATAAACTGAAACATTCCCAGTGGATTCTTGAGGCAAAATGCCTTCCACATCCAGAGAAAGAATTTGATCACAGAATGAAGCAGACCATTTTCTCTTGTGTTATGTTTTGTTTTGTTTTATAATTTGTCCCATTCATTTTAATTCTTCTATGCAACATGACTAAGGTGAAAATGAATTTAATAGGAATGTATGTGTAGAACCTATATAAAATTGTATGTTCTCTCAGGGAGGGAGAGTAATAGAGGGGGAGGGAGGTAAAAAAAATCTAAGATATATGAAAGTGATTGTAGAACACTGAAAACAAATAAATAATATAATTTTTTTGAAAAAGAATAAACTGAAACAATCACTTGTTAGGATTTTGTGAAGGACCCAGTGCACAGAGAAAGAGATTAGGCTTCATGGCAGCTAAGATTCCTTTCCTTTCTATTCTGACCTTCTATGAGTCTCTGTAAACTCTGGCTAAAACTGCTATGCTAGTATTTCATTTTATCCAACATCGCATATTAACCTGAAACTCAAAACCACAATGAATAAAGATTGCTTAATCTTTTGGTGAATAGTCATTATCTATATCCCTAATCTAATTATGGAACTAATTACCAGTTTTTCAGTGAACCAAGTTATCTCTATAACCTTATCAGTAATGTTAACCAAACCAATTACTATTAAATATCTATTTCCAGATTCAATTCAATCCAACAGGTCTTTATTGAGGATCTATTATGTGCATGACTACACTGGTATATATGCTAGGGATGCAAAGATAAAAAATGACATAATTCTTGATCTTAATTAATTTATTATTATCATATTAGTAGTAGTAATAGTAAAGACAGACAAAAGAGACAGACATAGATGATAGATAGATAGATAGATAGATAGATAGATAGATAGATAGATAGATAGATAGATAGATAGATGGAAAGAGTGACAGAGAGACAGAGACAAAGAAAGGCCTTTTATTAAATAACACCCCTGCTCAAAACAACAGTGGTTCCCTCTTACCTCCCAGATCAAATACAAAGTCTTCTGGCTGACATTCAAAGCCTTGTATAATCTGCCCCTACACATACACACACACACACACACACACACACACACACACACACACACACACCTTTCCAGTCTTCTTTCACTTGCATTTATGCTTCCACTCTCATTTCCAAGCACTCTTTGATCCAGTGACTCTGGCTTCTGTTCCAGGAACAAGATACTTTATCTCTTGACTCAGGGCATTTTCACTGTTAGTCCCCCTGCATGGAATGTTCTCCCTCTTCATCTCCACCTCCTGGCTTCCCTGAATTTCTTCAGGATTCTAAAATCTTACCTTCT
Source organism: Bettongia penicillata ogilbyi (assembly GCA_023548195.1). Taxonomy (NCBI): domain Eukaryota; kingdom Metazoa; phylum Chordata; class Mammalia; order Diprotodontia; family Potoroidae; genus Bettongia; species Bettongia penicillata. The sequence goes on from JAJHZJ010000865.1 coordinate 28,466, forward strand.
ATAGGAAGTCCTTCCTGATCTTTCTTAATTCTAGCACCTTCTTTCTATGAATTATTTACAATTCATTCTGTATGTAGCTTGTCTATAAATAGTTTATCTCCCCCGGCATTGCCTTACTCATTAAACTGTGAGCTCCTTGAGAGTAAAGACTGTATTTTACCTTTCTTTGTATCCCCACCATTTAGTACCCTGTCTGACACTTACTAGACCTTTAATAAATGGAACAAATGTTTGTTGACTGACTGATTAAGCTCTGGAAATAGAAATACAAGCAAACGAGAGAGCCGCTGGCTTGGAGGAGCTTACATTCACATAAAAGGAAGCTGAAAAGGAGGAGGGCTTACATAAGAACAGATAATGTTTTTATAGCATTTAAGGTTGGCAAAGTGCTTTACATTTATTATCTCATCTGACCTTCACAATACTTTTGTGAAGCAATTATTAGTATTCTCATTTTACAGATGAGGAGACTGAGACTGAGAGAAATTAAGAAGAAAGTACAATTCAAGATAGAAAGAACAGACTGGCTAGGAAGATCTAGGATGTGTATTTGCAACAAGACTTTAAGTGCTGCTATGGTAGCAAACAAAGTAGAATCTTTGGCTGTTTTTGTTTTGGTATAATCAAGTGCTTCTGATTGAATAATGTGATTAAAGATCTTCCCCACCCATTAATGGGCCTGGGAAGATTTGTAGAAAGGCCCACACCTTTTGTTAATGAGGCCCTGGTTCTCAAGGGTTTATGATATCCTCTCTCTGAGGTGAGGTTTTACTTTGGGACTTACTGATTGGAAGTTTTTGGTTGGCCAGAGGAGTCTCTAGAAAGCCACTAAGCAGTACCCTCCCACCTTTGAAAACCCAGATGTTAGTGCTTCTCTCTCTAGTAACTATTATCTGTCTGTTGATCTCTTAGAGGGCTGACAACACTGTCTGTTGATCTGTATTTCTCTGTATTTTCTCTGAAGTTCAGGGTGTTGACTTTTTCCCCTGAACTAAGTGAATTATATATATATATATATATATATATATATATATATATATATATATATATATATATATATATATATATATATATAAACTTGATTAAAACCCCTCAAGTTGCTTTCCTTTTAGAAAAGCAGATCAAAGAACCTGAAATAGCAGGTCCTCTTGTGCATGTTGGGGTGCTTGCTTTTACAGGTATTTGAACTGGACCTTGAAGAAAGAAAAGTATTCAACAGCCATAGAAAGATAAGGAGGGAATGCATTGTAGGCATGAAGGATGGTCTAGACAAATGCAAAGAGGGATGACAAGTTTAGATAACAAGCTGAGCATCCAGTTTGGTTTGAGAGTGCATGAAGGAGAGTAGTGTGAAATACATTTGGAAAATAAGTTGAAATCACACCCTGTAGGGATCTAAATGACAACTAAGGAGCTTATATTTTATCCCATAGTCAATAGGAAGCTATTGAAAGCTTTTGAGCAGGGAAGTGTCATGATAAGATCTGTACTTTATGAAAGTTAGGTTGGTAGCTCTATGAAGAATGAATGAGAGACAATGGACCTAGGGAGAACAGTTAGGAGAATATTTGTCTAGGCTGGAGAAGATAACAGCCTGAGCTAAAGGGGTTGTAATGGGAGTGAAAAGGAGGACATACATGTGACAGATCTTGTGAAAGTAGAATGAACAGGCCTTACTAGTTGATTTGATGTGGGAGCCTAGACATTGTGAGGTGAAAGTCAGAAATGGTTCCAAGGTTTCAAGTACCTGGGAAAATGGTTCCATCAGTGAGAAAGAAAGAAGTTTTTAGAAGGAACCTATGTATATAGACAGATAAAATACTTATAAAATTGCTTATACTTCTAGACACTGTACTATGGAAAGTCATATGACATAGGGGATTGAGAACTAGCCACCTTGTCAGAAAGACCCGAATTCAAGTCCTGCATGACACATACTAGCTAGGTAAACCCAGGAAGGCCATTTAAATTCTCACATTATAGTTGCAGAGTAAATCTGAGCTGCAATGGTAGGCTTTCCACATAGGGAGTTCTTTATATCAATGAAATCACAGATCTGGCCTCAAATCTCTAGGGCTTTAAGGTTGGCAAAATGTTTTACATACATCATCTCATTCTATCCTAATGACAGCCTGGTTAAATAAATCCTACAGGTGTTACTAGTGTTGCTGTTTGCCTTTGTTTTCAAAGAGGATCAGTGACATCCCAGGGTGATGGCTTGACCTGTACATGAATTGGATTTAAATAAGCCAGAGTTACACAAAGTCACCAGCCTCACTCTCTTTTCCAGAGTCATCAAAGTTCAGTGATAGGATAAAAGTCAAGATGATTGTCATTGGGCCAGGATGCAGTAGATGACCTTGGTGTTTTCCACGTCTGACCAAGCTCCAAGTGCTCTACCACACCTGCT
>JAJHZJ010000866.1:600000-970000 GCA_023548195.1 Bettongia penicillata ogilbyi
AAAAAATATTTTCCAAAGACAATTTTGCTGAAGATCACTTCTTCATCCCCTCCCCACATCGTGCTCCTAGAGAACTGCTTATTATTTAATGTTATTCCCTTAGATGTTTTCCTTTTATTAGATCTGAAAAAGTCACTGTAAAAGATTCCCTGTCCACGTATACTCTGACTTTCACAACTGGAGCTTGTAGTAAATCTCAACAAGCAGCCAGCACCAGTGCAAACAGTTCCTCCAGAAAATCTACCTTTCTGCTCAGTGAACATCACCATTCTCTCAGTTGTGTTCCTGAACTGGGTAGTTCTGATAAAATCCTCTGAGATACTTTTAGGTTTAATTTGGCCCCAGTGGAGGTCATCCTGGTCCCAATGTCAACAACTGTTCCATCTGCAGAAGAAAGGAGGAAAATTGCCTTTAAATGAAACTTGCAAATGCTGACATGAATTAAATAATTAACTGATAGATGTAGCATATCTAGGTGTGTCAATTTGGTTAGTCTGCAATCAAATCAAACTCATTGCATACAACCTAACTGAAGAATTAAGCCAGTTCAAGACATACCAGGTTGGAAATTTCAAGACCAGTGCAAAGGAAAAAAAATACACTTTTCAATTTTCCTAGATATAATTTAGAAGTCATAAATAGGAGAGAGCCTTAGCTAAAATATTGAACATATGCCACCTAAAACTTAGAATTATGGATTTTTTCCATCTGACTACTTTTTTATGATATGGCCTTGGATAAGAAAGTCTGATTTTCTTAGCTTGTACAGGGCAAGAAAGTAAACAAGGGCACTACACTTTGATTCAGGAGTTCTGCATTTGAATCCCACTTTTCAATTTTCATCCCCATCTCAGTCCACTGCAGCTACCATTTGGAGTCTAAAAATATCCACAGAAGCAACTTAGTCAATAATAATGATAAAAAGCAATAGAATTTTATTGTGGAAACATAGAAAACAAAGTACTTAGCTTTAAACCAGGAAGAGAATAAGTGAAGAGTGGACAAGAATAAATCAGAATTAATATCAACCATAAAGATAAAGCTGGATTTCTAGTGGGGCAAGATATATCTGTGGACTAGAGGTAGTCAAGACCTTGGGTGAGATCATTTAAAGCTACCACCAAGAGTAAGAAGGCAGTGAATAATCATAGATTCAATGCCGAGAGTATGCCAGGTTTTTATCAGTCCTCCCCAGTTCGATGAGGGTTCACTTGGGCCAGTCAGATATGACAGGATTGATTGTTGTTTTGAAAGAGGTTTAAATGTTTTATTGGGAGGAATGGGTTCTTGCTTAGAGTCATCTGATTTGTCACTCTTGTTTTATATCACATACAGGAAGAGAACTGTTAGCTAGTAAACTACAAATACTCAGTATGTGGAGATTTCATTTATAGGATTCCAGGGAAAGGGAGAGAGAAAGGGTCTCAGGCAGAAGAAGGTGGCATCTCTAGAGCAGAGGCAGCATTTTAATAATAAAAAAAAATTATAAAAAGGAGGCTTGTACGGAATTTATTAAGTGCTGTAGCATTAGATTGGAACTTTAACTGTATAGGATTAGATAGGGATATTACCTCTCAACTGCAGTCTCTTCATTAGTAAAAATGAAAGGATTTCAACTAGATTATCTAACTGCCTTCCAGCTTTAAACCACTTGATTCTAGGAACTGTAAAGTACTGATAATGGATGGGAATATAAGATTATAGATCCAGGACTGCAAAGGTCCACCTTAACCATCAAATCCAATGTCCTCATTCTATAGATAAAGAGATTAGGGACTCTGGAGGCTAAGTGACTTGTCTAAGGTCACACAGTGAAAAATATCAGAGGAGAGATTTTGAAATCAGACCCAGTGCTTTCCTAAAATACTGTGCACAATACTGAATTTATCTAACTCAGGTCTCACACTTCATGGATGAAGAAATCAACCCACAGGGTGGGGTGGAGGGAGGAGCAGAGCCAAGATGGTGGAGTAGAAGGATGGACCTGCTCTTAGGTCTAACTCCAAAGCCCATAAAATACCTGTAAAAAATGACTCTAAACAAATTCTAGAGCTGCAGAAGCCATAAAATGACAGAGTGAAAGAGATTTCCAGCTCAAGACAACCTAGAAGGCTGACAAAAAGGTCTATCACACCAGCTCAGAGTGGAGCACAACCCACAGAGCTCAGTCCAGCCTTGGTTGCATGGCTTGGCAGAGACAGGACCAGAGCAGGCTTCCAGGTGCAGAATCATAGGCAGTAACTGTGGTTCCGAGATTTCTCAATCTACAAACACCAAAGACAGCTTCAAAGGTCAGTGAGAAATCTCTTACATCTGGGTGAGAAGGGAACAGGGTCCTGCCCTAACCCCAGACCCAGGACAGTAGAAATCACTGTGGCACAGCACCTATTTTTGGAACCTTTGGCCTAAAGACCTTGGGGGAATTGAGTTGATGATCTGTATTCAGTACTGAGTGGTGGTCCTAGGGTGAGGAGGAGTACTGGCTTGGTGGAGCTCGGGGATGGTTGTGGAGATGGAACCCTACTCACTGATCCTCAGCATAAAAGCTTGTGGTTGCTCCCAGACCAGAGTACAGACCAGGAGAAGAGTAAACTCCTCTCCCTTGATTTTGCCACCTTGGAGGAACTGAGAATGTACAGGTCCATAAAGAAACCCTCAACTTGATAAAGGACTAAAATTCAAATAACTGGATTGGAAAAAGTCCAAAAAGGGGGAAAAAATAAGACTATAGAAGGTTATTTTCTTGGTGAGCAGATATTTTCCTCCATCATTTCAAATGAGGAAGAACAAAGCATATCATTAGGAGAAGACATCAAAGTCAAGGCTTCTTCATCCAAAACCTCCAAAATAAATTTGGAATGGTCTCAGACCATGGAAGAACTTAAAAAAGATTTTGAAAAGCAAGTACAAGAGGTGGAGAAAAAATTGAGAAGAGAAAAGAAAGTGCTGCAAGAAAATCATGAAAAGTAAGTCAACAACTTGCTAAAGGAAACTCCAAAAATGCTGAAGAAAATAACACCTTTAAAAATAAACAAACTCAAATGACAAAAGCGGTTCAAAAAGCCAATGAGGAAAAGAATACTTTAAAAAGCAGATTTAGCCAAATGGAAAAGGAGGTTCAAAACTTCACTGAAAAAAATAGTTCTTTAAAAATTAGAATGGAGCAGATGGAAGCTAATGACTTTATGAGAAACCAAAAAATTGCAGAACAAAATCAAAAGAATGAAAACATTGAAGAAAATGTGAAATATCTCACTGGAAAAACAAGTGACCTAGAAAATATATCCAGGAGAGACAATTTAAAAATGATGGGTCTACCTGAAAGCCATGATGAAAAAAAGAGCCTAGAAATTATCTTTCATGAAATTATCAAGGAGAACTGCCTTGATATTCTAGAACTAAAAGGTAACATTAATATTGAAAGAATCTTCCAATCACCTCCTGAAAGAGATCCTAAAAGAAAAACTCCTAGGGATATTGTAGCCAGATTACAGAGTTCCCAGGTCAAGGAGAAAATACTGAAAGCAACTAAAAAGAATTCAAATACTGAGCAGCTACAGTTAGGATCACACAGGACCTTGCAGTTCTACATTAGAAGATAGAAGGAATTGGAATAAAATATTCTGGAAGGCAACTGAGCTGAGACTCAAAGTTTTAGGAAAGAATGTTGAGAATTGCTTTACATGTGACTAGAAAATAAGAAATACAGGTAATGAGGTATAGAAATCTACCTTGCACTACAAGAAAAGAGCAAAAATGGGGATAAAGGAAAGCAGGGGTGTGATAGAAGAGAGGTCATTTTGGGAGAAGGGGTATTCAGAATGCACGGTGTCTTGGAGTGGATGGAGGTAAGAGATGTGGAGAAAATTTGGAACTCAAAATGTTGTGGAAATGTATGTTGAAAGCTAAAATAAGTAAATTTAAAAAATAAAAAGTAATAAAAAAATCAACACAGAAAAATAAAGTGAACTGTCCAAGTTCGCACAGCCAATTGGGACATAGAATATATGTGTTGTTCTCTGCATCAGCTATATTATTAGTCAAAAAGTTTTCTACTTCACAGAGTAACATACAAGGCTACAAAATGGAGGAAAAAATAATAAATATGAAAGACTTGCAAATAAAAAAATGAAGAGAAAAGAATCATCAAAATGTATAACCAAAGAAAAGAGCAGAGGGAAGGTCAGAAGGAGACACAGAGGAGAAGGGTTATATAGGCTGAATTTATTTTATGTGGAACTTAATAGAAACCAAAGTAGGAGAGTTCCAATTCTAGGAGCCAAGATGGCAGAGTGATTGGTAATTGCTATCTCCCTCCCCTTCTTGACCTTGATGAGCCCAGAGAATATCTCCCCAGGAAAAACCCTGGAACTGTGGGAGCAGCAGAAAGGGTAAACAGACTCTTAGAGCAGGAGGCTAGAAAGATGACTAAGGAGGGTTCCTCTTGTTGTGGCCAAAGATGACCAGTGCAGGATAAGAACCCTCCTAGATAGCCCTACCTAAACAAACCAGGAAAAGATCCTGAACCCCAGGGGGTGGTCAGCAATTGCCAACACTAGGACTCCAGGCATTCCTCAGCACCCCAGTGGAATCGAGAAGATACTAGCAAAGACAGCTGAGCTTGCCTATGCTCTAGCTCAGCAGAAGAGCCTCTGACATCTAGGCCACTCTTCCCCTAAACTTAACAAGTTACCTCAAGGGTAAATGTGGGAAAAACCAAAAAGACCTTAGCTGTCCTTTGCTTTCACACACCAGCCTGCTCAGTACCATGTAAGCTGCAGCATTTTAGTTTCTTACTGAAAGAACCAGAAGCCACAACACACAAAGGTACAAGAACTGTGGGACAGAGCTCTCTGTGCCACAGACAAAAGATCTAATTTAAAATCCAGAAAAAGAGTCATTATCATAAGTAATAAGCAATGCAGAACAGAAAAGATCATAGAATCTTTCTATTGGGAGAAAGACCAAAACACAAATACCAAAGAGGTCAGCATTGAGACTTTACTCCCATCTGAAACTTCAGAAGGGAATATGGACTGGTCTGAAGAACAAAGAGCCTTCTCAGAAGAGCTCAGGAAGAACTTTAAAACCCAAATTAGAAAAACAGAAGAAAAAATGGCCAATGATTTTAAAAATATGAAAAAAGTAATTCGTTGAAGAGAACAGATACCTAAAAAGTAAAATTAGACAAATGGAAAAGCAAGTGCAAAACGTAACCGGTGAAAATATCTCCTTAAAAGGAACAATTGGACAGATGGAAAAGGAGATGAAAAAATTAACTGAAGAAAACAATATGATAAAAAAAAAGATTCAGGCAAGTAGAAGCTAATGAATCTATGAGACATCAAGAATTAGAAAGAATCTAAAGAATGAAAAGATAGAAGAAAATGTAAAATCTTGAATTGGTAAAACAACTGATCTGGAAAATAGATCCAGGAGAGAAAATCTAAGGATTATTGGTCTACCAGGAAGTCATGATGAAAAAGATCCTGGAAAATATCTTCCAAGAAATCATCAAGGAAATTTTCCCAGAAGTCCTAGACCTAGAGGCAGTTGCTCATGGGTATGCCAAGTTAATACAATAAAAATGACAATTCTACATAAAATAATTTACTTACTCAGTGCCATAGCAATGAAAACTAGCAGATAATTACTTTGTAGAGCTAGAAAAAATCATAATATCAAAATTAATCTGGAAGAACAAAAGGTCCAGAATATCAAGGTAACTAGTGAAAAGGAAGGCTAGAGAAGGTGGCTTAGCTCTACCAGATCTCGAATTGTATTATAAAGCAGCAATTATCAAAACCACTTGGTACTGGCTAAGAAACAGATGGGTAGACCAGTGGAATATGTTAGGTACCCAAGATACAGTAGTCAATGAATATAACAATCTACTGTTTGATAAACTCAAGGATCCCAACTTCTGGGATAAGAACTCACTGTTTGCCAAAAATTGTTGGGAAAATGGGATAACAACGTGGCAGAAACTAGGCATAGACCAACAGCTGACACAGTATACAAGAATTAAGTCCAGATGAGTACATGATCTAGGCATAAAGATTGATACTACAAACAAATTCGTGGAGCAAGAAATAGTGTATTTGTCAGATTTATGGAGAAGGGGAGAATTTTTCACTGAACAAGAAATAGAAAACATTATGAAGAGTAAAATGGATAATTTTAGTTACATTAAATTGAAAAGTTTTGCACAAACAAACCCAGTGCAACCAAGACTGAGAGGAAAGCAGAAAACTGGGAAAGAATTTTTGTAACTAGTGTCTGTGATAAAGGTCTACTTTATAAAACACATAGAGAGCTGAGTTGAATGTTCAAGAATACTAATCATTTCCCAGCTGATAAATGATCAAAGGATATAAACAGGCAGTTTTCAGAGGAAAAAAATCAAACTTATTCATAGTCGTATAAAAAATGCTCTAAATCACTACTGATTAGAGGGATGCAAATCAAAACAACTCTGAGATATCACATCACACCTATCAGATTGGCTAACATGACAAAACAGGGTGATGATAAATGCTGGAGAAGATGTGGGAGAGTTGGAACACTAATTCATTGTTGGTGGAGCTGTGAGCTGATCCAACCATTCTTGAGAACAATTTGGAATTATACTCAAAGGGCTACAAAAATATGCATACCCTTTGACATGGCTTCTAGGACTATATCCCCAAGAAATCATAAAAATGAGAAACGGTCCCACATGTACAAAAATGTTTATAGCAACACTCTTTGTGGTGCCCAAAAATTGGAAATCAAGGGGATATTAATCAATTGGGAAAAGGGTGAATAAATTGTGATATATGAATGTAATGGAATACTCTTGTACCATTAGAAATGATGGACAGGAAGACTTCAGAGGGGCCTGGAAAGAGTGACATGAACTGATTCTGAGTGAAAGTAGCAGAACTGGGAGAAGTTTGTACACAGTAACAACCACATTGCACAAGGATTTTTTCAGATAAACTTAGAACTTCATTGCAGAGCAAGGAATTAAAAAATTTCCAATGGTCTTTTAAGCCAAAATGTCTTTCTCATCCAGAAAAAGAACTATGGAATTTGATCACAGAATGTAGCAGATCATTTTCTTTGGCATTAACGTTTTGATTTGTTTTATGATTTCTCCCATTCATTTTTCTTCTATGCAACATGACTAACTAAGGTAAAAATGTATTTATTAGGGATGTATGTGTAGAATCTATATAAAATTGTAGGCCATCTCAGAGAGGAAGTGGAGAGGGAAGGGGAAGGAGAGGTAGGGAGGAGAAAAACATCGAAGTTATATGGAAATGATTGTAGAACACTGAAAACAAATAGTAATAATAAAAAGAAACCAAATTAAATGAGCATTTCCCTATCCACAGTAAAACAAAAAAAGAAATGATGATTGTACATGAAACTTTTCATCTCTATAATGTCCATATTGCTTTTTTAAAGCAATAATAATAACAGATACAATAAATTTAAGTTGTGCCTTTTAAAAATGTCCTACTTGTGTGTAATTGTCCATTTTTTTAGTTCATAAATTTCTTTTTTTCCTAAAAAAAAAGTTAAATTAATATCCCTCTTTTCCTTCTTTCCTTTTCTATTTCCTAAAGTATAATTTGAAAACCAATCTGTGTATAATGAAATTTATAGTTTTATAGACAATCCTCTTTTCTGCCTTTTATGTGTGGAAAGATGTATTTTTTGTTTGTCAGATTCATACTAGACAATATAATTCTCCGCAAAAATTTTTATGCAAGCACTATAGTATTTTCAAAGGACTGTTCTAAATGTTCTGGAAGATGGAAATTGTAAATGAGTTCCAAATTTTGTGGAGGCCAAGAGTTACAATAGTTTTGGTATCCAGGCAGCAAGCTCTTCTGCCTAGAGTCTCCATTTCATCTATACCAGCAAGTATCATAATAAGAGCAATATTTACAGACTACTCTGAGACATTAGCATGAAACTCTAGTGATCAAATTTTCAACCAAGGAAAGGCAGTTAGGGCTTTTTCTCAGAGTGCCAGATTTAGGGAATGCTGAATTTACAACTTACATCCCATCATAGTCAACTCACATTCAAGCCCTTTGCTTGTGCTCCCCAATGATGTAATAATGATGAAGTATTTAGTAATTATAAATATTTTCTCAGGTAGAGTTATAAGCAGTTTAACCATATTTAACTCCTTGTGGTTATCTTTCCTATTCACTTTTTTTAATGCTTTTCTTGAGTCTTGTATTTGAAAGTCATATTTTCTATTCATCTCTGGTCTTTCCATCAGTAATTCTTGAAAGTTCTTCATTTCATTCAATATCCATTTTTTTTTTCACATGAAGAATTATCTTCAGTTTTTCTGTGTAGCTGATTCTTGGTTGTAATCCTGACTCCTTTCTTCTCCAGAATATCATATTCCAAACCCTCTCATTTTTTAAGTAGAAGCTGTTAAATCTTGTGTGACTGTGGCTCCACAATATTTGAATTTTTTCTTTCTGACTGCTTGTAATATATTCTCTTACACCCAGGAGCTCAAGAATGTGGTTATAACATTCCTAGAAACTTTAATTTTTAGATATCTTTCAGGAGGTGATTGGTGAGGTTCATAAATTTCCATTTCATCCTCTGACTAGAATATCAGAAATGTTTTCCCTAGTCATTTCTTGAAAGATGATGGCTGGGATCTTTGTTTTTGATCATGGTTTTCAGCTAGTCCAATAATTCTAATGTTACCTCTCCTTAATATGTTTTCCAGGTCAGGAATTTTTCTAATGAGGTATTTCACATTTTCTTCTGTTTTTCGTCTCATTCTTTTTATTTTATTATATCGTTTCTTGATGTCTCATGCAATCATTAGATTCCTTAATATGTTTTCCAGGTCAGGTGTTTTTCTAATGAGATATTTTACATTTTCTTCTGTTTTTTTCATTCTTTTTATTTTATCATATTGTTTCTTGTTGTCTCATGCAATCATTAGATTCCAAATTTCCAGTTCTAGTGTTTAAAGAATTATTTTCTTCAGTGAGTTTTTGTACCCCTTTTTTCATTTGGCCAATTCTACTTTTTAAGGAGTTTTCCTCCGAAGTGGATTTTTTGTGCCTCTTTTACTACTTGGTCAATTCTGTTTTTAAGGTGCTATTTTCTGCATGTGTGTGTGTGTGTATCTCCTTTACCAAGCTGTTGACTTTTTTCATCACATTCTTATATCATTGTCACTTCTTTTCCCTGTTTTCATCTGTGTTTCTTATGTGAAGTTTAAAATCTTTTTTATCTCACTCAGGAATTCTTTCTTTGGTTCAGAAACCAATTCACATTTTCTTTGTAGGCTTTGGATGTAGTAGTTTTGACTTTTTATCCCCTGATTAATTTTTGTTTTGATCTTCCTTGTCCCCATAGTAACTTTCTGTGGTCAGGTGCTATTCCTTTTCTTTTGGTGTTGTTGTTTGCTCATATTTCCAAACTATTTCTTGACTTTCAACTTTATATTAAAGTTGGGCTCTGCTCCTGGTATGGTGGGGGTACTATCCCAAGCTTCAGGTACTTTTTTGGGGTGAAGATATTTTCAGACCTGGCTCTGGGGAGGTTTGTAAGTTTTCAGCTCTTCCAAGGTGGTATGATTTAAGAGGAGGTATATCTACTACTCTCATGGCCTGTGCTCTGGTCCGTGAGGGACCATAAACACTCTTTTCTACCCTTGAATTGTGACAAGGGTCCCCTCTTCTCTGCAGCCATAAGTTCAGGTATGTTAGTGCTTCTGTTCACCCTGGAAATGCAACCCAGGACTGCTATCCAGATCCACATATGGGCAATGCAACAGTGCCACCAAAGGGTTGTCATTGCCTTCTGACCACTTTTCTTACTCCCTGTTCACCTTACTATCTGAAGGTTGAGAGCTCCAGAAGTTCCTAGCCAATCCAATTGCCCTCAAGGCCTGCTGCATTCTTGCCAGAGCATTTCACTACACTGATCTCCACTCTCATCTGGTATGATAATTCATTCCTGCTAACCTTCTCAGTTATCTTTCCTGGAATATTTGTTTCTTCCCATTCTTTTGTGGGTTCTGACACTTCATAATGAATTTTGAGGCATTATCTTGTTGTCATTTGGAGGGGAATTTGATAGAGCTCAGATGAGTTCCTGCCTTTTCTCTGTCACGTTTGCTGTGCCTCACAAGGTGTTGAATACATGCTTCTTTTATAGCCTTTTTTGGCTATGAGTTCTAACTTTTTAGAGATAATTTTAGAAGTAATTTTAAACTAAATTTTTAGTTCTAAAAGTTCTAAAAGTTTTCGGGCTCCAATTCTATTTTATTTGTCCAGAATGGTAGAATTTTACAACTCCAACAACAGTGCATTAGTTTGCCTCTTTCCCCCACATCTCCTCCGGAATATGAAATTTTCTTTTTGTACCATGCTAGCCAAACTAATAGGTAAAAGATGATACCTCAGAGTTCTTTAACTTGAATTTCTCTAATTATTAGTGATTTAGAGCATGTTTCATATGACTATTGATAGTTTTGATTTATTCTCAAAATTATTTATAATCATTGATAATTTTTAATTTAAAAATAGCTCTAATTTTTATTAATTTGGCCCTATATATTTGTGAAATCAGGCCTTTATCAGAGAAACCTGCTGTATATGCCCTCTTATATTCCAGTTTAATATTTTTCTTCTAATCTTGGCTGCCCTGGTTTTATTTTTTCACAACTTTTATTGAATGTAATCAAAATTATCCATTTTGGCTCCTAAGAGCCTCTCTATCTTTTGTGTGGTCATAAACTCTTCCCTCACCCAAAGATTTGACAGTTGATTGTGACTTCCCATGCTTTTCTGATGTGCTTATGATATCACCCTTTATATCTAAATCATTTACCCATTTTGAACTTATTATACAATATGAATCTTTGCAAAATAAATTTTTGTGAAAGGAGTTATACAAATTGCAGAAAATGAAAATTTTATTACTATGAGAGAGAAGCTTTATTTTCCAAAGGGGAAAATGAAATAATAATATCACAGAGTCAGAATCAAAAGAGACCTTGGTGATCATCAAGTCATCCAACCCTTACATTTAGCTATAATGAAATTGAGTCCCATATGAATTAAGTGACTTTTTCAGGATTAAACAGCTAGTAAGAGTCTAAAATTGGGGTTCAAACCCAAGTGTCTATGATGCTAGGACCAATGCTCTATGCATTATTCTATACTGCCTCTACCATGTGTTTTCAGTTATCAGGCTTTACCTTACTACTCTCATCCTTTTTATATTAAAGTCTTTTAGAAGAAAAAAGTCTTTGGTGTATTGTCCACTATATCATTTAAGGAGTGAAGCTCTGTAACTCTGTGTATCACTGTTAAATGGTTGGGTTTCTGTGTGAAAGGATGAAAAAAATATTCTTAGAAGATCTGAGGTAAGAAGTTATTAGGAATGTTCTCTTGACTGAAAATCACTTTGAAAAGCAATAATAAAATTCAAATTAGGATGAACAAGCAAAATTATATTAAAGATTTGTGTGGAAAATGGAGGATATTTAAAGTGAATTGACTAAGGAGTTCTGTAGAAATTGTCCATTGGGATATAGCTAATACTTAAGGAGCTAGTCAAGGAGGATAATCCTCTCTGAGGTGAGAGTGGGAGCAATAACTTTGGACTAGATAAAACTTACTGTTTCCTCAGAAATGAAGAAAAGCGGGGGGAGGAGCCAAGATGGTGGAGTAGAAAGACTCATGTATGCTAGCTCCGAACCCACAGCCCATAAATTTCCTGTAAAAAGAACTCCCCACAAATTCTGGAGCAGTGGAAGCCATGCAGCAACACAATGGAGGAGATTTCCGTTCCAGAGACCCCTGAAAAACCACCACCAAAGGTTCATCTTGCACCGGACAGCAGAGCCCAGCCCTGTCCTGCCCTGGCCACCTGGCTCCAGGAGGAGCAGATCTGAGCAGGCTTCAGGGATGGAATCTCCAGTGGCCACAAAGGTCCCTCCACCCACAGGCGCTACAGGTCAGTGAGAGAGACTTCTGGGCTGGCCGAGAGGGGAGCAGGGTGTCTCCATAGCTCAGGCCCCCTCAGGAGGCAGCAGCAGAGACAGGGACAGCAGCAGAGGCAACAGTGCTCCCAGAGTAGGCAGGAACTTACCTCGATTACTGAAGGTCTCTGCATAAACCCCCTCAGGGAACAGCCTGGGAGGCGGCCGTGCCTCCACCTGAGCACCAGAACTTAAGCTCACATTGGATAGCAGCCCCACCCGACACTGAAAGCCTTGAGGCAGGGGAGCAGTATTTAAATCTCAGACCCCAAGCACTAGCTGGGCAGATCTAGGCAGGGGTGGAGAGGAATCTCAGAAGTCAAGTAACTGGCTGGGAAAATGCCCAGAAAAGGGGAAAAAAATAAGACCATAGAAGGCTACTTTCCTGGTGAACAAATGTTTCCCCCTTTCCTTTCTGATGAGGTGAAACAATGCTTACCATCAGGGAAAGACATGGAAGTCAAGGCCTCTGTACCTCAAACACACAATATAGATATCCAATGGGCTCAGGCCATGGAAGAGATCAAAAAGGATTTTGAAAATCAAGTTAGACAGGTGGAGGAAAAAATAGGAAGAGAAATGAGAGAGATGCAAGAAAAGCATGAAAAACGTGTCAGTACCTTGCTAAAGAAGACCCCAAAAAATGCTGAAGAAAATAACACCATGAAAAATAGGCTCACTCAATTGGCAAAAGAGGTTCAAAAAGCCAATGAGGAGAAGAATACTTTCAAAAGCAGAATTAGCCAAATGGGAAAAGAGGTTCAAAAGCTCACTGAAGAAAATAGTTCTCTCAAAATGAGAATGGAACAGATGGAGGCTAATGACTTTATGAGAAACCAAGAAATCACCAAACAAAACCAAAAGACTGAAAAAATGGAAGAGAATGTGAAATATCTCATTGGAAAAATAAC
The DNA here is from genome assembly GCA_023548195.1 of Bettongia penicillata ogilbyi. Classification (NCBI taxonomy): domain Eukaryota; kingdom Metazoa; phylum Chordata; class Mammalia; order Diprotodontia; family Potoroidae; genus Bettongia; species Bettongia penicillata. The sequence continues at coordinate 612,937 of JAJHZJ010000866.1, forward strand.
TGACCTGGAAAATAGATCCAGGAGAGACAATTTAAAAATTATGGGACTACCTGAAACCCATGATCAAAAAAAGAGCCTAGACATCATCTTTCATTAAATTATCAAAGAAAACTGCCCTGATATTCTTGAACCAGAGGGCAAAATAAATATTGAAGAAATCCATCAATCACCACCTGAAAGTCATCCAAAATAGAAACTCCTAGGAATATTGTGGCCAAATTCCAGAATTCCCAGGTCAAGGAGAAAATCTTGCAAGCAGCTAGAAAGAAACAATTCCAGTATTATGGAAACACAATCAGGATAACACAAGATCTGGCAGTTTCTACATCAAGGGATGGAAGAGTGTGGAATAGGACATTCTAGAAGTCAAAGGAACTAGGACTAAAACCAAGAATCACCTACCTAGCAAAACTGAGTATAATGCTTCAGAGGAAAATATGGTCTTTCAATGAAATAGAGGACTTTCAAGCATTCTTGATGAAAAGACCAGAGCTGAAAAGAAAATTTGACTTTCAAACACAAGAATGAGAAGAAGCATGAAAAAGTAAACAGCAAAGAGAAGTCATAAGGGACTTACCAAAGGTGAACTGTTTACATTCCTACATGGAAAGACAATATTTGTAACTCTTAAAACTTTTCAGTATCTGGGTAGTTGGTGAGACCACACACACATACACACACACATGCATGCACACACACACACATGCATGCACATGCATGCACACACAGAGACAGAGAGCACAGAGTGAATTGAATAGGATGGGATCATATCTTAAAAGAAATTAAGGTAAACGGTGAGAGAGAAATGTAGTCGGAGGAGAGAGGGTGAAATGGAATGGGGCAAATTATCTCTCATTCAAGAGGCAAGCAGGAGACCTTTTAGTGGAGGGAAAAAGAGGAGAGCTGAGAAAAAAACATGAAGTTTACTCTCATCACATTCATTACATCACATTCGATGAAAGGAAGGAATAAAATGCACACTCATTTTGGTATGAAAATCTATCTTACAATACAGGAAAGTGGGGGAGAGGGAGACAAGCAGGGAGGGAGTGATGATGGAAGGGAGGGCAATGGAAGAAGGGAGCAATTTGAAGTCAACACTGTTGGGGAGGGGCAGGATCAAAAGACAGAATAGAAACAACGTGGGGCAGGATAGGATGGAGGGAAATAGAGTTAGTCTTACGCAACATGACTATTATCTAAGTCATTTGCAAAACTACACAGGTATGGCCTATATTGCCTGCCTTCCCAAAGGGAATGGATGGGGAGGGAGGGATGGGGAGAATTTGGAACTCAAAGTTTTGGGAACAACTATTTAGTATTGTTCTTGCTACTAGGAAATAAGAAATGCAGTTAATGGGGAATAGAAAGACATCTGGCCCTATAGGACAAAAGAGAAGATGGGGACAAGAGAAGGGAGGGAGGATGGAAGAAAGGGCAGATTGGTGATAGGATAAATAAGAATGCTCGGTGTATTAGGGTGGGGGGAGGGGATAAATGGGGAGAAAATTTGGAACCCAAAATTTTGTGAAAATGAATGTAGAATGTTAAATAAATAAATAAATTTATGTTAAAGAAAAAAAGAAATGAAGAAAAGCTATGATTGGCTACTTAAACTAGGGTCTGAGAACTTTAAAAAAGACATTACATTTTAATATAATTGGTTTTCTTTGTAATTTTATATATTTTGTTTTATTCATTTGAATATATTTTTATCAGAAGGGGTCCATTGTTGCAAAAAAAATTAAGAACTCCTGAAAATAGTTCAGATTTAAAGAAGCAGGTGTCAAGGCCTGACTCAGAGCTACTGTGTCATAACTTAGGGATAGGGGATTGGATGTGGCATATAGAAGACTTTGAAGCATAAAAAAGCCTCCTATCCAGGGGATCTTGACTGCTTTGAAAAGGTATTCTTCACTAAAGTTAATTGGGATGGAGGGGAAAAAAGCAGCAAGACTCAGATGTGCCCAGAGGAAGTGACATTTATTCATAGACTCAGTAATGGACTGAAACATAGAATATAACTCCAGGGAACTGGATTTGTTTTTAACAAATTGTGGTTTATTAAGACAAAGAAGACCCTGACAACCAGAGTAGGGCAGTTGGGGTAAATCTGAGCAACTTCATGATAAAGAATTCCATTTGCTTCAGATTCCAGTCAGTGTGAATAACTTTCCTCTGAGCTAGCTTGACCTAGAGCTAAGTCTTTATTCTGCTTAGATCCCTATTTGTGATCCAGCTTCTTGCCTATAGGTGTACCATTCATTCTTTGATACTTGCCCATGTCTAACATTCCTATAGCTGAGATCTCTTTGGGAACCATATTTAACCAGCTCCAGCTACCTAATGGTGCTTCCTGCCTGACATGCCATTCTGCATTCAACACTCCTACCCCACCTTCCATTTTCCACCTCTGGATCTAGGTAAAGCAATCAAATCAGTACTATAATTACTTCAGAAAAAGACATATCTATCAGTTGCCCCGTGGATCAACTTTTCATTCCTCCTCAGACCAAAACGTCCAACTCTGGTGATCATTTTTCCATATTTATTGTTTTCCTCTATTGAATCTCAGATTCTGGAAGACAGAGATTATCTCTCTTTCGTGTTTGTATCCCCATTCATTAGCACATTATCTGGCAAAAAACATGACCTAAATTTCATTCACTCATTCACTTAATTACTGATTATCCATCCAAATACTTACCACAATCTTACCTATTCCCTGGACTGCCTGTATTTGTTCTCAGCTTTAATGTCACTAGTACACATTTTTCATTTTTCAAAGTTCAAGAGAAAGGTTTATAAATTAGAAGTATCCTACACGACAGTTTCCTGAACGTGGAGGTCAAAGTACTAAGTCCCCTGAAAGTAACCTCCTAAGAAGTTTCACTGGAAAATCCATCAGCAAATAAATAGCCTTTTATCATACTGTTAGCTCCTTTCTCTTTTCATTATAGTCAGCCTGAAGCTGCCTTCGCCAAAAGTAACCCTAGAACTACTTTGAATGCTTCATTTCCTTCTGTCTTGAAGTCTCCAGGGCTGTATGATAAAATGAGACTTCCATCACTAATAAGAGGACTTGAGGATCTTTCTTGTGTCAGGATCTCAGAACTCTCTCCTCACACTATGTCAGCAGCAGATACATGCTCCCTAATATACCATAGAGTTAAAAAGAATTACTAGGTAAATTATGTATAATTTACCACTGTGTATAACTGGGCACTTTAAACAGAACAAGCACAGAACCCAACCTTATTTAAAATAGGAGGAAAATTTTAAGTGGAAATACCTTATTTGTGCATTCTAACATCCTTTCTCTTTCTGTCCCAGGTCCTCTCCCTGGTGCTTTGTTTTCAAGTCAATTCATTTAAGAACAATTGCTAATTATCTATCTTGTCTCAGATATCAGCGAAACAAAGATGAAAGAAAAGCAATAACTGCACTCAAGAAGTTTCCATTATACTTTAGAAATGAAATGCACACAGAACCTATCAAGTACAAAGGTATTTGTGTAGATTTCCAAAAGGAGAGAATATTTTCCAAAGGAGAGTAATAAGGAGAGAGTATCTGTGAAGATGTGAAGAAGGGATCAACAAGGAGGTCAAGAAAGATGATTGAGAACAGACTATTTAATTTGACAATAAAGAGAGCAATGTTAACTTACAAGATGACAATATCATTTGAATGATGAGGTTGGAAGCCACACAGAAGACAATCTAGATGATACTGAGAGAAGAGCAGGCACTGCATGTAGATGGCTTTTTTGAGGAGTTTGGTGGAAAAGTGGACATGGAAGTATTTAGTGAGGATAAAAAAGATGACATATTTGAAGGAAGCTTGGAAGTATCCAGTAGACTGGGAGAGACTGATAATCAGGGAGTGAATGGAAACGATTATAGGGGAGATCTGCTGGAGAAGGTGAAATCAGGCATCCTGTTGTTTGGTTGTTTCAATTGTCTGACTCTTTGTGGCCCTATTTGAGGTTTTCTTGGCAATGATATTGGAATGCTTTGCCATTTTTTTCTCCAGCTCATTTTACAGATGAGGAACTGAGGCAAACAGGGTTAAGTGACTTGCTCAGGATCACAAAGTTAATGTTTCAGGTCAGATTTGAACTCAGGAAGAGGTGCTTACCTGACTTCAGGTATGACACTCTATTGACTGTGCCACCCATCTGACCTTGGTAAGGGAAAGGACCACCTTCCCATCAGAGAATGGAGGGAAAAAAGAGATAATGGTGGATGTAAGATGAGAAAGAGGGGAGAAAGAAGAGCTCTCAGTGAAAGGCTTTAATTATTTTAGTGAAGTACAAAATGAGATCCTGAGCTGTGAAGGTAAGGAAAAAAGCAAAAAAGTGGCATGGGAAGCTGGAAGAGAAGAAAACGTTTGCAAAAATTGCTGTGATGAGTACAGTGGAGCACTCTATTGTACTCTATAAATTAGGAAGGAGGAGTAGAATTGATCTGCTACCATGAGAGGCACAATTAAGAATAGATAATGTAAATTTGTTAGTGGACCTAGTCATTATAACTTGGTGACGTATTTCCAGCTTCATTCAATCAATAACACGTGTGTAGCTGAGATGGAAAAGGAAAAAATTAGGTGTGGTATACACACATACATTTATGTATGCATACATAGGTATATATGTATATGAACATAAATGCATGTATATGTAAATGTGTATATATAATGCATGTATGTAATATATATGTATGTATACATATATGTATATATATTTGGAATTTGGGATATTTGAATAACAAATATATGTCAAAATTTCCTATTATGAATATAAGAATTTCAGCATAGATATTAAACTATTGCCAACACAGAACTCATTGATAAAGAAGGGAAAATGACCTAGACAAGAGTAGATAATAGTCACTAGGATCTAGACTGGGTGAGGAATTTGTATAGAATAAATGTCAAAGGAGAGGAGGTTGCTAAGTTATATCTGTAGGAGAGTCTGCAAATGCAGTGGAGAGAAGAAAGACCATTCTGATGTCCACTGGACCTTAGAGTGGTGGGGAAATATGGGGGTATGAGAGAAAGTGAAACCAGTGCTAGCAAACATGGTCAGGGATGAAAAGTTATCCAGAAAGAAGCTAGTTCGCAGTGAATGCCAGACAAGAGGGGAAGAAGTCAAAAATGAAATTTCTTCATACAGAGGAGTAACTCCAAAAGGTGTAGGGGAGGAAAAGGTAGATCTAGAGTGAGACATTGTGGTAGATAGGATTGAGGTGGATGGAGATGATGGAACAAATGTCTTTGCCAATAGTGACTTGTCAATATCATTGGGATAAAAAGTAAGAAGGGGTAGGAGTATGTTTACTCTTGGGCAATATGTCAGTATAATATCAGTAAATGGGAAGAACCAATGAAGAAAGGTGAGCAGCTGATTTAAGGTCTTTATAACCATTGACCTCAAGTTATCAGCACAGGTCTCAGCTGGCTCATCTCTCCATAGACAATACTTCTGTGTTAACTAGAAATTCAAATTTGCAATTTTTCTGCATAGAACAAGGAGAACTAGGGCAAATGCCTAGGGGAAGCTTTCGGTAATGCCCTCTAATCAACTTCATCAATTTCCAGGAGACTGTAAATTTGCTCCCATGGATGCAACTTCTCAAGGGAAGAAAGTACTGGTAGATCAGGAAACCATTATCTTGGGTTCAGAAGCAAAAGAATGAAGAGAGGTGGGAAGAAGCCACCTGGTGGTTTGCCACATTAACCAATTATTCTTGCTAACTAGGTGCTCAACTTAATTGTTTCTTTGCAACTGAAAATCTCCAAGTGTTACTAGTGCCTTGTCAATTTTAGTGCCCTGGGAGAAGACCCCATTAGACCTGTCCTAATTATGGCTCTGATTAGGGATTACTGGGAACCACTTTATAAAATGATTAGCTCCCACAGATTTCATTCTCCATCATCTAAAGGCAGTTTGGGGGACATAGTCTTTGAAAGGACTATTAATCCCTCAGCGCATTGTCAGTAAAATAAGGACTCTTTTACCTTTCTGAAAGCAAAATGTGAGTCCTGATAACATTGAGATCCCTTCTGAGCATAAAGGTCCATTATTCTGTCACTTAAACTACATGATGATCTTACTGAGTGGACCTCTAAGTTCTTTCGATTTGATCTCAGATGAATTTTGCTAGGGAAAATCAAAGCTATATAACTTTGTATTCTATGGAGTCCAGCACAATCAAATTACAAATAGATAGAACCCAAATGAGTTGTGCATATGAAAGCTACTAAGATTAATTTCTGTCTATGCAGAATCACACCATAAATGTTACTTTTTTAAAAATGCAAACATCTCTATATTCCATTAAGATGCTGCACTCATTAGAGCAATCAATGTTCTTATGAAAGTCTTTTTAAATGTATTTCTCAGGTTATCAATATAGGTACTTTTTTAATAATGCAGATTTAAAGCTATTCAGGGTTTCTCATCTTGTGTGACTCATCCATATTCTGCATTGTGTCCAACAAATTTATTGGGAAACCTCTCTCTTGTTTCTTGACAATAATCAGATTTCATACTTAAACTCTAATGTCACAGTATCAGATGTGCTTTATGAGTAATTAGAAATGTCACTAAAGAAAGCAAAGCTGAGGGGGGAGGGGGTGGAGCCAAGATGGCAGAGTAGAAAGATGCATTTACTCTAGCTCTCCCCCCACAGACCATAAAATAGCTGTAAAAAATGATTTCAAGCAAATTCTAGAGCAGCAGAAGCCACAAAACAACAGAGTGAAAGAGACTTCCCGCCCGAGGTAGACTGGAAGCCTACAGGAAAGGTCTATCACACAGGGTGTAGAGTGGAGCGCAGCCCAAGGAGCCCAGCCCAGCCTTGACCACACAGCACCAGCAGGAACAGAACCAGAACAGGCCTTAGGGGTAAAATCCCTAGCAGCTATGATTCTCAGATCTCCCAACCCACAAACGCCAAAGACAGCTTCAAGGTTCAGTGAGAAAGCTTTTTCACCTGGGTGAGAAGGGAGCAGAGACCTCCCCTAGCTCAGGCCCCACATGGTGGTGGCAGCAGCATCCATTTTTGGAGCCCTTTGCCTAAAGCCCCTAGTGGAACTGAGCCATTGATCAGGGTCTCAGCCCTGAGTGGTGGCCCTGGGGTGAGGAAGAGCACTGGCTGGTGTGGTGCAGCTAGTGGAGGCTTTGCAAGGGGAATTCTATTTGTACATCCTGGGAAGAAAATCTTTGATAGTTCCCAGACCAGAATACAGGTGAGGAGAGGAGTAAACACCTCTCCCTTAATTGTGCTACCTTAGAGGAACTGAGAACTTACAGGTAGATCCACAGAGTACACTCACCCTTGCGACAAATGACTCAAAAGTTAAGAAAAAAGAATGAGAAAATGTCCAAAAAAGGCAAAAAAAAAAGACTACAGAAGGTTGCTTTCTCAGTGAACAGGTATGTCCTTCCATCCTTTTGGATGAGGAAGAACAATGCTTACTATCAGAGGAAGAAATAAAAGTCAAGCCTAGTGCATCAGGCTATGGAAGAGCTCAAAAACCATTTTGAAAATCAAGGAAGAGAGGTGGAGGAAATATTGGGAAGAGAAATGAGAATGAAGCAAAAAAATTATGAAAAGCAAGTCAACGGCTTGCTAAAGAAGATCCAAAAAAATGCTGAAGAAAATAACACCTTGAAAAACAGGCTAACTCAATTGGCAAAATAGGTCCAAAAAAGCCAATGAGGAGAAGAATGCTTTAAAAAGCCATATTAGGCAAGTAGATAAAGAGTTCAAAAGCTCACTGAAGAAAATTGTTCTTTAAAAATTGGAATGGAGCAGATGGAAGCTAATGACTTTATGAGAAACCAAGAAATTAGAGAAAAAAACCAAAAGAATAAAAAAATGAAAGATAATGTGAAACATCTCATTGGAAGAACAACTGACCTGTAAAAGAGAGACAAATTAAAAACTACATGAAAGCCATGACCAAAAAATCAGCTTAGACATCATCTTTCATGAAATTATCAAGGAAAACTGCCCTGATATTCTAGTGCCAGAGGGTAAAATAAATATTGAAAGAATCCACCAAACACCTCCTGAAAGAGATACAAAAGGAAGAACTCCTAGGAATATTGTAGCTATATTCCAAAATTCTCAGGGTAAGGAGAAATTATTGCAAGCAATCAGAAAAAACTATTCAAGAATTGTGGAGATACAATCAGGGTAACTCAAGATCTAGCAGCTTCTACTTTAAGGGGTCAAAGGACTTGGAATATGATATTTCAGAAGTCAAAGGAACTAGGATTAAAACCAAGAATCATCTACCCAGCAAAACTGAGTATAATACATCAGAGGAAAAAATGGTCATTCAATGAAATAGAGGACTTTCTGAATAGAAAATTTGACTTTCAAACCCAAGAATCAAGAGAAGCATGAAAAGATAAACTACAAAATAAAGAAATCATAAGGAACTTACTAAAGTTGAACTGTTTACATTCCTACATGGAAAGATAACATTTGTAACTCTTGAGACTCTTCTTGGTATTTGGGTAGTTGGAGGGAATATATATGTATAGACAGAGAACACAGGGGGAATTGAATAGGAAGGGATGATATCTAAAAAAAATAAAATTAAGGGGTGAGGGAGGAATATATTGGGAGGAGAAAGGGAGAAATGGAATGGGGAAAATTTTCGCTCATAAAAGAGGCAAGAAAATACTTTTTCAATGGAGTGGAAAAGCGGGGAGGTAAGAGGGCAAAAGTGAAGCTTACTCTCATCACATTTGGCTTAAGAAGAGAATTACATGTACACTAAATTTGGTATGAAAATTTATCTCATGCTACATGAAAGTAGGGGAGAAGGGGATAAGTGGGGTGTAGGAGGGATGACAAAAGGGAGGGTAAATGGGAAGAGGGAGTAATTAGAAGTAAAGACCAAAGAGAGAATAGAATAAATGGGGGGGGGGAGGATAGGATGGAGGGCAATATAGTTAGTCTACCACAACATGACTATTGTGAAAGTCTTTTGCATATCTATACATTACAGCCTGTAATGCATGGCTTACCTTCTCACTGGGGATGGGTAGAGAGGGAAGAAGGGAGAGAAGTTGGAACTCAAAGTTTTAGGAACAAATGTTGAGAACTGTTTTTGCATGTAACTGGGAAGTAAGAAATACAGATATTGGGGTATAGAAATCTATCTTGCCCTACAGGACAAAAGAGAAGATGGGGATGAGGGAAAGGAGGGATGTGAGAGAAGGGAGGGCAGATTGGAGGAAGGGGTAATCAGAACACTCAGTGTTTTAGGGTGTAGGGACAGGAGAGATGGGGAGGAAATTTGGAACTTGAAATCTTGTGGAAATGAATGTTGAAAACTAAAAATAAACAAATAAATACAAAAGCAAAGTTGAGATGAATGGCTTTATCCCTACCAAATATAAACAGAAGTTCATGTTTTGGATATCTTGAAAGTATTACCACTGCTGACATTTGCATAGATGTTTGCAAAGTTCTTGACAGATATCACCTTTGACCCTTGTAATAAGACTGAGAAGTAGATGCTTATATTATCTCCATTTTACAGATGAGGCTCCAAGAATTTAAATGATTTGCCAAAGGTCACAGAACTAATATGCATCTGAGGCAGAATTGGAGTGCGTGTCTTAAGTTCAGTGCTCTATACCATGGTGTCTCCTAGGCATCTGAAAAGGTATTTGAAAAATGAAAAACAAATAACCAAAGTTTGGGGGAAACTCTCAGACATGATTCCAAAAAAAGATGACTGAATGAATATTAATGTGAATATTAATATGACTTGACCCATATGCCTACTTTCCTATCTCCACAGAAGTTTTTAATGAAGATAATATATGTTTACATGGAGAGCACTCTTGATGAAGGTATGATGAGAATGTTTTTTTGCAAGTAAAATTCAATAGTAGCCCATGGCTTTGCAGTCACATCATTGACTTTAGTGTTACAAAAGAAGGTAAGCCAACAATGAAAGAAAATATAATGATGCCAGATCCCTCGGAAAAGTTATTCAGGAAAGGATAATTTATGTGCAAGTGTGTGTGTATTTTTAATAAATGAAATAATGAGCTCCCCGTACCCTCGGTGCATACCTAACCACTGTGCCTTTAATTATACTAGCTGTTTAGTGACAGGTCAGACACTGAGTCTAATGAGTCAGTCCGGCAGTTTTAAATGTTCATAACTGGCCTAGTTTCTAGACCACTCTGAAATAGGAGTTTAGGATTATTTAAATATGAAGACACTCTTCACAGCCAAAGAATGTGATGGCACCCACTTGCAGCAAAAATAATTTTCCACTATTCAATCTTTGTGGAAGTTCCCCTTCTTGGTTCAGCTTTGACTAATGACAAGGCATCTGGCCCTTGGTAAATGCCACACACTTACAGTGCTCCTACTTGCTTTCCAAGCTCATCAAACACTTACAAGGCAGTTGAGAAGAGCCACAATGATGGGTCACTTAAGGAAAGAGAGCTCCCCAGATTACAGCCAAGAGTCTAGGTCCAAAATGGTCTTAATTGGCACCTCATTCTCTCATTGTAGTCCAAGAGTCAGACAGTGGTTTTCACTGAGTTCCCAAAGCTAGGGCGCCTAAATGTCCTTTTCTCCTTGAAAATAACTTGTGTGAAATTACCAGAAATAAAGAGGATACATGCCTGTATATTTATGCCTCAGTATTTTGGATTAAGAAGAACTAGTTGACCAGGCCAGAGACCATAGTTACCCTTACTGAAGACATGGCATGGGCCTCCAGGCCCAATGGTTTATTTAGTTAGGGAACCTTGAGGACTATGTCATCTGGGGCACTTTGCTTGATTTTCCATCCAAGCAAGAGATCCTCTAGCTGTGGACCTTCTTTGCACTGTACCAAAGATCTAGGGTCCTAATGATGATCTTCTTTCTGCCTTTGACAGATTATCCTATTTATTGCTCCATTGAATATTTCATTGTGTACAGTGTTTATTTATGAGTGAATGGGCCAGAGACTGTGAGAACATGAATCAAAGAGACACTTCTAATCAGTACTCAGTTCTCCTCCACAATTTTCACAGAAGCTTCCAGCCCCACATTAGCAGTCATAAACACATTACTACAATAAATAAGCACATAAAATTTGATGGAATCTAAATTCATAAAATAAACTAATACCCCTTGGAAAACATGTCTACATATCAGGAATGTAAAGTACATATAGATGAAGCCAGAATAGTTGACAGAGTACTGGTAGTGAATTCAAGAATACCTGAGTTTCAATTCTGCATCTGAAACTTAATTTCTTCTTTGTGATGATGGGGAAGCCTCTCCGTGCCTGGGGTAATTCTTTAGGACACATATCCAATCCATGGCCAAGTTGCTTTGTGCCAGATTTCATAGAGTGATGTAACCAATGATCGTGCCCATGTAACTTTGCATAAGTAAGATTTGACTTTAGTAAATATCATTGCATAAGGCAATACTTCAAGGATCTGTGGTTTTGCCAATATAAGTAATCAGTCAATTAACAGACCTGTGTTAAGTGCCTACTATGTATCATAACAAAACAGATCACAACTGAGAAACATAGAGGGAGAGAGAGGAAAGGGAGAGAGAGAGAGAGAGAGAGAGAGAGAGAGAGAGAGAGAGAGAGAGAGAGAGAGAGAGAGAAAACAATATCAGGGATTAGAGGTATTTATAATAAAGATGAAAAAACTGAGTCTCAAAGAGATAAAGCACTGCCCATGATCATCCAGCTAAATAAATACCACGGCAGAATTAGAAACTGCATCTCTGTACTTCAGTTTTAGCACAGTTTCTCTATGCTGAATGATCTGTGGCCAATCTGGTGATGAATATCACAATGATGATGATGATGAGAATAACTGGCATTTGCATGATTATTTAGAGTTTCCAAAGCACTTTACATCTTTTGTCTCATGATGTCCTCACAAAATCCCTTTATGTAGGAGATATTTTTATCCCCATTTAATAGATGAAGAAACTAAAGTTGGGAGAGATTAGATGACTTTTCCAGGATTCACATGGCTAGTAAGTGGCTTACATAGACCTCAAACTTGAATCTTCTTGACTCTAAATCCAATATTTTGTTCTAGCTGGTGATGAGTTTCCCCACATTTATCTAGTCTGGTCCTGGACTTGTTATCTTTTGCTTGATCTGTATTCAAAATCTTACTGGCTTGGGAGGACCTTCCAGAGATTATGTTCCGATTGCCTTGTTTCTGGGGACCATGAGTCATCTATACACCTCAACAAAACAAAAATAGGAGGGTTCTAGTGGTAGCCTGATAATTTCCATATCAATATACCAAGATTATTTCAATGCTAAAATCTCATATTTATATCATACTTTATTTTGAGGACGCTGTGGTCTCATTTATTTTTGCCACAGCCCAGTGAAGTAGACAAAGTGAATATTATTATTCCCTATTTGAAATAAAAATGAATGAAAAAAGATTGATCAGGTTCTTACAATGTGGGACAGCATGATTTGATGGAAAGAGAGGTGACCTCACAGCCAAAGAGATAAAATTTAAGTTTCATCTTTGATACATACTGGCTATGGTTAAGCAAGTCAAGAAAACTCTTAATATTCTAGATGGCATGGAAGTTGCTGAGTTTCACTGGTAAAGGATCTTTCTTTGAATTCTTCCCTATCTCCAGTTGCCCTAATTGTTGAGCACTATGACCATGCCAAGTTTCTGTCTGAGGATACAAAGAGTAAAATAAGCTAGCCTTTGCTCTCAAAGAGCTCACATTGTAATTGGGGAAGATAGCATAAAACTTGAACTGCATTTCAGAGACTGTTTGAATGGTATGAGCTCATACAAAGTCATCTGCAAATCAACTTTTCTCTCTTAAAAAAAATTCCCTGAATTTTCATTTAAATCTTTTGTCTTTTATATCAACATAATTTCTGAATATATTCCCCAACAGAAAAAATCAGATCAAAAAACCCACTAACATCAAGTAAGAATGATAACATATTGCAATAGACATCCATTTCTGAAAGAAAGGGAGATGTCATTTCACAACACTTTACTAAGGTCAAATTTCTAGCTCATCAATATTATAAAATTAACATTTTAAACAAAAAGTCATTGTATCACCTTTTTTGATGCTGCTGCCAGGAGGCTATTGCTAGAAAAGGTCCACAAGGCTGGACCAAGAGACTTGTGTCTTAGAAAGCATTGAAATTCCACTTTTGTGCCTTCATTACACTACATATGACATGCATATGAGCTCCTGATCATTTGTTCCATGTTTGAAGATGTGTTAAGCAGATAACTGACCTATCCACTGAACCTAAGTGAGGGAATGGCTGAAAGTCACATACTCAGTGACTTTTTCAGTTGATACAGAGAGAAGATAGTCTGCCCTCACTGGATGTAGCTGTGGTGCATAAAAGATAGTCCATCCACCAGAGATTCTGATCTTATCCTGAATAGTGCAGCCAACTAATCCCAGATTTCCCCATCATCCAATCCCAGAAGAATGCTCTATATGGTAGCTGAGGGATATAGTGGTAAGGAAATATATGGAGGTGGTTGTTTCTATCAAGCCTGGATTATAGTAGATGTAGTGATCGGGCTCAGAGAGATAGGAGCAAAAAGGATGGGACCAACATAGGGGTTTGGGAGAATTCAGCTCATCATGGGGAAGGGGTTTGAAATTCTGTGGTGTAATGTTAGCAGAGAAGCAAGAGACTCTTCATGAGCTGGACATTATCCAACTAAACTTGCAGTTATTCCCACCTGCTGTATCCTTTACTTTTCAAACTCCTACGCAATATGGTATTTTTCCTACTCTATTTTCAGATCTAAGTGGCTCCTAGTCCAACAATCTTTCCACAACACCATGATACCTCTACCCTTCTGTGTCTCCCCTTCCTATTTCTCCTTCCTCCCTCCCCAATCCGTCAGGTTAGAATGAAATTTAAGGGAAGGAAGTCTGAACTGAGAAGGAGTTTGATAAGGTAGAGAAACTGTTAAAATGGTACAAAACTACACTTAACGTTTTACTGAGTCTTCCATAGTCTTCCTCTATAAGATGAATTAGTAAGCATCATCCTCAGAAAACATACATCTCCTACCCTATTTTAAAACTCTCATCATCACTTGAGGTTAGAATGAAAATAATACTTAACATTTATGTGGTGCTTTATGTTGTGTAAGCTTTTTAATATACATTATCTCACATGAGTCTCATAACAACTCTATGAAGTTGATACTACCATTATACCCATTTTTAATAGAGGAGGAAACTGAGACTTAAGTAGGTTAGATGACCTGCCCAGGATGACATAGCTAAGTAAGTATGAGAGGTGGGATTTGAATTCAGTTCTTCCTCACCCCAAGTCCGTATTCCATGAACTGGATGTTTAGAACTCTTGGTCATTATTTCTCTTGTCTTTTTGTAGAGTTAGTCTGGACCTTTAGCAATATAAAGTCATTGAAGCTATATCTGAGTATAAGAATAAGCTACCCATAAGCCTCATAGTTCCTGAAGGAAAGCCTTTTATTAAAATAATTGAGATTCATAACCAAATTGAAATATCTCTTTGTCTCTGCGAGTTAGAATCCAGCTAATACAGAAAGGTAACAAAACATTTATTCTTTCAAGCACCATGAGTACAGCAGAATCACAGAAAAAGCCTTTTGAAAAAATACAATAGCAGTCTAAGGTATCCCTACATATTTCCTCTTCTCTGTTTCTCCCTTCATTTTGCTGCTTGTAAATACACATCCATAGCACCTGGCTCAGTGCTTTGCCCATGGTAAGTATTCAATAAGCATCTGTTGAATAAATAAAAATCTGCTCTATGTAAACAGCTGAATAAATAGAAAAGTATACACCATAGCCATCAGTTTCCACTTGAAAAAGATCTGGATACAAGGCAACAATTTTGACATTTTGATACTCATTACAATGAAATATTATTTTTAAACTATTTTACAAAATAGTTAATGAGTATAAGCCCTCCCCTTAGCAGTCCAGCATTCTCCTTAGTATGTCTACTCAATGGAGAGGTGCTAGTTAAAGACCATCTTACATACACGTTCTTATTAAAACAGATTTGGCATCTGAGCATTTGCAAATCAGTGCATATGGGCTGCCATTCAGGAATAGAAATAGCTTCATTATGATGATTTGGACACTCTCACGCTATCTGTTAGAACTGGGCAACAAAATGGGATGTTTTAAGAGCTCGAAGTCCCACCTAGGGGTCAGAATACTTGGATCTTCGTCCAAGCTTTGCAATTTAGTAGTTCTTTGATCTTGAATTAGTCACTCTTCCGGTCTGTACCTCATTTCCCTATCTGTGAAGTGGGAATAGTGATATTACCTGATCTGTTGATTTCCTACTATGAAAAATGAATAAAATAACAGCCATGAAAGAACTTAGCAACTAGAGAAAATAAAATTTAGATGTTTATCATCACATACCCTATTATAATAAAATGGTACATTGGTTGGCTTAGATGAACTGTTTTTCTTTGTCATAAGGAAAGGTTCACTGGGTGTAAGAGGGAGGACATATCTATATATCTAGAAAAATAGTGTGTTGCAAAAAGAAAGACATTAATGGCACACACAGAAAGATGGCACAGTGTAAATCATCTTTCCATTTGTCCACATAACGCATCTATGATGAGGAAAGTGGGGAAGGGGGGAGGGGTAGTTGTGAACTTGATCCATGAGGAATAAATATGTTCGAATTTCAAAAGCAGCAAGAACAAAATTAGTACATATGAAATATCACTTCAAGAGCCTATTCATCTGGAAAGGAAAGGGTGCAAAATACTTACATATATCTGTTGATTGCTTAACAATCCCTTATTAAGTAGTAACACCATACCTTACATTGGGGATACAAAAAAAAGTAACTCTCGCCATCAAGAAACTCACATTCTAATGAGGGAAGATGGCATAGACATACATGTGTGTATATGTGTACATATATGTATATATGTGTGTATGTGCATATACATACACAAGATACATACAAGGTAGATAGTAGAAGTTGAGTTTTGGAGAGTAGACTGGAAAGGACTTTATATAAGATACGAGCATTGAATTGAATCTTAAAGGAATATAGGAATTCTGAAAGTTGGAGATAATGAAACAGACCATTATGGGCCCAGGAGATAGGAAGTACAAAGGCACACACATGTGAGATGGAGTGTCATGTGTGAAAAATAGCAAATAAGCCTGTATAGATTCATGCACTCATGGAAGGGAGTAAGGGCAATAGAAAGAGAGGAAGGAATCAGGTTATAAAAACAAAAATAAAATAGATACCAAGAAAGAGTTTATAGTTGATTCCAGAAGGGAGAGGGAAATATTAGAATTTACGGAACTGAAAGTGGCATAATAGAAATAGTGTTTCTGAAAATCACTTTGCCCACAGTGCCCAGGATTGATTGTGAGGATGAGACGCTTGAGTGAGAGAGAGCACTTAGAAGGGTATTTTGAGAGTCGAGGCAGAGGTAATGACGCTATGAGCTAGGGAGATGATGGTGTGAACAAGAAAAGGATGTAGGGGAGAGATGTTGTGGAGGAAGAAATGATACTATTTGGCACCTAATTAGATACGTGGGGTGAGTGAGAGTGAGTAGTTCAGATTTTGACCCTAAGAGGGATGGGTATGCTTGGAATCTTGTTGTTCCTTGTGTGTTTATTTGAAGGAGATGAAGAGCTTTATTTTGCATAAATTGAGTTTGAGATATCTACTTAGCATGTAATTTGAAATGTCCAGGAGGCAGTTGTTGATGCAAGATGAGTTCAAACAGGTGGCATGGGAACCACAAGAGAACAGAGTCCCTAAAACTCAGCGGGGAGAGTATCCAGGAGAGAAAGTGACCGATATCCACTGTTGCAGAGCAGTCAAGAAAGATGTAGTCTGAGAAAATTATATTTGGCAATTAAAAATGAGTAGTAACTTTAAAGAGACAAGTAAAAACTGAATGATGAGATTAGAAGCCAAATTGAAGAGGGTTTATAAGACAGTGAGAGGAAATGAGAGGATGTGCTGGATCCAGCTCCAATTGGCTCATGAGAGGCAACTGTGAAATGTTCAGTGTGAGCACTTACACCTTGGAAACTGGCAAAAGCTACTACAAACCAGAGCTTGATTTATTGTTTCATTGATTAACTGGAAAAGACAGTGATGGAGAAAATGTTAATGCAGATTAAATTTTTAAAGTATGTCAAGTGTACTTTCTTTAAACAGTATACCTCTGGAGGAGGGGCACTGAAGACCCTGAATACATATATCCTTTTTTATATGTTTTATTTGTAATGATATAATTTTTTATTTTAATTAATTTATTTGTTTTCAGTTTTCAACAATCACTTCTGTAAGTTTTAAATTTTCTCCCCTTCTTTCCCCCTTCTCTAACTGACATGGCATACAATCTTACATGGGTTCTACACATACATTCTTATTAAATACATTTTCACATTAGTCATGTTGCATAGAAGAATTCGAATGAATGAGAGAAACCATGAGAAAAGCTAAAGCAAAACAAAACACAACATAACACAAGAGAAAATAGTCTGCTTCATTCTGTGTTCTGATTCCACAGTTCTTTCTCTGGATGTGGATGGCATTTTGCATCAAGAGCAATTTGAGAATGTTTTTACATATTTGTGTTGCTGTGAAGGGCTAAATCTGTCAGAAACACTTCTCACACCTTGTGTCTGTTGCTGTATATAATGTTCTCCTGGTTTACACACATCCTTTTTAAGGAGTTTAACTGAGAAGAAGACATATAGTTTTGGGGGGTGGTAGGATCTACTGAAGGTTTTTTTTTTTTTGATAGATTCTTGAACATGAGGGAAGGTACAAGAGACTGGGGAAGACTGAGGATTAAAGAGAGGGGGAAATAAAGAATAATCTGCTAGACAAGGTCAGAGGAGAAGGTTTGAAGGATAAATGTAGAAGATTAGCCTTGGCCAATGATGATGAGTGGAATAGTGAATCAATTACGGAGTAGAAGGATTGCCTTGCTACAGTGAGGACCCAGTTAAGATTAGATAATATAAATTTGCAATGAACCACATAAGCAGGGCTTTGTGATTTCTCTATGTGTATTTAGAAGTACATGAATAGCGCTGGAAAGTGTGGGAGGAGTAATTCAGAGTTGAAGTCAAGCAAAAAATGATTCGTGGTAAGACTAAGGACGTCAGGGTAATGTTTAACTGGTTCATCAAGGGATAAAAATTGGAAAGGGAGGAAAGTGAAATGACAATCTGGGACAATACTGAGGAACAGAAGAATTTAAGGTCATAATGAGAAAGAAGAGTAAGGAATTAGAAGAGATGAAAATAATGAAAAAGTATGATCAGATTTAATAATCCACAGTTCTTGAACATGGCAAGACAATGCTTGTGAGTAATGGCAAGATGAAGTCTATGACCTATTCCAATGTGTAACTGAGAAGGAGAAGAAGAGAAAGTTACAGGAGTTGTGTATGCTAAGGAATTTGGGAACTAGACTCTTGGAAAAAAAATCAGGAGCTATGTTGAAATCCCCTAATGTGAAGGCAAAAAAGAGGAAAATTGTTATTGAGAAAGAAATGAAAATGTTCTGGGGAGTCAGTAAATAATGGCCAGGATCTGAATTAGGTGATGAATTCGGACAGAGGGAGCCTCAAAGAGGGGATGTTTGTAGAGAGAAAGACTGGAGATGGCAATAGGTGTGAGGGAGTATTCCAATTCTCCACCATGATAAATGAGTCAAAGTGGATGAGTGAAAGGGCAGTCAGCACTAGAAAGGGTAGAAGGCATGTCATCATCTGGAGGGGGGACAGGTCCCAGTTAGTGCCAAAAGATGGGAAGAGAAAGAGGGAAAGAGATGTAAAATTAAATGAAATTTGCTTATTATTGGGCCAGAGTTCCAGGACATAATGGAAACACAGAGCAACTCTGGAGTAGTTCAACTAAAGGGGTCAGGGCAATTGAAATGGATTGAAACGAATAACATAACTGGAGGTGATGATGAGCTATGTTTCTTTGACAGTATCATTGGTATGGGAGAAAAAAGCAGTGTGTGGATATTTTGTTAACTCTTGGGAACTGATTTTATGAAGAGTATGAGGAAAATCTTCTGAAGAAGGCCGATGGTTTGAAGGTTCAAGGTTGACCCTCCAGGTTTTCATACAGCCCTCAACTCATGGCTGGAATGAGTGTGAGATTTTTCAACCAGAAAGTTGCTATGTTCTGGGCTATATCAGAGCCAGCTCAAGAGTTTCATAATACTCTAGGCTGCTTAGGGAGGAATCAGAAGATGGTATGTTCTAGGCTGATCTGGAAGCCCAGTGAGGACTATGGAGCTGTTTCAACAACATATATATCCTGCCTCAGCTGGACATCACTGTGACAGATGTCTGTCAGATTTTCAGATGACACAAAGCTGGAAGAAGTAGCTTTTCACAAGGCAACTATGAAATAACTTTCTCTGGGTATGTTCATTGAACTGAGATGATTTGGTAGAAAACCAGCCTTGCTGATTCATAAGGAATATTTTCTGATAGGTAATTGTCCAGAACCTAATTAAGAATATAAATGTAAAACTGGAAGAGACTTCATCTAGCAGGAAACCATCATTTTACAGATGAAGAAATTGAGCCCAAAGATGTTGAGACTAACTCAAGGTCACAGAATTAGTAAATATCAGTGGTGGGACTTGCACCCAAGTTCTTTATATATAGAGAGAGAGTCAGTGCTTGGTCAACTGTACCACAATACCCCCCACTTTCCCTTAGATGTCTTGTTCTCACCAGTGCCATGCTTCCCAATGACTTTGTCTGGATATATTTCCAACCAATTTTAATAGTTCTTGTATTTTGTTTCATCATTTTTAGTTATTGTTCTTTGAACTGTGCTCTTCCCTTTACCTCCTTCCTCATCCCATTTCAATTTCATTTCCAAGCACGTCTTCCCTGTCTCCAGGTAGGCTGTGTGAAGAGGACAATGACAAAAAATGTATTTCCTTCAATTCTCTCATAAGCTCACAAAAAGGTTTTTTTTAAAAAACAAACTGCTGGACAGGAATGTGTGTGTTTACTTCTTTCAAAGTCATCAGTACTTGTATGTTTGTGTAGGTACCCACCATTATCTTTGTAAACTCTCTAACATCCTTTGAAGTAATTAAAGTAACTAGGTAACTTTCCCAGGAGATCCCTTTAAAGTTTCTCTGTTCAACAATCAACTCTAAATGAGAAAGTGAGCATGTTTGCTATTTGGGATAAAAGTAAATCCAGAGCTATTGGTTTATTCTTTATTTAGTGCCATGGGGCATAAGCAGAAGTTCCTGTTCTCCATCCTATTTCCTATTTTCCCCTTTGTCTTGGGAGGCGTCACCAGTGAACATCCCTAATGCTCACCACCACCCCATACGCTTACTATTACAAAAGTCATTTAAGTTCATGAATCTTTTTTGATTTTAAAAGTAATTTGACTTAGGAGAAGTGTAACTCTATTATTAAGTATAAAAAACATAAAGAATGTTATTTCAACACATTATTAATTCCTCCACACAAGTAGACTTCCCATAATGCCCATTTCTCACTATAACCTACTAGGAGAAGCCCTCCTCTTGCATGATTCTCTCATATCCCCTTACTCTTCAATGAAGAAACAGTTAAAATTTTCAGTGGGGAAAAAAAGTGGTTCCCTTTATCTTGAAAATATATCATAATTATTTAGAGGCCAGAAGGACCCACAGGAGCAAAGATTATTAGATCTGGAAGGGATCTTAGAGATCTCATGATCAAATCTCTAAACTTTTAGTTAAGTCAGTCAACAAGCTTTTGTGTGTTCATCACTATGCTAAATAATTCTGTGTATAGGTGTGTATGCATATGTATAGGTGTACATGCATATATATCCACATCTATATATGTATGTTTTATGTATGTGTGTATATACATATCTGTGTATAGACATATGAGAGACAAAACCAGTAAGTGCCTTTAAGAAGCTTACGTTTTAATGGGGAGTGACGGTATGTAAAGAATTAGATATCTACAAAATACACACACAGATAGAACTTGATCTTATGGAAATTTCAGGCAGCTGGAGGAAACTGGGAAAGATGAACTGCAAAAGATAGTATTTTAGCCTTCCAGTTTGTTAATTATCATTCCCAGTTTTGTGTCAAATATAAAGTTAATAAATATGCCGTCTATAGCTTTACTTAAGCCACTGATAAAAATATTAAGCAACATAGCACCAAGCACAGATTCCTAAGGATTCCTCCACAGGAGGCCACCTTCCAAGCTGATTTCAAATTTGTTGGGTCCAAACTTTCTACAAGTCCAACATCCTACTAAGTATAGTACTGTCTGACCCACTTGTCTACATATTTTTTGTGAAAATGACATGAGACATTTTTTGGTTTTTATAGGTATGTTATATCTACATAATTCTACTGATCAACTATATATCCCTCCTCAGTCTAATCGGTCACACAGAAAGCATCCTAAATTTTGGCTCTCACCAGTTCACCCCTGGAATATTACTATGGTCTCCTATTCATTCTCCTTCACTCAAATCTCTCCTCACCATAGTCCATCCACCACAGTCTATTCTGCCAGCGATTTTTCTAAAGCACAGGTCTGACCAACTCTCTACTCAGTAAAAACCTATTGATTCTTCATTACTTTTAGGATTAAGTATAAACTTCTTTGACATTTGTTAAATTAATTAAATTCACAGCCTTATACTCTTTCACCTTTCCAGTCTTCTTACATATATATTCTCGTACATATTTGTTGGTTCTGATCTCTCTCCCAACCCCACAGTTTTGTTTTTCAGCCACACTTGATGTTGTCTATTCATGATGCTCAATCTCCCACCTCAGTGCTTTATTCTAGCTGTAATACTTTCTTTCTTCACCTCTGCCTTTTCCTAATTTAGTCCAACATTCAGCTCAGCTACATTCTACTTAAAGCTTTTTCTAACTCCATCCACCAATAGCTAGTGTATGCCCTTCAAAAACTACTTTGCATTGATGTTGTATATCCTCTATACATGTTTCTACATGTACATGCTTTCTCTCCCATTAGAAGGTAAGTTCCTTGAAGGCAAGAACTGTTTAACTTTTACTTCACCACCACTTAGCACAGTGCCTGGAACATTGTAGGTGCTTAATAAAGTTGATTGATTGCTATCTCCTTATTTTCCTTGGATATCACTCCTTTAGTAGCCATATTTGTTTTTTTTTCTTTCTAGTACAAATCTCATTATCCTTGAAGGAAAAACCTGAATTGAGAAAGTACTCTATCACTGTTGTCCATTTTCATTGTCCCAGGCAGCAATCTTATCCCTTCTCTGTATCTGTCTTTTTCTTGAATATCACTAAAATAAAAACACAAAAAACAAATGACCCCCTCTAAATATTTTTTTCTAAAATCTGTTTAGTTTCTTCACCAACTTGAGCTTATTTTGACCTTTAGTCCTCAGGACTGCTCCGGCTATGCCACTTTGACCCAGAGATTGTCACTGTGTTTGCCCTTCATTCTCAAAGAGGACCGTGACATCAGGGAGATGATCACATGACTTGCGGTTGACTTTGATTTGATTGAGGGAGGGATGTGATCTGGAGAAATCTGCTGTTATACACACACACACACACACACACATATATATACACACATATATATTCTAAAGAAATAAAAGACACAAAGATAACAGTGTAGAGCAGGAAAGGACCTCACAAAACTCTTCTCCAACCCTCTGATTTCTACAGATCGAGAATCTGAGACCCAGGCTAATGACTTGGAGAAATTAATAAATATCAGAAACAGTATTTGAACCTAGGTCCTCTGGCTCTGGAGTCAATGCTCTCTACCCACTGTATCCTAAAACATTTATAGGCATGCTTTTTGTATCAGCAAATAACTAGAGGATGTCTAGCCATAGTGCAAAAGCATTCTATGTATGATTGCTATGGAATATTATTGTACTGTAAAAATATGAAGGAGTTGGAGAAACTGGTAAGATTCTGATGTACTGATTCAGAGTCAAGTGGACAATCGGTCAACCGAAAAGTATTTATAAAGTATTTCAGGCACTGGGGATAGAAGTAGAAAGAATGAATCAATCCCTATATTTATATGGGGAAAGAAAACAGGAGCATATAAAATACAACACAAATATATAGTTGCCAAGTCCAAATCTATGCAAAATAATTATAGAATAATGACAGTTATTTCCCAATAGCCACAATAGTGAAAAGAAAAACATTTAGCTTCATTAGAATTCTTATGACCAGTTGTGACCAGCATGGTGGAGGTAAATTTTGTTTGCCTCTTCCAACATAGAGAGAATCAACTCTATGTACAGAATAAGTCTTATTGTGTCAGAAATTGCCAATCTGTTGATTGATTTTGCTTAACTGTAAGTCTTTGTTTGGGAAGTAATATCAATGAAAAAACAGCATCGGTAAAAAGTTTAATTTTTCTAAAGATAAAGAGATAAAGTTGAGTAAAATTTTTTACAAACATTAATGCACTGTATAAACATTAGTTGTTATTTTTACATGCTATTTTTACTCCCACTCCCCTCTCTGAAGCTGAGGGTGTGACATGCTGCAGATTGAGCTGCTGATTTCCACTGCCATCCAAATGGAAAACCAGCCAAATAGAAGGTAATATGTTTTCTGTCCTTTAAAAGAGGAGCAGGGAATTGTGCTCTTCCCTCTTCACTTTGGCATTTGCTACCATAGCCCACCTCTTCAAGTATCAGCTCCAGCTCCATCCTCCCTACAGGATGGCAATATCAAAAGTGAAAATCACAGGTAATCAAATAACCTGGCTCCATCATATAAAAGGTTCTTGACAGCAGTTCAGGACTTCAGAACTGATTAAAAATACATAACATAAACCTGGTACACAGCATGACCCCTTGGCAGGGAGAAAGCATCTCTTTGTAACCAACTTTTCTTAACCTGGGATGGCTTTCTTGGGATATATCTCAGCTAAGGGAAATGACTAATTTAATTAGAGTTCTCACAATGTGAACAATAAGTGGATGATCATTTTTCATCGTGACTTCAAGGACATAGTAACACAGGCAACTTGCCAATTCCTTCTCTATGTGATGGTCAATAATCATTCAATAGCCTGAGAATAGCTTCCATTTCATTAACTGAAGAAAGTAGGAAGCATTCTCTGCCATTGGAAATTAGCTTTACTGAGCCCCCGGCCAGAGAATCAGCACCTGGAAAATAGGTGGCACCAGGAAATCATAGGAGAACAAGATTTTGGCATTTGGTCACTCCTATCAAAAGAGTTTAATAAATTCCAACACTTTTGCTCAGAAATACTCCTTCTTCTATACATACTCTATGACCTACAATGGATTATCTACTTATTCTATGGTCTATTTAATTATTCCATCATCATATTCCATGAACTGCATGGGCTTATTTACTGTTCCTCATATACAGCCCTCCAGCTTCTAACTGCAGTTTCACTGGCTGCCCTCCCTACTTCATATTGTCTTCTTACTCATCCCCCAATTCTTATTTTCCCAAACTTAGCTCAAACACCCTGCCCACTCTTCAAGAGGCCTCTCCTGATCTCCTCCACTCACATCTATTCCAAACATTATCCCTCTGATCATACCTTTTTATTTTTAGACTATATACACACACCTATATACAGAGTGTTATTATATACCTGTATGTGTGTGTGTGTGTACATAGTTATTTGTAAGTTGTATTATCTACTAGAATGTGAGCTTCTAAGAAAGGAACCCATTTTTTCCTTTCCTTACAATCTGGCACATAGCACTTAATCAATGCTTATTATCTAATAAGGCAGCCAAGTGGAGCAATGGATGGAGAACTCGTCTTGGACTTAGGAAGACCTGAGTTCTAATGTGGCCTCTAACACTTACGGCTGCATGACCTGGACAAGTCACTTAACTTCCATTTGCCTCAGTTTCCTCATCTGTAAGAAGGGAATAATTATAGAATAACCAGTGCTGTTGTGAGAATCAAATGGGATAATAATTGTAAAATGTTCATGATAGTGCCTGAAATACAGGAGGAATTATACCAATGTTAGCTAACCATTAATTAATCATTGATTAGGTTAACTAATCATTAACCAATATGCATTTTGCACCATCTCATTATTAGTTTTGGAACCTGGACAACACTTCTCAGTCAGTACGGATATGAGGGACATCATTCCTAGACTGAAGACATTCCGTTGTTACTGCCCAGAACTGGACGCAATCGGAGTTCCCTGGTCTACATATTAGAGATTGCTTTACTGGAGGGAGTCAAATGCTCGGAGAAACATAGAAGAATATGACTGACTCAAAGTTCATGGCTTTACCCTTGAGATCTTTTGGTGCTAATGGGAACATGTAAGCAACCAGATGTGAAATTTCCATCCCATGTGACTTAGATTCTCTAGTCTTGGTGTCTGGCATTGGTACTCTCATAAGATAAAATCCATTTTTATCCTCTTCCATTCAGTGTGTGTGTGTGTGTGTGTGTGTGTGTGTGTGTGTGTGTGTGTGTGTGTGGGTGAGGGTGAGTGTGTGTGTTTAAGGATAATAAATACAGCTTCAATTAATAGAAGCTATTTTTAAAGAAAAAATTAACATGCTTCTCTTGATGGGAAAATTTCCTCCAGATTCCATATTTGGTCTAGTTTTGTGAGATTTAAAAATAGCCTTTGGCTCTCAAGGAAATCTGCATGTGAGTTCCTGGGATTTGGTCCGTTGACAATGTTATTCTGACCACTTGAACATAGGGTCTCAGGAGGTTGTGGGTGGAGGAAGGTTGCTGCAGAGGAGGTTGAAGAAGCTCCTTTTCTTGCTCTACAGAAGTCCTGATGAAGTAAGTGAGACTACAGAAGCCTCTGTAAGGGAAGAAAATGGAGGTTTCTTGGACCTGGTGTACCTCCACTGCCAGTCAGTTTTGTTTTGTCACAGATAGAAAGCATCTGCTACTTTGAGGTCACCACAGGAAACACTGGAAAAGCTCAGGCATTCTTGCTATCTTCTAGGTTATTGCCCTCTTCCCCACCACAAACTACCACCATTTTATTATAAAGTATTAGAACTGGAAGGAACCCAAGAAATCACCTAGCACAACTTCCTTGTTTTGTAGATGAGAAAACTAAATCCAAGAGAAGTTAAGTTACGCGTGAAAGTTGGAAAGGGGGGGCGGGGGAAGGGCCAAGATGGCGGAGTAGAAAGACTCATGTATACTAGCTCTGACCACAGCCCATATATTTCCTGCAAAAAGAACTCCCCACAAATTCTGGAGCACTACAAGGCGTGCAGAAACACAGTGGAAAAGATTTCCGTTCCAGAGAGCCCTGGAGAGCCATCCACAGGGGTCTGTCACGCTCCAGACAGCAGAGCCCACCCTTGTGCTGCCCTGGCCATGGGGCCCCAGAGAAGCAGATCCAAGCAGGCTTCAGGGACGGAACCTCTGGCGGCTGGGAAGGTCCCTCCGCCCACAGGCACTACAGGTCAGTGAGAGAGACGTCTAGGCTGGCCGAGAGGGGAGCGGGTGTCTCCGTGACTCGGGCCCCCTCGGGAGGCAGTGGCAGAGGCAGCGGCAGAGGCAGCAGCAACAGCCCAGGACTCCTTGAGCAGCAGGCAGAAGTTCAGGGCCATTACCGAAGGTCTCTGCATAAACCCCCTGAGGGAACTGAGCCTGGGAGACGGCCCTGCCCCCACCCACTCCATTACTGAAAGTTGGAAAGGTCTTTAGAAGCCACCTAGTCCAACAAACTCATTTTTCATGTAGGGAAACTGAGGCCTAGAAGGATTAATTAAGTTAATTGACCAAGGTCATACAACTAGTAAGTGACTGAGAGAGGACTCAGTCCAGCATTTGATTCATTGTACCACCTAGATGTTCTCACAGTTTAAGGACAGGAATGTTTTCATTTTTCCTTTTGTATTCCCAAGGTTAAAAGAGAGTTCTTGGAACTTAGTAAGCGATTAATGAATTCATTGATTAATCACAGTCTCACAAGAATAGCTAATGTTTGTCCCTTTTCACTGGACTGAAGCGGGGATTAGAAAAGGGAACTTATATGTCTCATTAAGAGATAAATGCTGTTTAATTCAATTCAACAAATATTTATTAAGCAACATTTAAGTATATGAAATGAGGCAACTTCTCATTCTCATGGTGTATGGAGGTTGGGGGATCAGGAAGACCTGACTTCAAATCCTCCCTCTGAAACATTTTGACTGGGTAATCACAGACATAAATTTGTTAATCTCTTAAACTCAGTTTCCCTCTTTGTAAAATGAGGATGATTATGGCACCTTTTTCACAGGATGATTATGAGAATCAAATGAGAAAATATATGTAAAGTGATTTGGAAACCTTAAAAGTGAAATAATATATAATGACATATTATAAAATATGTAAGCTATATATAAATAGATATTGTAAAAGATAAGTTATATATAAAATATAAAAGTTAAATAACATAATAATATATAAAATATATCATATAGAAAAATAATAAACTTCTCAATGCCCTAAGCAACATTAGAATTCGAAGATACAAGTGAAGTAACAATCTGCATGTGTGGAGGCAGTTTCCATAGTGAGTTTCCCCCAAATTAGGAAATGACAGCTCCATACCTCCCCTATATCAAGCTATGCTTAATATCAGAAGATACAAAGATGGAGATAAATCAGTTATCTGTCTGGTATGAGATTACATTCTATAGGAAGTATACAGCACATATTAATAAAAGGGAATGCTAAATGTATGCAGAATAATAAAAAACACTAAGTTCATAAAGGAAAAAAAAACAATGATCAACGGGGAGGCTCAAAGAAGGCCTGTTGCCGGAGGTGGTGCTTGAGCTGTGGAAGCCATCTGAGGGCATTTTGCCTCTGAAAGCAGAGGTAGGCAGCCAGGGAGGACTTCTATCTGGTAAATGCTAGTTTACTCAGAGCTCAGGCCAAAGCAATTAATTGCTTGTGAAAAACAGGGAGAGAGGCCAGTGTGGTGGGAGGGAAATTAGCTAAGAATGGTGATTGTAAACAGAAGGGACTTTTCGGGGGGATACATGGTATAATTCTAAAATAATGACCCTTATTTGGAGTGATGCGTGGAAATCACTCTCATTACTTAATAGTCACATCTAAATGAAGCCCAGCATGGTGCAGGCATAAAATAGATCTGAGGTTTGGGTTCAAAGCTATTCGTGCCTAACAAATGATTAAACCCAATCACCACAAACCTCCAATCAGCATATTCAATGTTTCCACTCCAGAAGGAAGCAACCTCTGTCTCCTCACATCCTTTCTTTACCTAATTCTTAGAGTTATATCTATCTTCCCTACTGAAACAAAAGTGGGAGAGGCATCACAGTTTAAAGGTGTGCAAACTCACCTTGTAACAGCCTATTCTTGAAATAATACTGTGTACTAAGAACTTTATTTTGTGAGATATAATATCCTCCCCCCCTCCAGCAAATTAGTAGCATTACCAAGTTGTCGGGCCCTCCGCATTAGTATGACAAGTCTATTTTCATATGGAAAAGAAAATTATAGTGAGATGTAAACATTTGCTAACTACAGAGATATTATTATAGCTTGTAAATTGCATTCAGATGTTCAGCAGGACTGGAGCTAATGGATTTCTTGGGGTTATTCGGCATGCTAGTCCAACTAAGAAAAACTTTCTTTTTTTTCCATTTCTATTCAAATGATGTTTTCCTGCCTCTTTGCTAAATCGTGGTGGTTATTAACTGCAAACATGGATTCCTAAATTCCTGGGTTGGCTAGGGTGGGGAAAATGGAAGATCTCAAGCCCTCCTCCACACTTGTTAAAATTAGGATGGGCAGAGAAGGAGTTTCAAAGCCTCAGTGATCAAAAATTAGAAATAATCAAAGGGAGGAAATTTGTCCAAAAAACCCTTCCCCACTTCCTCCCTTAAACTGCTTATCTTTCCTCCATGTTCTTCTTGGTGCCCTCTTTGTTGTATTTCATTCAAATCCATTCCTTCTCTTGGCTCTATGTGATTTTTTTAAAATTTATTTATTTAACATATTACATTCATTTTCACAAAATTTTGGGTTCCACATTTTCTCCCCTTTTATCCCCCCAAACCCCAATACACCGAGCATTCTAATTTTCCCTGTCACCAATCTGCCCTCTCTTCTATCATCCCTCCCTTCTCTTGTCCCCATCTTCTCTTTTGTCCTGTAGGGCCAGATGACATTCTATTCCCCATTAACTGTATTTCTTATTTCCTAGTAGCAAGAACAATACTTAACAGTTGTTCCTAAAACTTTGAGTTCCAAATTCTCCTCACCCCTCCCTCCCCACCCATTCCCTTTGGGAAGACAGGCAATTAAATATAGGCCATATCTGTGTAGTTTTGCAAATGACTTCGATAACAGTCGTGCTGTATAAGACTAACTGTATTTCCCTCCATCCTATTCTGCCCCCCATTGTTTTTATTCTGTCTTTTGATCCTGTCCCTCCCCAAAAGTGTTGACTTCAAATTGCTCCCTTCTTCCATTGCCCTCCCTTCCATCATCCCTCCCTCCCTGCTTATCTCCTTCTTCCCCATTTTTCGGTACTGTAAGATAGGTTTTCATACCAAAATGAGTGTGCATTTTACTCCTTCCTTTAGTCAAATGTGATGAGGGTAAATTTCATGTTTTTTTCTCAGCTCTCCTCTTTTTCCCTCCACTAAAAATTTCCTGCTTGCCTCTTGAATGAGAGATAATTTACCCCATTCCATTTCACACTCTCTCTTCCCACTACATTTCTCTCTCACCATTTACCTTAATTTCTTTTAAGATATGGTCCCATCCTATTCAATTCACTCTGTGCTCTCTGTCTCTGTGTGTGCGTGCTTGTGTGTATGTGTGTGTGCGGTCCCACCAGCTACCCAGATACTGAAACGTTTTAAGAGTTACAAATATTGTCTTTCCATGTAGGAATGTAAAGAGTTCACCTTTGGTAAGTCCCTTATGACTTCTCTTTGCTGTTTACTTTTTCATGCTTCTTCTCATTCTTGTGTTTGAAAGTCAAATTTTCTTTTCCGCTCTGGTCTTTTCATCAAGAATGCTTGAAAGTCCTCTATTTCATGGAAAGACCATATTTTCCCCTGAAGTATTATACTCAGTTTTTTGCTGGGTAGGTGATTCTTGGTTTGAGTCCTAGTTCCTCTGACTTCTGGAATATCCTATTCCACGGCCTTCGATCCCTTAATGTAGAAACTGCTAGATCTTGTGTTATCCTGATTGTATTTCCACAATACTGGAATTGTTTCTTTCTAGCTGCTTGCAATATTTTCTCCTTGACCTGGGAACTCAGGAATTTGGCCACAATGTTCCTAGGAGTTTCTCTTTTTGGATCTCTTTCAGGTGGTGATCGATGGATTCCTTCAATAGTTATTTTGCCTTCTGGTTCTAGAATCTCAGGGAGTTTTCCTTGATAATTTCATGAAAAATGATGTCTAGGCTCTTTTTGTGATCATGGCTTTCAGGTAGTCCCATAATTTTTAAATTGTCTCTCCTGGATCTATTTTCCAGGTCAGTTGTTTTTCCAATGAGATATTTCACATTCTCTTCCATTTTTTCATTCTTTTGGTTTTGTTTTATGATTTCTTGGTTTCTCAGAAAGTCATTAGCTCCATTTGTTCCATTCTAATCTCGAGAGAACTATTTTCTTCAGTGAGCTTTTGAATCTCTTTTTCCATTTGGCTAATTTTGCTTTTGAAAGTATTCTTCTCCTCATTTGCTTTTTGAACCTCTTTTGCCAACTGAGTTAGCGTATTTTTCAAGCTGTTATTTTATTCAGCATTTTTTTGGGTCTCCTTTAGCAAGGTATTGACCTGTTTTTCATGCTTTTCTTGCATCTCTCTCATTTCTCTTCCCAGTTTTTCCTCCACCTGTCTAACTTGATTTTCAAAATCCTTTTTGAGCTCTTCCATGTCCTGAACCCACCAGATTTCCACCTCGGATGTCTGGGATAGAGAGGCCCTGACCCCCACGTCTTTCCCTGATGGCAAGCATTGTACTTCTTCACCAGAAATGAAGGGAGGAAGGAACATCTCTTCCGCAAGAAAGTAGCTCTTTATGGTCTTATTTTTCTTCGCTTTTCTGGGTGTTTTCCCAGCCAGTTACTTGACTTCTGAGATTCCTCTCCACCCCTGCCTAGATCTGCCCAGCTAGTGCATGGGGTCTGAGATTCAAATGCTGCTTCCCAGCCTCAGGGCTTTCCGCAGTGGGAGCAGCTGCTATTCAATGTGAGCTTAAGTTGTTGTACTTGGGTGGGGGCAGGGCCGTCTCCCAGGCTCAATTCCCTCTGGGGATTTATGCAGAGACCTTCCGGGCTGTTGCTGCTGCCTCTGCCACTCCCTCTGTTGCTGCCTCCTGAGGGAGCCCTAGCCATGGAGACACTCCGCTCCCCTCTCGGCCAGTCCAGAAGTCTCTCTCACTGACCTGTAGCGCCTGTGAGTGGAGGGACACTCGCGGCCACTGGAGATTCCGTCCCTGAAGCCTGCTCGGATCTGCTCCTCTGGGGCCCCGTGGCCAGGGCAGTGCAGGGGTGGGCTCTGCTGTCCGGAGAATGACAGACCCCTGTGGACAGCTTTCCAGGGCTCTCTGGAACGGAAATCTCCTCCACTGCATTGTTGCACTCTTGCTCTGCTCCAGAATTTGTGGGGAGTTCTTTTTACAGGAAATTTCTGGGCTGTGGATTCGGAGCTAGCATACATGAGTCTTTCTACTCTGCCATCTTGGCTCCTCCCCCTCTATGTGATCTTTCAAGGTTGACTTAACTACCCATCCTGCTTTTTCCAGTCAGGCTTCCTTATTTAAAAAAAAAAAATGTGTTCAATTAACAACTTATTTTCTTTTCCTTCCTACTTCCTCCAAATTGAAAATAAAAAGAAATTATTGTAAGAAATATTCATAGTCGATCAAAGTAAACTCCCATATTGCCTATACCCAAAATATTTCTCATTGAGTACCTTAAGTTCATTACTGTTCTCTCAGGAGATGGGTGATGTATTTTCTTATCAGTCTAATGGAATTGTGGATATTCATTGCATTGATTAGAATTCTTAGGCATTTCAAAGTTGTTTTGTTTTTCCAATGTTGTGGTTACTACATAAATTGTCCTAATTCTACTCACTTATTTCATATCTGTTCATACAAATCTTCCTAGACTTCAATGAAACCACTCATTTTGTAATTTCTTACTACCTAATGCTGCTCCATTCCATTCCTATACCATAATTTGTTCAGCCGTTCCACAGTTAATAGGCATCTCCTTAGTTTTTAAGTTCTTTTCCACTCGAAAAAGAACCACTATAAATATTTTGTAGTGCCAAGCACATAGTGAGCACTATAGAAATGTTAGTTATTATTATTAACATTATAAATCCCTTTTCTCCCTCTCTTATTAATATAAATAACCACTGAATCCATTGCACTAAATTCATGAGAGTAGATACTAACTGGTGACTTTCAGCTTGAGAATAGATTTGCATTTTAACAAGGGTCTTCCAGAAATTTCGCCTCAAGTCAGAGGTGTGGATTCTAATAATTCTAGGCATTGAAGGAAAGATATTTTGGGATCATATCAACAGCCCTCAAGCTTTATGACTTTAGTTCCTGAATTTTAAAAAGAGAGGAAAAGAAGTTAGCTGACTATATAAGATGGACATGATGCAGTGGGAAAAGTGGTGATTTCTGAATTAAAAGACTTGAGTCGGAATCATTTGTCACATATACAACCTTGGGTCACTCACTCCCCCTCTGGGCCTCTGTTTTCTCACTTGTAAATTGAGAGGGTAGCTGAGATCTCTAACTTTCCTTGTAGCTTTAAACTATGATGTCAATCATAGAGAGAATCAAGTAATAAAAAGGAGTAGAGCTCTTGGTTGGGAGCCAAATATTTGGACCTCCACTGTAGAATCACAAGCCAGATTTTTTCAGACCCCTTAAGGTGATCAGACTCTGGAAGACACTAGACACCATTAGTCTGGTCATCAGACCAATTAAACTCATGAGAGATGCTGTGACAAACTAGAATGACAATATATTGATTTATGATCTGACGTATATCTAACAAAACAAGAAATTTTTGTTACTTGCACTGAGCACTCCTTGATGGTGGTCAGGTCTCTTCATAAGGCTCT
This sequence comes from Bettongia penicillata ogilbyi, assembly GCA_023548195.1. Classification (NCBI taxonomy): domain Eukaryota; kingdom Metazoa; phylum Chordata; class Mammalia; order Diprotodontia; family Potoroidae; genus Bettongia; species Bettongia penicillata. The sequence goes on from JAJHZJ010000866.1 coordinate 646,116, forward strand.
GTTAAAGAGAGGGAATATCAGGGAAAAGGAAATGGAATGTTCTTAAGAGATATTTCCACAAAATTGTGCTAGTCTGTTAAAGGGTCCTTCCCTATACTAGAGACATTTCTGCCCAGAGAATCAACAAAAGTTGCCAGTGCTTGAGAAACCTTATCAAATTCCCATGCATTGTCTTCATTCTTTCTACCCTGATGAAGGTCTCCTCCTATACACTTCTTAGAATAAAATCACTATGGACATGATACCATAAATATAAGTAGATCAATCCTTCTCTGACCTTATTGAACATGAAATTGCTATCTTCCTCAGAGAGTTATAGGAGAGACTTCTCCCAATATCCTCCTTATACATCATCACCTAGAAAATGGCTACTGCATGCTAGGTCCTATACTAAGGCACTTTACAAATATCCCATTTGATCCTCAAAACAACTATTCCAGGTAGTTGGTGCTGTCATTTCCATTTTACAGTTGAAGAAACTGAGGCACACAGAAGATATCATGCCCAGGTCACACAACTAGTGAGTGTCTGAGGCCAGAATTGTCCTTGGATCTGTCTTCCTATTTTGAGGTTTAGCATTTTATCCACTGCTCTATGTAGATGTGGTATTGCTTTGCTAGTTGGATCAAATTCATTACATATTGATTTTTATTCATTTGAATTTCTGACAGTGACATTTTCTGAACATTTCCTCAAATTGAAAGAGAAGGTTAACTGAAGTTTGGAGCTTTTAGTACCTGAGATCCCTATAAATTAGAAGGCTGACTGCTTTACTTATGAAAAGGGCTTCAACCCCTGGAAACCTGGTGCTCAGTACTGTTGTAGTTTCTATTCAGTGTTCCAAAATAGAAGCTATTTTCTACCGAGACCTATGAAGAAATCAAAATATTATCCAATTCAATATGTAAGTATATAAATACATATATATATTATAATATGCATATATAAGTATTCTATTTTTGTCCAATTGTTTTTCAATTGTGTATGACTCCATTTTGAGGTTTTCTTGGAAAAGATATTAGAATGGTTTTCCATTTCCTTCTCCAGTTCCTCAATAACTGAGGCAAATAGGATTAAATGACTAGACCATGTCACACAGCTTATCTTTCTGGTTTCAGGCCCAGTGCTCTATCCACTGAGCTACCTAGCTGTCCTATATATAAGGGATATGTAATATATTCATATAATATATATGTGTATGTATGCTATATATATATATATATATTATATACACACATATATAAATATACCTTAAGAATATTAAGAACTCTTTATTTTGGAGTTTTCCCTCTATTAATTCTTAATTATCCTGTGTATGTAGCTTGTTTTTATGTAATTCTGTGTTGTCTCTCCCATTAGAGTGAGTTCCTTCTAATCAGAGACTATTATCTGTTACTTTTTTGGGGGGGGTTTGGTTTAGTGGGTTAGGTATCATTGTTTTGTAAGGAGAAAGAATGTTTTACTCAGTAAAAGGAGCCCTGGCCTTGGAGTCAAGAGGCCTGGGTTCTAGTTCTGATTTTACTCCTGACTAATTGATCTTGGGTTGGTCACTGAACCTCTTTGGACCTTAGTTTCCTCATCTGTCAAATGAATAGTGACAGGTTGATGAACATAAAGCTATCTTCAGTTTATTTATCCCTGTACGTCCCTCTTCTCCCCCCTGAATATTGATGAAGAGAAAGAGATGAAGACATGATAAAGGCTATCTGTTTACTTACAAGACAGAATAGACCTAGATGGTGCAGTAGATAGAGTGCCAGGACTGCAGTCAGAAAGATTCATCTTCCTGAATTCACATCTGGCTTCAGACACTCACTAGCTGTGTAACCCTGGGCAATTGCCTCAGTTCTCCATTTGTAAAATGAACCTGAGAAGAAAATGGCAATCCACTCCAGTACATTTGCCAAGAAGAAAAATCAGAATAAAGATAATGACTGCAATACAATTGCAGGGGGAGATATTCAAGCTCCTCAATAAACATGTTACCTGGAAAATGCAGCTATTTGAAGAAACAGGCATGGCCCTTTTTATTTAAAAAAAAAAATGATGGGATTAGGAAAAAAAACTAGCTTGCATGGGAGATACTTTGAAAATACATAATATTAAAAACTTAAAACAGGTATGCTGTCCACGCCATTTTCTCTATTCAAACTAGGGTTTGAATTATGGAAATTGTCACTTAGGTTTTATTTTATGAAACATAAAGCAACCTCTGAAGAAGCATCTCAAGCTTCTGTTTGCAGTAGCAAACATCTTGACTTAAACTGTTTCCTTCCCCTCCAAAGCCACCAAGTGGTCAGCTCCAGGCTCATCTTGCAGGCATCATTCTCCGCAACATTATCATCATTCACTGGGGTGAAACATTGAGATAGGACTGCATTTATATAGCATCTTACAATTGCAACGTGCTATTTTGGGCACTCTTGAATGTGATCCTAGCAACAGCCCCCCTTCTCCTCATGCTGCCTCCCTCTCCTCAACAGAACTTACTTGCTTGATGGCAGTTTTTACTTGGGCCAAGTTCAATTATAATAATAATTGCTTCTGTACTTAAGAAAAAAGCTATGATTTCATCACTGTGGGTACCTCTTCCACCAACATAGATGACAATCACATAATAATAGCTCATATTTATATAGCATTTTATACTTTACAGATCTATTATCTCAATTGGCCCTCCTATTAACTTTGTAAGAATGGTAGTGTATGTATTATTTCCCCATTTTATACTTGAGAAACCTAAGTCTAAGGGAGATGTCCGAGGCTCATGGATCGTAGATCATAGGTCCTTTAATGCTCATCTAATCTAAGGGTTCTTATCTATGAATTTATCTTTATCCTACCTACACATACATCTATATCAATATATGTATGTCTATATATGTCTGTCTTTCTCTCTCTCTCTCTCTCTATATATATATATGTATATCTATATATGCCTGTATATACATATATATTATTTCTATATGTAGGCAAACCACTCCAGTATCTTTGGCAGGAAAACCACAAATTGGGTCATAGAAAGCTGGAGAAGAAGTATATTTATTATGACTCCAAAAACCATTTGATTCATTGGGCAAAGCTGAGAGGAATGGATGAGATCATTGGTTACCTTTGGAATGAGGATACACTTGGGTCTTCTAATGTTACTCTGTCAGTAGTTTTCAATAAGCATCTATCAAACATCTTCTATGTGCCAAGGACTGTTCTCGGTGCTGGGGATACAAGAACAGAAAAAGTTCATGCTCTTAAGTAGCTTATGTTCAGTGGTTTGGAGACCACATGTCCACATAAGCAACTACAGAATAATTGTGTAGGGGGGAGATTAGTATTTGAGAATATCAGCAAAGGCTTGATGCACAGGATAGTACTTGAGCTAAACTTGAAGAAAACTAAAGATTCTAAGGGGTGGAGGTGAGGACAGGTTTGGGGGACAACCTGTCAAAAAGCAAAGAGGTGGGACATGCAAGGCAAGCAAGCCAACTTGGCTGGTAGTAAAGTACATAAAGGTGAGTTATATGCAATAAGTCTAGAAGTGAACCTTGACTCATGTTAAATGTCAAACGCAATACCTGGCATGTAGTAAGTGCTTACTAAATGCTTATGAATGATTCACTACTTTCTCAAGAAGCAATCAGGATCATAAGATTATAGATTTAGAACTGGAAGTAACCTCAGAGATCATTTTACTCAGTTTTACAGATGAGGAAACTGAGAACCAGAGAAATTACATGAGTGGCTCAAGGTCATGAAAGCAGTGAATGAAAGAGTCAACATTTTGACCCAAGACTTTTAATTCCCAGTTCATAAGTACTCTTATGCTTTACCAAGAAAGATACAAGAGCTTTTGGAAGAGCTGAGTCACAGAATTAGACATATCCTTTATTTATCATTTTGTCTGCTGTGTAAAGGATCACCTGGAGAGGGGAAGAGACTTGAGGTAGGGAGACCAATTAAAAAGCTATTAAGACAATCTACGCAAGAGGTAATGAGGTTCTAATTGAAGATAGTTCTCTCTGTAGATAGACAGAAGGGGTAGAATGCAAAAGAAATTGGGGGAATATGAATTGACAAGGTTTGACAACCGATTGCAAGTGTGGGGAAAGGAATACTGAAGCATCAAGGAAGGAGCCTTGTTTCCAGGAAGGATATTGGTATCCTTGGCAGAAATAGAGTAATTAGAAAATGGGGCTGGTGTGAGGGGAAAGATAATGACTTCACTCTCTTGAAAAACATGACATGAAATTTAAATCCACTATATTCCTCCATTCCATTTTGTTTTTCTTGACCTCTCAGTCATTAGCACCTGGTTCCTGCTCTTCTCCTCACTATTATTCATTTCATTATCCTGGAGGACCTTAATTGGGGAGCCACCTCTAAATTTTCAGGGTAAGCATTTTCACTTCAGAGATCAGCAATGGTACAAATTATGGTTTTGATTTATTGTTTTCATTTAGCATGCTGGTACATAGTGGGTGCTTAACAAGAATTGATTGATTGATTTCTAGACTTAGAAAGTGTGTGTAATGTATACTGAACTTAAAAGTTTGTGGGTATGCATTTTTCCAGTTGTTTAATATTTACGAACACACTCCTGTGTTTTCTACAAACATTGCTTGAACTCAGAGAGGAGTGTGATAAAAGGCTCAGGGGATGAAGCTGTCATCAGCCTGTAGGTCTGGTGACTGAAGGCTGATAGTAATTATAGTAATAGTGGTAATAACTGGCATTTATATAGAACTTTAAGTTTGTAATGTATTTTACGCACATTATTTCCTTCGAGCCTCACAACACCCCTGGCCTTGTCTATATTCTTGCTCTAAACCCCAGAGTAAACAAATCTTTTGCTTCTTTCACTTCAAAATGTGTCTTATCCACTTCCTATAAGCAACATACTGTCATGAACACATATCAGACCTTACTATCTCAAAGAATAAAAATATATTCAAACTTCAGGATTACATGATATTCCTAAGCTCCTACCTAGCCAGCTGCCTTATTCCTTCTAAAAAGCTAAGTCTTGCTAATTTCCCTTAATATGAACTTTGATTATTTGGCTATCCCCTCTATCCCATCAATGCTTTTCATCCCAATATTGCTCCAAATGTCTCTTTGATCCCATGGGCAGAAATTCTGATTCATTAGCCACTAGGTTAGAATTGTTTATCTTGGCTATTTTCTACTGTTCTAGACTTGTGAAACCTTATTTAACTTGTCCACTCCTGCTGTTGGAACGAAGAATGATTACATTAAAAAATTCATAATATTGAAGTCATTTCATACACTATACATTTAGCATATATAAAATGAATCACCACTACTCACTGCCAGAGCAGACCTGAGTTCAAATCATGTGCCAGTTCCTAGCTGTGTGACTCTGGTCAATTCATGGAACCTCTCTCAGCCTCAGTTTTCTCATTTGTAAAATGCCAGGGTTTGACTGGATGGCCTCCAAATACACTTCCAGCTTAAAATCTTTGATCCAACAAATTTGGACCAGACATTTAATCTCTTTACAACTTACTATAGTCATCTATAAAATGAAAGTATTGACCTCAATGAACTATACATTCTTTTTCCACTTTAAATCCCTTGATTTCTTATGTTGCTTAACAATCTTATATTGTTTTATAGCATATATGGAACATTGCTGTTCTTCAGTAATTTCTGCTATGCCTCACTCTTCATGACCTCATTTGGGTGTTTTCTTTTATCTTTTGGCAAAGATACTGCAATGGTTTGTCATTTCCTAGGTGGTGCAGTCAATAGAGTCCCTGGGCTGGAGTCAGGAGTCAGGAAGACCTGAGTTCAAATGTGGCCTCAGACACTTACTAGTTGTGTGACCCTGAACAAGTCACTTTCCCTGTTTCCCTCAGTTTCCCCATCTGTAAAATGATCTGGAGAAGGAAAAAGCATAGAATATAGCCATCTAATATGGACTCCTGTTTCATTTCTGCTTTCTTTACTTTAGAGACAACTGAGTGGAACAGTGGATAGAGTACTGTGTCTAAAGTCAAGAGAGACCTCAAATCCTGATTAGCTGTGTGACCTTGGGGAAGTCACTAAACTTCTGTTAAACTCAGTTTCTTCATCTTCAAAATGGGGATAATAATAGCCCTAACTTGTCTGGGTTATTGTGAGAATAGAATGAGAGTACTTATGAAGCATTTTTTAAATTTTAATTTTTTTCTCTATAAATGCCATTTTCATCATCATCATCATCACTGACTGCTTGTCCTTTTTCTAAGTTGCTAAGATTGTGGGTATTCCATAAGATTTTGGTCCCATGCTTTTCATTTATTTTTCTACACTCTCTTACTGGGGTATATCATTCACTTCTAAATCTTTAGCTACTACCACTATGGAAATGCATTGAAAGCCCTACTCCATTGTTACTCCATCCATAGAGTCTTTCCCTAATCCTTCCATTCTTCCCCATTGGCCCTCACATGTACTATTGTATTAGTTGTGTTATATACAAAATCTTCCTACTAGATTAAGGATCTTGGCAGTTTTAAGCTTTTTGTTCATTCCACCCCCACCCTGGTATCTAGCACACACACACAACAATCTGTAGTTGCTTAATGGATGTATCTTAATCATTTTAATTGAATTGGGTGCTTTTTAAAGCTATTTTGTATTCTACTACTGATATTTTGGTTAAATTATATGGCATGGATTTTAATTACAGTTTCCCCATCAGAACACATTGGATCGATATTGCTGTCCTACATGCTATTTGATTTTTGGAAGTGCACTTGATTAATTTGACATTACAAAAGCTTACAGTAAATCACTTGCCATTTCACCCCAGTGTACCATGGTAATAGTGTAGCTACAAACTAGCAGCTGACGAAATGGCCAGTTGAATCCAAAAATGAAACTCCAAAAATTAACTAGATCTACTGCTTTGTTCTTACAGAACATATCGGGTATTGAACATCTGTCATCTTTACCCCCTTGCGCTAACACTTGATAAGGTTCAATCTGTCTCACCTATTCTGAATTTATAACATGAATAACAAGGCTTGTAGATTCACAGATAGCAAACACATGTTACTTTAATAATATTCCTGAGGATATGCATTCCTGAGGATATAGTATGTATATGTGTGTGTGTGTGTGTGTGTGTGTGTGGTGGGGGGAAGTGAGGAGAAAAGAGGTATTAGAACAAGCTTTACAGGGGATGCAACTTTGGAGTTTGTATTTGATTCTTAGAATTCAATAAGTGATATAATTGAGGGATATCATGATAATCCAGGAACAGGGAGAGGATGAGCAAAGACCAAAGAGTAAAGGGTTTATATAGAGGATTGCAAGTTGTCCAGCTTGCTAGAAGCATGGAATATGTGAATAGGAATGCATTTCTTCAAATAAGAATATATTCTTTTCCACATACTTAAGCCTAGATCATATACTTAGAGCTAAATTTTCTTCACTGTGGGTTAAAACTAGATAGGTAAGATACAATGAAATTATAGAGTGCCTAGAAGGCCAAGGCAAGGATTTATTCTACCTAAATGGAACTTTATTTTACCAAACTGGATTCTAAGATATGAACTTGAGTTAAGTATTTGTGGTAGGAACATATCGATCTCACCCAGGCTAGTAAACCAAGGCAAGTCAACACTCGCCGGTTGGATGACCCCGGTCAAGTGATTTAACCCCTATTTGCTTTAGTACACTGGAGAAGGAGATGGCAAAACACTCTGATATCTTTGTGGAAGAAACCTCATATGGGGTCATAAAGAGTCAGATATAACTAACCAACCAAAGAGCAAACAACCAAGTTATAGTTCATGAAAGCAGCTAGGTGCTGCCATGAGAAAGCATTGCGCTGAAGGTCAGGAAGGCATGAGTTCAAATCTGTTCTCAGACACTTAGAAACTGTGACTCTAGGAGGCAAGTCATTCAAGCTCATTCTGCCTCAATCTCCTCAACTGTAAAATGTAAAATCTCCACCTGCCAAATGGGGATAAAATGGTCCACTTTGCGAGGGTGCATCAGCTTAAATAAATCTTTTCAAATTTTCTGAAACATTTGCCTTCGCTTTTTCTTGCAGTACAATAGTATCCTAGCCTATTCATATGCCATAACTTGTCCATCCATTCCTTAATTAATGGTCATCCCCTCAGTTTCCAATTCTTTGCTATTACAAAAAGAATGTACACACATATATACATACACATATATGCATATATATACACATTTCTCTTCATAGTACATGTATATGTATATATACACATGTACCTATGTGTGTATACATATATGTATATATGCACACACATCTACCTTTACTATATATGTGTGTGTGTGTTTTGCACACACACACACATACACACATCTGAACTCTGTTCCTCTTTCTTTCTTTTTCTTTTCCCTTTCTTTGTTCTTTTTGAAGTATAGACCTAATAGTCAAAGAGTATGTACAATTTAATAACTTTGAGGGCATAGTTTGAAAATGCTTTCCAGAATGATTGGACTAATCCACAGAGCTCCACCAATAGAGCATTAGTGGACATAATTTTCACATTTCCTCCAGCACTTTTGGGATGGCCCTGAAGTGCCACTTAGGAATGGTTCTAATTTGAATATCTTTAATTGTTAATAATGGAGAGCATTTTTCAATATCTATAGTTCGCTTTTATTTCTTCCTCTGAAAACTGACTAGTCATAGTTTTTTGACAATTTATCAATTGGGGAATGGCTTATATTTTGTAAATTTGACACACCTTCATCAGAGAAACTTGCCTCAAAGATTTTTTTTCCTCAATTTCCTGGACTTCTTCTAACTTTAATTGTATTGGTTTTACTTTTGCACATTTCTTTTTATTTTGGCAATCAAAATACCCATTTTACCTCCCATGAACCTCTCTGTCTCTTTTTTGGTCACAAACTCTTAGTCGTAGATCTACCAGACATTTTTTTCTATGTTTCACTAATTTGCTTATAATATCATCCTTTATATCTAAATCACATATCAATTTTGAACTTATTTTGTTATACAGAATATGTCTATCTATGCTTAGTTTCTACCAGACTGCTCTCTAATTTTTTTCAATATTTTTTCTCAAATACTGAATTCTTGCTACCATAGCTGAAATCCTTGAGTTTGTCAAGCAGTAAGATGACTGTCTTGATTTGCTTCTGTATATTCTGTACCTAATCTATTCCACTTATGAACCTCATTATTTCTTACCTAGTACCCAATTTCTGCGACAATTACTGCTATTTAATATGCTTTTAGATCTAATCTTACTTAATACTCTTTCCATTAAAAATTGATTCCTTTGATATTCATGAACTGTTGTTTCTTCAGATAAATTTTGTTGTGAGTTTTCTAGCTTTATAAATTAAATCATTTTGATATATATCACTGAAGAAATAAATTTATTTAGGTAATATTGAAATTTTTATTATATTACTTTACTAATAAGAAATTAATATTTCTCTATTTGCATCTGTCTTTATATATGAAGCATTTTGTAATTGTGTTCATATAGTTCCTTTGTTTGTGTCTTGGCAGGTAAATTCCCAAATATTTTGTAATATTGTAGTTGTTTCAAATGGAACTTTTCTTTTTAGCTCTTATTGCTAGGTTTTATTTGTAATAGGCAGAGGCATCAATGATTTGTGTAGATTTATTTTAATTCTCCAACTGTACTGAAGTTATACTTTGTTTTGTTTGGTATTTTTAGCTGTTTTCTCTAGATTTTTGTAAATCATCTGTTCCATGTTACCTGTAAAAAGTGATAGTTTTGTCTCCAGATTGCCTATGCTTATTCTTCCAATTCTTTTTTTATCTTATTGTTATAGGTCAATTTCTAGTGAAATATTGAATAGCAATGGTGAGAATTAACATTATTGTTTAACCCTTGATTTTATGGAAAAAAAAATTCTAATTTATCTCCGTTATAGATAATGCTTATTCTTGGTTCTAGACAGATATTGCATATAATGTTAAGGAAATCTCCCTGTATTTTCTAATATTATTAACAGGAATGGGTGTCATAGTTTGTAAAAAAAAAAAAAGTTTTTCTATGTCTATTGAAATAATCTTATTATTTTCTTTCTTTATTATTAATTTGGCCAATTATACTTTTAGTTTTCCTAATATTGAACCAGTTCTCTATTTTTTGTATTAATCCAACCTGATCACAGAGTATGAAATTTCTAAGATATTGCTGTAATCTCCTTGGCAGTATTTTATTTAAAATTTGCTTCAATATTCATTTAGGAAATTAGGCTATAGTTTCTTTTTTTTTCTGTTTTATCTATCTCTAGTGTATATATATACATATATACACACACACATATACATACACACACACACAGACACACACACACACTATATTTGCTGTGGAAGGACTTTATAGGACTCCTTTATCTATTTTCCCACATATTTTATTTTATGTTAGAATTAATTGTACTTTACATGTTTCATAGAATTCATTTATAAATTCTTCTACTTTTGGATTTTTTTTCCTTAGAGAGTTCATTTATGGCTTATTTAATTTCTTTTTTTTAGGTAGAATTTTTAATGCATGTTATTTCCTGTTCTATTAACCTAGGTCATTTATATTTTGTGTAAATATTCATTAATTTCATGAAGATTATCATTTTTTGCACATACTTGGGCAAAATAGCTCCCAATAATTGCATTTATTTCATCTTAATTGATTGTGAATTCATCTTTGTCATTTTTGACACTGGTAACTTTGTTTTCTTTTTTTTAATTGCATTAACCACTGCTTTTAAAAACCATTTTTGCTCTCTTTTTTCTTTCTTTAACTTTTGTAGGAATTCTTGTTGGGTTTGTCCAAGCTGCCATTTTCTTTAAGGCCTTTCATGCAGTTCTTTTACAGTCATTGTCTTCTTCACTGCTTATATCTTGAATTTCCCTGTCACCGTAGTAGCTCTTTATGGTTGAGTTGTTTTACGATTGTCCATTCTTCCAGCCTAGTTCTTGACTTTGCACTTGATGTCAGTATCATGCTCTGCTTACTTCTAGCAGGGAGAGAGGTCTCCCTGAGCTTCTGCAGCTTTCATAACTCAATCAGGAAACCTGCAAGTTTTTAGTGCTTCCAAAGTAGTGTCATCTAGTAGAGGTCTGTTTGTTGCCCTCCTAATCTGAAATCTACAAATTCTGATGAAAGGTGGGTCTGTTGGCTTGTATGTAGTTGACTGCTTCTGTAGACCGTTTGTTGGTTCAGTCGTTGTTAGTTTACTGGGAAGTTCTGTATGTTTAGAGTGATTGAACTGCTGGTTCCCCTTTGGTCTTGGTCTACTGCCCTGGTTTTTCCACTGCAGGCTTTTATGTGCCAGCATAAAGATTAAAACTGAATAACTATCCTACTCCTCTGCTCAGAGCCACACAGCTAAGTTTCTGGAGTTTGCTTCACACTTAGTATTTGGCTAGGGCTAAAGCCACTCTTCTGTGTCCTGAATCTGTGACCCAAAACTGGGTAATAGGGGGCGGAGCCAAGATGGCGGAGTAGAAGGACGCACGTTTACGAGCTCCAAAACCAAAGCCCATGGAATTGGTGTAGAAAGAGTCCCCCCATAGATTCTGGGTGAGTGCAAGGTGTGCAGAGGCAGAGTGGAGGAGATTTCCGTTCCGGGGAGCCCTGAGGACCCGTCCCCAGGGTCCGGCGCGCCCCGGAGAGTAAACCCGACCCCCAGCGCTGCCCTGGCCGAGGCCTCAGAGAAGCGGATCCGAGCAGGCTTCAGAGACGGAAGCTGAAGCAGCCGGGAAAGTCCCTCCGCCCACAGAAGCAGGTCAGTGAGAGAGGCCGGGCTGAAGGAGAGGGGAAGCAGGGAGCCTCCGTGACTCGGGCCCCCTCGGGAGGAAGCAGCGGCGGCAGGGACGGGGGCAGGAAGCGGTGGCGGCAGAGGCGTGGGCTGGGGCTGAGGCGGCAGCGGCCCGGGACTCAGGAATCCCCCAGCTGCAGGCGGGATCTTCATTACGGAAGATTCCCGCATAAAACCTGACGGAGCTGAGCCTGGGAAACGGCCCTGCCCCCAGCCCGCTCTGTTGCTGAAGACTTCTGCTCGGGACCCCCAGGGGAGCTGAGATTGGGAGGCGGGCCCCCCCACCCCGCCCCCACCCGCTCCATTCTTGAGAGTCTCTGCATAAAGCCCCCCCCCCCCTCCGAGGGATCAGAGTCTCGGAGACAGACCTGGCCCCGCCCCAGCACCTGAACTAAAGCTCACTGATTGACAGCCAGCAGGAGGAAAGCCCATTTAAATCTCAGAGGCCAAGCACTAGATCCAGGCGGGGGTGGAAAGGAATCTCAGAAGTCAAGTAACTGGCTGGGAAAATGCCTAGAAGGGGGAAGAAAAATAAGACTTTAGAGAGTTTTTTCCAACAAATGAAAATGATCCCAACCTTCGGATCTGATGGGGAGGACGAGAACGTATTTTTCCCATCAGGGAAAGATGTGGAGGGCGGGGCCTCAGTACCCCAGACACCCCAGGGGGGTGTTGGGTGGGCTCAGGCCTTGGAAGAGCTTAAAAAGGATTTTGAAAAGCAAGTTAGACAGGTGGAGGAAAGACTGGGAAGAGAAATGACAAAGATGCAAGAAGAGTATGAAAAAAAGGTCAATATCTTGGTAAAGGAGACCCAAAAAAATGCTGAGGAAATTAACACCTTGAAAAATAGGCTCACTCAATTGGCAAAAGAGGCTCAAAAAGCCAATGAGGAGAAGAATGCATTCAAAAGCAAAATGAGCCAAATGGAAAAAGAGGCTCAAAAGCTCACTGAATTTAATAGTTCTCTCAAAATTAGAATGGAACAGATGGAGTCTAATGATTTTATGAGAAACCAAGAAATCACCAAACAAAACCAAAAGAACGAAAAAATGGAAGAGAATGTGAAATATCTCATGGGAAAAACAACTGACCTGGAAAATAGATCAAGGAGAGACAACTTAAAAATTATGGGACTACCTGAAAGCCATGATCAAAAAAAGAGCCTAGACATCGTCTTGCATGAAATTATCAAGGAAAACTGCCCTGACATTCTAGGACCAGAGGGCAAAATAAGTATTGAAAGAATCCATCGATCACCACCTGAAAGAGATCCAAAAAGAGAAACTCCTAGGAACATTGTGGCCAAATTCCAGAACTCCCAGCTCAAGGAAAAAATCTTGCAAGCAGCTAGAAAGAAACAATTCCAGTACTGTGGAAATACAATCAGGATAACCCAAGATCTAGCAGCTTCTACATTAAGGGATCGAAGGGCGTGGAATAGGATATTCCAGAAGGCAAAGGAACTAGGACTGAAACCAAGAATCACCTACCCAGCTAAACTGAGTATAATACTTCAAGAGAAAATATGGTCTTTCAATGAAACAGAGGACTTTCAATCATTCTTAATAAAAAGACCAGAGCTGAAAAGAAAATTTGACTTTCAAACACAAGAATGAGAGGAAGCATGAAAAAGTAAACAGCAAGGAGAAATATTAAGGGACTTACCAGAAATGAACTGTTTGCATTCATACAGGGAAGGACAATATTTCTAACTCTTAAAACTTTTCAGTATCTGGGTGGTTGGTGGGACCACACATACACATGTACACGCATGCACACACATACACACATGCATTCACATGCAGAGACAGAGAGCACAGATTGAACTGAATAGGATGGGACCATACCTTAAAAGGAATTAAGGTAAATGATGAGAGAGAAATGTAGTGAGAGGAAAGAGGGGGAAATGGAAGGGGGTAACTATATGTCATTTAAGAGGCAAGTAGATGTTTTTAGTGGAGGAAAAAGAGGAGAGCTGAAGAAAAAACAAACAAACAAACAAACAAACAAAAGTTTACCCTCATCACATTTGACTAAACGAAGGAGTGAAATGCACACTCATTTTGGTATGAAAACCTATCTTACAGTATAAGAAAGCGGGGGAGAAGGAGATATTGGGGGGGGATGATGGAAGGGAGGGCAAAGGGAGGAGGGAGTAATTGAAAGTCAACACTTGGGGAGGGACAGGATCAAAGAGAAACAATGAGGGACAGGTTAGGAGGGATGGCAATTCAGTTAGTCTTACACAACACGACTATCAGGAAGGTCATTTGCAAAGCTACACAGATATGGCCTATAATGAATTGCCTGCCGTACCAAAGGGAATGGGTGGGGAGGGAGGGATGGGGAGAATTTGGAACTCAAAGTTTTAGGAACAATTGTTTAGTATTGCTGTTGCAACTAGGAAAGAAGATATACAGTTAATGAGGAATAGAAAGTCATCTGGCCCTACAGGAGAAAAGAGAAGATAGAGACAAGGGAAGGGAGGGATGACAGAAGAGAGGACAGATTGGAGATAGGGAAAATTAGATTGCTTGGGGTATTGGGGTGGGGGGAGGGGAGAAAAAGGGAGAAAATTTGGAACCCAAAAATTTGTGAAAATGAATGTAAAAAGCTAAATAAATTAAAAAAAAAAAAAAAAAAAAAAAAAAAAACTGGGTAATAAGTGACAGAGCTGCTGAATAGTGCCCCTTCCTAATCCTAGCTCTAGTTCTTAGGTCCCCTGAGATCTCTTTCTTCCCCTTTGCCTCCTGCCTTCATACTCTGCCTTAGTTCCCTTTCTAACTGCTGCTGCTGAGAATTTGCTATGCTTCTAACCAACTCTTACCCTAATGTCTAACGAGCTCTTTATTTATCTCCTTAAGTTGCATTGTGCTGGAAAAATTACTCGTTGTGACATTTTCTAGGCTTTCCTGATCAGAATTTCTTCTGATACATTTTCTAGGGTGTTATAGATGAGGTGTTTTGGAAGACCAGGGCAAAAATGTTTCCTCTCACTCTGCCATCTTGACTTAGCCTAACATGTGTATTCTCCATGAAAGCAGGAGCTACACGTTATCTAAACTTTTTATTCTCCCTTGACCCTAGCACAGTGCTTTTAACAATACCATGGGAGGTGGGGAGAGGAATAGCAAGATTGTAAACATAGAGCTAGAAAAACAACTTTGGAGACTAGTCTAAACCTCCCATTTTATAAATGAGAAAACTGAGGCTGAGTAACTTGCCTAAGGTCACACAGGTGTAAGGTTAATATAAAGTTAATGAGGGGTGGAGGCGGGGGAAGACTTAAAGATCTTCCACCCATTAATAGGCCTCAGACAACTTTTGTTAATTTCTAGTGAGGCACAGGGTCACAAGTTTCATGCCCTCTAGCCCTGAAAAAAGTATATGTACTCTGAGGTGAGGTTTTGCTTTGGGGCTTATTTTTTGGAAGAAAGTTCATGTGCTAGATAAGACTCTGGGCAACTGTTTTAAGAAGTCCTTGGCTTTGAAAACCCAGATGTTAGTGCTTCTTTCTCTGGCAATGATGTATATATTGTCTATGGTCAGACAGCTGGAAGCCCTGCCTGTTGGTCTTTCTGTTTATAATTTCTGCCTATAATTTTTGTTTATATTTTCTCTGAAGTTCAGGGTGCCAACTTTTTTCCCTTAGTGAATGATATATGTCCTTGATTAAACTAGATTGTTGACCCCTCAAAAGTGCTTTCCTTTTAGAAAAGCAGATTTAAGAACCTGTACAGCAAGCCCTCCTGTGTATGCCAGCATCCTTGCTGATCCAACAGATTCAAACTCATGTTTTCAGGACCTTAAATTCAAAGTCCTTTCCACTTTACTCCACTGCCTCCCAAACAAAATAGGATAGCAAATGAACTTCGCAATCAGAATTGATCTACTAGGTGAGACATTTTAAAAATGAAGGTTCATTTCGCATAGATAAGTCTTCCATCACCCTTCTTTCCGCATGCTCCCCTTCCCATATCTTTACCCCTTTGGACATACACTTAAAGAATGATTCTATAGAATGACTCCATAGGATTGTACAAACCTCATGCCACAGAAAAAGCAATGCTTTGAGACAAAAACATGATCCTGGGCAACAAATTATTTGTTTCTCTCAATGTTATTAAGATTGGTCTCTGGGTGCTACTTTTTCTTGGTGATACAGTTCCAGCAACACAGTTGGCTTTCATTCCTAACAAAGGCACTGCCTCAGGGTGGCTGATTTATCGTGAATGGAATGATCTAGTTCCATTTCTGAGGCTTAAGCATTTGGGGCTTGTGGTATGATTGATAGTCTGATTTTCTCGATTTCATGAGGGCTATTCTCTCCTGATTGCGTAAGGATCCTGCTGAGGGATATTAATAGGGCCTGTGGAAAGAAAGCTTTATAAATATAAAGCAAATTTAGATAAAATGAAATAAAAATTCCTTTTATACATGTGGATCAGGGAACAAGTGAGATATGACAGTCAGAGCAAGGCTCCAGAGCTGTTCCTCTCATTGCTTCATTTCTGAGGTTTACAGTCATCAGAAAAGCTTGCTTAAGACACACTGAGATGACCCAAATTAAATGAAATATTCATTTAACTAGAAGCCCTGATTAACTGGGTTTTGCTGCATTCTACTCTTAGAAGGAAGAAAAAAATAATGAATAAACACATTCATATTAGGAATTGAATTAAAAAGAAAAAAAAACTTCTAAGGGTAAGATGCACTCTCTATGCATTTCCACATCTTTTACATATTTATTTTCAGATTTACACAACTGGGATTGGTATTAGGAATGATAGCCCTGAGTCACTGACATAACTAGGCCAGGCCAACTAAGGCTTTTTAAGAAAGAACCAAAATTTAGGGGATGTGGAAATTTAAAATACTATATTTTTAATTATACAATTTTAAAATTTGCTACCTTTATATTTTGACAGTACTTGTACTCCTTCACCAATGTAGAGATTATTTAACAAGAATAAATAAAATAGGAAATTTATAGATGACAATTTTTTGTCTCAACAGCTACACATCAGATAATCTCCTCCCTGATTGTGCTCTTTTCCTCCCTGTGTGGCGGTTTTGTAAGCAAAGGTCTTGTAGTGTACTAGGGTCTCTACTACTTTGGGTTAGCATTCCAGGGTCTTTCCCTCTCTGGTTGATTCAAGGATATTTTCAGCGTTATTTACCTCAAGTACAAAAAGTGCTACTTACAGCTCTGCTCTGAGGCCCTTAAGAGCCTAATTTAACAAAGATTAAGTGATCTCTCTCTTCTGAATCTCCATAGCACCATTTTGGAACCACTTTTCTGGGACTTTTACATCTTATACTATAGATATATGAGCATATCATAGTTTTTATCTTTTCTACTATACACTGCCTCTCAAATAAAGTAGCATGGCAAATGAAAAATCAATCGACTAGGTGGATTTTAGAAATGAAGGCTCATTTCTCATAGACAACTCTACCATCCCCTCTCCACCTTTTTCTTGATATCCCTTTTCATCATCTTTACCTGTATCTGCAGTTAGGCACCCTTCCCCCTGAACAGGTACTTACAAGTACTGTGTACCTTATTCATAGTGGGCATTTTCTAAATTCTAAAGTGTTAGTGATGGGGTACTTGGGTGCATGTTTTTGGTCTCAATTCTAAGAACACATTTCTCTTTAAAAATCACATTTTTCCCTAGCCAAAAAACACTATCCCAGGCAGTTTCTCCCCAGCCCAAGGACACAGCCTGCCCTAGCAACAACTGTTATCTTCCTTCCTGATACAGCAACCAACTGCACCTATAGAACTTATTATTTTGAACCAGTTGTGTACACACTGAACTGGCTGTGAACTGGGTCAGAATGGCATTTACTACTCACTAACCAATCATATGTATCTTAAACTTAAGACATAGGTATAGTTCCTTACATTTATCTTGTATAAAAAGGCATTGGTGAGAGTAACCTGATATTTCTTAACTAGCCCTGACCATTAGTCGAATTAGTGATGTTTCAAGCCTAAAACCACACCTCCCGGTAGCCTCCCCCTCCCACCTTGGCTTATTTCCTGATGAATTATAGGTAAAATATCTGCACAGTGGGTTCCAAAAGTACATATTCTTTTAAGAACTGATCACTCCTTAAGCACTCCCTAGTCCCACTCCAAAACACCTAGTTAGCATACTTAGCCTATGCTTTAGTTTGGAATATCCTATATAAACTTTACCTATACCCTTCTAAGGTTGCAAGTTCCCTAAGAACTCTTGCCTGCTGAAAAGTGAAATAAATCTTTACCTTGACCTCAACAATGCTTGAGTCTGTGATTTCTTCTCCAGGCAACCTGCCCCTGGTACTCTGGTCCTTGTGTGAGACTCACACCCTCCTTCCAGCCCTCATCATTGGAACTGGAAGAAATGTTAGAGATATCTAACTTTGTTTTCCTAGTTGAAGAATTAAGGCTCAAAGTTTGCTGACTGAATAAATGAATTTATATTTAATGAAAGAGTCAGTTATTTTCACCACATTATACTTATTGAGACAGTAAAGTAGGAATCTTACTTTTGGAAGTAGGGATCCTTTAGTTTGGAATGTTTTTCAGCAGGTTTTGAAACAAAAAATTTTAAATTTGGTGAATGAGAAAATTTTACTATCCAGAATTCTGTATTTTCCCCAAATTACAGCTGACTGAAGTTTTGTATTTCTACAACTTTAGATATCAATACCTTTTCCCTTACATGGCCTCCTTCTTCTGACAACTGGATCCATTAACTTTTCCTTTGGTTGAATACTGAAGGTAGGTTTGTGAAAGGTGGGATTGGCAGTCCTTCAACCTTGAGGATATAAATGGTGAGGTTTAGAGTTGGTAGAGCTCCTTAAAGTATGAAAGAATTCACTTAGACCTTCTCTGTAGTCATTGGGAGCTTAATTGAGGCAAAAGCACTACAAGTCTCCTATCAAGAAAGCTGAATGAGAAACTGATATTTGGGGGAGTTGCACTTATATAAAGGCTAGAGATTGCTGATGTAGTTTTAGAGGTTTATATGGGAGTTGAAGATTAAGGACAGGATGAAGAAGATGGATAACACAAGATAAGGGAGACGGGAAATTTTATGACTGAAGATGGAGGGAGACAAGGAATTTTACAGTCCAAGATAAAGGGGAAGTTTTATGGCATTTCAAGATAAGTGGAAGAGACTTCAGGGCACCCTCAAGTTACAGAATAAACTATGGGTTTCACAAGTATTGGAAAAGCAACTCTTAACCCTTAAGGCACCATTTGTATCCTCATGACAACCTTCTCAAAGGCAGAGATTTCATTCTTTGTATTCCCAGCCACCTAGGACAATGGCTTGTCCATAGTAAGTAATTAATAAGTGCTAATTGATTGATTGATATGATCGCTAAAGTATGTTTCAAGATGACTCTTGCAGTACTTGGTATTCACAACTCAATCCACTGAGAACTTCATCAGGAGACAAATTCCTGAGGGGGCAATTTTTATGATGAGGATATCCAATATAGTCCTTTAAAATGAAGGATAAATAAGTTTTCATCTTTGATATGGACTTTCTGCTTTGTCCATTCTAATTCTATTCTACAGAGCTCCTTGTAAAGTGGTATTTATTAAATTTCATTATCTTGCCTCTCCAGCAAGGTTGAATGAGATATATTCTTGGAATTTAGACAATTGGCACCTAGAAGAGATTTTGAAGCCATTTAATACTATCTATTGGTGAAATACACATTAGAAAATTGAGATAAGGAGAAGTTAACTCAGAAGTCACTTCAAACCCAAATTAAGTTTCCTAAATAAGTAAAATGGTTTTTAGGAGCCAGTATGAGGGCTCTGATGGAAAAGTGAATGGGGTCTGAGGGATAGGAATATGGTATGTGTTGTTCAGGGTCCAACATAAAATGATAGCTGTGTAGATTTAGAGCTGGAAAGGACTTTCCAGGCCAAAGAACCCAACCTCTACATTCTACTAAGTGACATGCCTTGGTCACACAGCTAATAAATATCTGGGGTAGGATTTGAACTCAGATATTTCAGACTCCAAGAGCTAAATCAATCCAAAATAGTGGAGGATTGTTTATATTGGGCTAAATATCCATGGAATTATAGACTGTCTTGGAACTTGTAAAGCAAATAACCCTGTAGCAAGTAACAGCTGGATAAATGTTTTTCAGATCAAAGCCTTTATTTGAAAATTACTCCAAAAATTAAACCAAATTAGATCTAAAGGAGTCTACAAATATAACAGTAAGCATGGATGCCTACTGCATGAAGAAACAGTAGCTCAAAGTGAATTTCTTGATCACACAATACAACTCCTTCATTTTACTTATAAGGAAACTGAGGGTCAGAGAATGTAACTCACTTATAACTTTGGCTTTAGGTCTTTACAGCCAATTGCTGGTGCTATATAACTATTAACAAAAGAGCAAATTAATTCCAGAGCTGACATCAGAGTATAGGACACTAGGCTTGGAGCCAGAAAGACCAGGTTCAAATCCCTTCTAAGACTGTAGGACCCTTATCCTGAGGCAAGACCTTATCTCTTCTGTGTTTCAGTTCCCTCATCTGTGAAATGAAGAGTATGGATTCATCTATGGATGCTTCCAGGTGAAAAACCTCGAGAGACAGCTTCTGGGTAATTAATAATCCATTTGTCAGTTAGGCTATCCAGCAATCAACAAATTGATGATCAGGGGTTTTTCTTGGTAACCAAAGACAAGCCCATGGAGAACCTGAAAGTCTTAAATACTTTTTGTAAAAGGAATACTCACTAAGAAGTGAAAGTCAACCCTGATTGGTGAACATTTAACGAGGAGGGGGGCTGGAAGTCTTCACCTCCTTCTGCTGAGAATGTGGCTTGATTATGTGACCTCGCTTCCTCCTGTAATCTGGACAAAAGAACCCATCTCTACCCAGATCACTCTCATTGGTTTTCTCCTTCATGAGCTAGGTCACCCTAAGCTCTAATGGAGGGGCACAATGACAAGGGCGTTTTTCCTAGGGGTAAGAGCTTGCCTTGAGTGGATTCTGTTTACAATTCAAATAGAAGTTACCTCTCTTACTCTTAAATAACTGTGACTTCCTCAACCATTCTTTAAATCAGTCTCTATGTAGTAGAATATTATTGCCTTTAATATGTGAATAGGGATGGGAAAAATATCCAAGTCTGTCAGTGTCCTGCAAGGGACTTAGACACCTGAAGATGATAGATAGAATACTTCAGTCCTAAGCTTAAAAACCCCATCTTCAAATGACTGGATTCAACTCAGTAAGATTTCAACAAGAGACAGATTGGTCTATCCCCTTTAAATCCCCAGATTGTATAAGATTCATAATTTACATATTCTTGAAGAAAATAATGAATGGTAATTATAACAATTTACAGGAAATTTAGAAAACCAAACCAAGCTGCAGGTTGGTGATATGAATTATGCATGTTTTGGTCACATCACATGCATTCCTAATTACTGTGGTGAAGGGTTTTGCTTTGACAAAAAGTGCATAGTACAAGCTCCTGACTTTGCAGATGGGGGCTCAAGGGTAGGGCAACCCTCCGTTCCTAAGATCAAAGGTATTTCCCATTGGGTGAAGAGCATGTAGCTTGTTAGAGGCTTTTGTGGGGTCTTGTAATCCTTATTGGAGCAGTTAGGTGGCACCATGGATAAAGTGCTGGATCTAAAGTCAAGAGGATCCAAGTTCAAATCCAGCCTCAGACACTTGCTAGCTGTGTGACGCTGGGAAAGTCACTTAATCCTATTTGCCTCAATTTACTCATCTATAAAATGAACTAGAGAAGGAAATGACAAATTGCTCCAGTATGGCTGCCAAGAAAATCCCAAAAAGAGGTCACGAAGAGTTGGAAGACAACAGCAACACTATCCTTACTATGGAGAAATGGAGGATACTAATGTAAAGGAGAGATGTATATTTACAGACACATCATCCTAGTCAATATGAATCCATCCTATTCACTATAAACTCATGCTGCTCAGTATGAATAATCTTCAAAAATATGAAAAACACCTCATCCAGTGGTAAGTGAGGAATTATGGGTGGAGAATGTTGCACATACTATCAGATTCAGTGGATAAGTCCTACTAGTTTGGATTAACT
The DNA here is from genome assembly GCA_023548195.1 of Bettongia penicillata ogilbyi. Classification (NCBI taxonomy): domain Eukaryota; kingdom Metazoa; phylum Chordata; class Mammalia; order Diprotodontia; family Potoroidae; genus Bettongia; species Bettongia penicillata. The sequence goes on from JAJHZJ010000866.1 coordinate 668,038, forward strand.
GTGTTGGTACTTTTTTTCTTTGTTAGAAATAAAAAGGTTCATTGGAGATAGGCCATTGGATAGAATGGGTTGAGGTCAGGAAGGTTATGCCTGGAAATCATTATGATGTAAGAGCATTAATAAAAATTTAAGAAAAAACTATAGACGGGGGGGCGGAGCCAAGATGGCGGAGTAGAAGGACGCACGTTTATGAGCTCTGAAACCAAAGCCCATAAAATTAATGTAAAAAGAGACACCCATAACTTCTGGGTCAATACAAGGTGCGCAGAAACAGAGTGGAAGAGATTTCCGTTCCAGGGAGCCCTGGAGACCCTCCCCCAGGGTCCGTCACACTCTGGAAAGTGGACCCCACCCCCAGTGCTGCCCTGGCCGCGGCCCCAGAGAAGCTGATCCGAGCAGGCTTCAGACACGGAAGCTCCGGCAGCCGGGAAAGTCCCTCCGCCCACAGAAGCTACAGGTCAGTGAGAGAGAAGGCCGGGCTTGAGGAGGGGAGCGGAGCGTCTCCGTGACTCGGCCCCCTCGGGAGGAAGCGGCAGCAGCAGAGACAGGGGCAGGAAGCGGCGGAGGCAGAGGTGTGGGCGGCGGCTGAGGCGGCAGTGGCCCGGGAATCAGGAATCCCCCAGCAGCAGGCAGGATCTTCATTACGGAAGGTTCCTGCATAAAACCTTAGGGAGCTGAGCCTGGGAGATAGCCCTGCCCCCACCCCAGCACCTGAACTAAAGCTCACTGATTGACAGCCGGCAGGAGGAAAGCCCATTTAAATCTCAGAGGCCAAGCACTAGCTGGGTGGATCCAGGCGGGGGTGGAAAGGAATCTCAGAAGTCAAGTAACTGGCTAGGAAAATGCCTAGAAAAGGGAAGAAAAATAAGACTATAGAGTGTTTTTTCCAACAAATGCAAATGATCCCAAACTTCGGATCTGATGACGAGGACTTATCCTTGCCATCAGGGAAAGACGTGGAGGGCGGGGCCTCAGTACTCCAGACACCCCAGGGGGGTGGCGGGTGGGCTCAGGCCCTGGAAGAGCTCAAAAAGGATTTTGAAAAGCAAGTTAGACAGGTGGAGGAAAAACTGGGAAGAGAAATGAGAGAGATGCAAGAAAAGTATGAAAAACGGGTCAATACCTTGATAAAGGAGACCCAAAAAAATGCTGAGGAAATTAACACCTTGAAAAATAGGCTCACTCAATTGGCAAAGGAGGTTCAAAAAGCCAATGAGGAGAAGAATACTTTCAAAAGCAGAATGAGCCAAATGTAAAAAGAGGCTCAAAAGCTCACTGAATTTAATAGTTCTCTCAAAATTAGAATGGAACAGATGGAGGCTGATGACTTTATGAGAAACCAAGAAATCACCAAACAAAACCAAAAGAACGGAAAAATGAAAGAGAATATGAAATATCTCATGGGAAAAACAACTGACCTGGAAAATTGATCCAGGAGAGACAATTTAAAAATTATGGGACTACCTGAAAGTCATGATCAAAAAAAGAGCCTAGACATCATCTTCCATGAAATTATCAAGGAAAACTGCCCTGACATTCTAGAACCAGAGGGCAAAATAAGTATTGAAAGAATCCATCGATCACCACCTGAAAGAGATCCAAAAAGAGAAACTCCTAGGAACATTGTGGCCAAATTCCAGAACTCCCAGCTCAAGGAAAAAATCTTGCAAGCAGCTAGAAAGAAACAATTCCAGTACTGTGGGAATACAATCAGGATAACCCAAGATCTAGCAGCTTCTACATTAAGGGATCGAAGGGCGTGGAATAGGATATTCCAGAAGTCAAAGGAACTAGGACTAAAACCAAGAATCACCTACCCAGCTAAACTGAGTATAATACTTCAAGGGAAAATATGGTCTTTCAATGAAACAGAGGACTTTCAATCATTCTTAATGAAAAGACCAGAGCTGAAAAGAAAATTTGACTTTCAAACACAAGAATGAGAAGAAGCATGAAAAAGTAAACAGCAAAAAGAAGTCTTAAGGGACTTACCAGAAATGAACTGTTTACATTCATACAGGGAAAGACAATATTTCTAACTCTTAAAACTTTTTAGTATCTGGGTAGTTGATGGGACCACACATACACATGTACACGCATGCACACACATACACACATGCACACACATACAGAGATAGACAGTACAGATTGAACTGAATAGGATGGGACCATACCTTAAAAGAAATTAAGGTAAATGGTGAGAGAGAAATGTAGTGGGAGGAAAGAGGGGGAAATGGAAGGGGGTAGCTATATGTCATTTAAGAGGCAGGTAGGAGTTTTTCTTAGTGGAGGGAAAAAGAGGAGAGCTGAGAAAAAAAAAAAAAACCAAGAAGTTTACCCTCATCACATTTGACTAAATGAAGGAGTGAAATGCACACTCATTTCGGTATGAAAACCTATCTTACAGTATAAGAAAGTGGGGGAGAAGGAGATATTGCAAGGGGGGGGATGATGGAAGGGAGGGCAAAGGGAGGAGGGAGCAATTTGAAGTCAACACTTGGGGAGGGACAGGATCAAAAGACAGAAGAGAAACAATGAGGGGCAGGTCAGGAGGGATGGTAATCCAGTTAGTCTTACACAACACGACTATCAGGGAGGTCATTTGCAAAACTACACAGATATGGCCTATATTGAATTGCCTGCCGTCCCAAAAGGAATGGGTGGGGAGGGAGGGATGGGGAGAATTTGGAACTCAAAGTTTTAGGAACAACTGTTTAGTATTGTTGTACAGAACAACTGTAGAAAGAAGACATACAGTTAATGAGGAATAGAAAGTCATGTGGCCCTACAGGAGAAAAGAGAAGATGGAGACAGGAGAAGGGAGGGATGACAGAAGAGAGGGCAGATTGGAGATAGGGAAAATTAGATTGCTTGGGGTATTGGGGTGGGGGAGGGGATAAAAGGGGAGAAAATTTGGAACCCAAAAATTTGTGAAAATGAATGTAAAAAATTAAATAAATAAATAAAATTTTTTAAAAAAAGAAAAAACTATAGACAGACATAAATTATATATATATATATATATATATATATATATATAATATATATATATATGTACACATACACACATACCCCACTAAGACTTGTTTTTCTCCCAAAGTGTTCCATGCTCCAAAATCAATCCCCTTCCTTCCACCTTGGGTATCCGTTATCACAGTGTCCCAATGGAAAGACTTTGGATTTCTAATATAGAGTCTTTCGACTCAAAAGCAGAATGCAGGCTAATGTGGAATACATTCCATGTCAGGGGAGGAGGCTGGATCCTGGAAGCAGTATTCCAAAATGGCCTCCCTATATAGTAGCTGCCCCACCCCCAACCCCAAATATTTTTATCTTTACTTCTTGAAATTATATCCATTTTTTTCCATCTGGAATTTTCTTAATCAAAGGTCCATTGGGTTAATGTGGATGGAATTTAGTGTGACCCAGAGAAAAGAATGCTAGATTTGGAGACAGATCATGAGATCAACTACCAGCTGTGAGGTTTATAACATTGTTAAACCTGGACAATTCATTTACTCTTTATTTCTGAGTCTCAATTTCCTCAAGCATGAAATTAAGGAAGAGAAGGAAATGAGTATTTATATAGAAACCTCTATGTGCCAGGCTCTGTGCTAAGCCCTTTTTTCTAGAATTATGCCATTTCATCATCACAATAACTCTGTGAAGTAAATGCTATTATTATCTCCATTTTACAGTTGAGGTAACTGAGGCAGACAGAGGTTTAGTGATTTGCCCAGGATCACACAACTACAAAATATCTGAAGCCAGGTTTGAATCCAGACCTTCCTGACTTCAAGTTCAGGGCTTTATCCACTGCACCACCAACTAGTTACCTCTTAGGATCTTTGCTGACCTTTAGTTTTTGTCCTAAATCTACAATCCTGTGATCTTTTCTGAAAGCATATTCCTGTGAGTTGGGTTAGGGAGTGGAACAAAGGATGGAAAGTTATCACTCAGTCCCATATTAATGAATATCAGTTTAAATGGTTTGTTTTCCTCCTACCACTTATTTGAGATTATCTACATGGAAGAGAAATAGGAATTCTAATATGGAGGGAGGCAGGATTATAAAAAACTTTAAACTCAAAGGGGACCTCACAGACCTTCAAGTTCAATCTCATTATTTTGTAAGAGAAGAAACAGGTTTAGCAAGGTGGGGTAATTTACCCTATATCAAATGGCAATAAGTGGTAAAGCTCAGATTCAAACTCAGATCTTCTTTCTAAAGCCAATGCCCTTCACATTGTATCAGACTGAGTGGAAGGAGTACAGTATAGGAAAAGGATGACCACCTGAAATCAAGATCCATCTTTCATACTGTGGGCAAATTTCTTCACTCCTCTAAGTCTCAGTTTTCAAATCTATACAATAGGGGACATGTACTAGTAATACTTTCACCACAGGATTGCTATGGGAAAAAGCAGTTCTGTAAACCTCAAAGCACATAGAAATATGAACTAGCATTACTCTGGGTCATAGATCACTTTAGGATGTAGGAAGGTTTGGGTAGAGTGCTACAGTGGGGGGCTGAAGGTATCAGAAGGATACTAGGGACCTGTGAAGGGTACAGTTGAAGAATATAGAAAGGGAAATTGAAACATACCCTAGACAAATTTAGACTATTTAAAAACATGCTATCAGGCCAGTCGATTGCCCAGTGTAGAGAAAGACTATTTCTTCCTCTTCCCTTTTGTACTATTCCTGGGGGTGGAATTTCCAGGAATACAACTGGCAACCTGAAAGTAGTATTGGGAGTAGAATTCCCAGGAGTACTCCTAGAAACCAGAAAGAATTCAGGCAATTACTTTTATTCTTCTAATCTAGTTTTATTATGAGCTGAATAGGCATTATCTCTAGCATGGCTAGAATCTTAAATAGCAATTTTTATACTTAAGGCAAGAATAAGTGGTAGTAAGGGATGGGAGGGAAGAGGAGAAGACTCAGGAGAGTGTGACTGCGTAAGAAGAAAGAATATCAAGGCTTCTAAGATTCTTGAGATCAGGCACCTCTGGCATAATCCTGTTTGTGGCATGTAAGTTTTCCACCTTGGGGGAAAATATTTCCCATTCTTTCGCCTTGGTTAGACTTCTGAGTATACACTATCCAAATCTAGTTACTAAGTACTGCATTATGTCTGAGTCCTAAACAATTGATTTCCAAAGCTGTGTAACTTATTCTAAAATACCTACCCTTTAAGTTCCTGTTCCTTTGAAAAAATTTCCTGGGTGCCTTGTCTCTTTACTTTTGATGGGTGATTTTTGTTTTGTGTGTATTTATGTGTGTCTATGTGCTTGTGTGTGTGTGTGTGTGCGTGTATGTAAACCATCTCACAATCTTCAGGACATTTCCAATATGGCCATTTCACATTTCACACTTCCACTTCAAACATACAGATATGTGTGCACACACACACACACGCACACACACGCGCACACACACATACCCCTTAACTAAGATGCATAAAGTTTTGAGTTTTTTGGGTTGTTGTTCTTTCCTTTTGTCACCTACTCTTTCTCACTTCTATTTAATTTATAGTTATCTATAACAGAAATAGCAAGTGTTTTTTCCTGGGTTTTGTTTTCTCAAACAGAGAGCACTCACCCTGCATCTGTAAGATGGTTCTTAGGAGAAAAGACAAGGCTGGACACACATATTCAACAAAGAGGAACAGCATATGATTTTGACAGACAGCGTTTGATCATCTGATAACCTTGAGAGGTAGGAGAAGAAAGGTTTCACAAAATAATTTTCTGCAATTCCAGAACACTTTTAGATCTCTGAAAAAAAGGCATTCCATGAGGTTAAGGCAGCATCTTCAGTAATACTAACTGTTTCTAGGCACTATAGTTTTCCTACCTTGCAGAAGTTGGGGAGGGGAGGTGGTATGGAGGTTAAAAGTGAGGTTTGCATCTACCGCATTGAAAGAACTGATCTTGGCTAATCACGAATGCAAACTAGGCCAGATCCCTACAGACAATTGTTTGAAGCCAAAATATGGCAGGGCAGGGTATAAGCAGCTGCCTGTGTTTGGAACAGGGTTAGTGATGAGTGATGGTAGCAACAGAAATACTTTTACTGGAATGGAGGTTAGCCTTTCTGGAGCAAGACTGGGAAACTGGGAATAAATAAAGCAAAGGAGGCCTACTTCCTTCTGCCTGGAGATCTGTAATTTCCTGTCCTCTAGGGCACAGTCAAGTACAACAGTTTATCATACACTCCTTGTGGAAATGTTGAAGACCTTGAGGGTGATGACTTATGGCCAGAGCCAAACAGAGGGGAGAAGAGAACAGCTCTTGGGAGGAGTGCCCCAGCAGTTGCTTGTCAAAGAATGGCTAGGCCTGTTGCCCTCTAGTTCAGAGGGATGCCAGTAACGGCGCTTAAACTGAAGGAAGCAAATTGCCTGTGACTAAGTGAAAGAAGTCCTACTTTTAAAACTGCTGCTTTCTTTTATGAATTGTTCTTTTATTTGTTTGTTATCATGTGCATGTTTAAACTTCTCTGTTTCAATTTCTGCATAGATTGTCTTTGGTAATAATGACAAGCCATCTATCAAAACTAGATGACAAATGAGGAACGCAACAAGGCAGTGCATGCAACATTCTACAACCAGAGGCCCCCACCACTCTATTGAGAAGAGTGTTATGTGTTTCAGCTTTTGTTTTCTAGATTTTTCTCTGCAATTGTCTGAGTTCTATTGCCTTTTAATAGTGTATTCATTTGCACCATTATAGTGATTATGGAATCCTTCATTAAAGTCTTCCCATGTTTATATGAAATACTCATTTTAAAATATTTCTGATGAGGGTTGGGAGAGGGGCTGAGACCCTCAGAAAGAGCAGGGTACCAGGGACAGGTCACCTACAAGGAATTCACAGACTCATGCATCGTTGAGGTCAACGTAAAGATTTATTAAGCTTTTCAGTGGACGATAGCTCTCAGGGAAACTGCAACCTTAGAGGCGTACAGGTAAAGTTCATACAAGATATTCCACAGTAAAGCATGTGCCAAATATGCTAAATAGCTGTTTTGGAGTGGGATTAGAGAGTGGTTAAGAAGTGGTCAGTTCTTAAAGGAACATGCACTTTTGCTACAAAGGAACATGCATTTGTGATATCCATCGTCCAGGTATTTTACCCAAAATTCATTGCTAAATAACCCAAGGTGGGGCTACCTGGAGGTGTGGTTTTGGGCCTGAAATGTCATTAAGTCAACTAACAGTCAAGGCAGTCTCAGAAATACCAGATTGTTCTCATCAATGTCTTGTTAAACAAGATAAATGTAAGGGAATGGACGTACGTCTAAGTCTAGGATACATATAATTGGTCATAAATGTCTTTATGACCCAGCTCACAGCTGGTTCAGTCAGTGCATAGGTGGTTCAGACTAATAAGTTCTATAGGTGCAGCTGACTGCTGTAGCAGGGAGGGAGGTAATGGTGGGGCAGACTGTGTTCTTGGACTGGGGAGAAACTTCCTGGGATAGTGTTTTGAGGGTAGGGAGAAATGTGATTTTTAAAGAGAAATGTGATTTCAGAATTGGAGCCCAAGCACATGCATCCAAGCACCCCATCAGAGCCATTACATTCATACTAGATGAATTTGTTCATTTTACCATCCATGCTCTCTTTCTAGCTTACTCTTTGTTTGGCTCTATAAGAATAATTATATTACAAATAGCTAACATTTACATAATGTCTACTATGTCATTTGATTTTTGGGTCTATATTATGGGTCAGGTACATAATTTTACAGTTAATATATCATTTGATCCTTGCCACAAGATTGAGAGGTAGGTCCTATTCTTATCTCCATTTTATAGATAGAAAATTGAGGTAGATAGGTTAAATGACTTGCCTTAAGGTCACACAGCTAGGAAGTATCTGATACCAAATTTGAACTCAGGTCATTCTGACTCCAGTTTTGTTCTTCTATCCATTGTACCACCTAGCTACCTCAAGCACACAAAGTTCTGCTATGAATATTTTGTTAAATGTGCAACCTTTCTGCTATTGATGTTCTTAGAAGTAGATACTCGTGGGTGAAATTGTTGGATCAAAGGGCATGAATAATTTAGTGACACTTCTTGCATTGTTTCAAATCGTTTTACGGAATTCCTGGACCAGTTCACAGTTCCACTAATGAAAGATTAGTGTGCCTGATGACCTTCCTTTAGAAAGAAGCCTAATTTAGCCTAAGAGAGCCTTGGATGTTGTTTGTAACTTTTGATTTGATGCTCTGTATATTCCCTCTTTTAATAGTGCTTTAAACATAGCAAAAACATTCTGTTGTGTGTGGAACATTGTGCTAGGAACTGGAGGCAACACAAGTTCAAATAAATCTCTGTCCTCGTGGAGTTTATAGTCTTGTAGGACAAATAATGAAGTTGAGTTCTCTTGGCTTCAGTTTCCTCATCTGAAAAATGGGGACAAAGTCAGCGCCTATTCACAGAATTGTTTCAAGGAGAGAATGAAATAATTTATTTAAAAAAAGCACTCTGCAAACCTTAAAGTGCTTTACAAATGATTGGGGCCACCACTATTATTGTTTCAAGGGGGAGAAGAAAGAGAAGGAGAAGGGGGAGAGGAAGAGAAAAAGAACAAGGAAGAGGAGAAGGAGGAAAGGAAGGGGAAGGAGAAGGAGGAAAAGGTAGTCATGGTTACCTAGATGTTTCCCTAGGTCCTAGAAATTTTAAAGGCCAAAAATATTTTCCATGAACTTCTTTAGCAGAACAGGACTACCTAGTTCTTAACTAGGAGTCTAAAACCTACTTAGAAAGAAATTGTTAAAATTGGAAGTGACCAGATCAAGGCCCCTTTCCAGGGGCTCATCATATTGATATTGAACTTAGTGGGGACACCATATTGGTTTAGCTCACTACAGTTCAGAACACCTGAGCTAAAAACATTCATCAGTCTCAGTCTCTCTGGTAGCTAAGATTACAAGCATGTGTCATCATCTTCAGCTTATTATTTTATTTTTACATCATGGCTTACAAAGGTGACAGGAAAGTCTATGCGCTCTATGTGTCCCAAGTCAACAAAATTGCAATGACCTTGGCCCTCCTCTGTGGTCAATAGGTTTCTGCTTCTCCTCCCATGTGATTCTCAAGTGTCACACTTCAATCCCCACCCTCCTTTCAAGAAGAGCTGAGCCACAAGACTGGTACTTCTCTATTGGACAGGATATAGATGCATTTTAAGTCTTTTTTTTTTTTTTTTTTTGGTTAGCCCTTATTGGTAGAGGAGAAATACTATGTATTACAGGAAGTTTTAGGTAAAGAACCCTGTTGGAGCTATTAGGTACTTAATTAATGTCAGATAAATTAGCAGCTTGAGATAGGTTTCCTTTCCCTGATCCTTCCATCTTTTAATCTTGTTCATCTGTCTCCTTATATCCCAAGTCTCATATATTACCAACCTTTTTCCTATACTCTTCGGTTGTGGGGAGACAGAGTTCCTAATTTAGGAGACAATTCAAGACCAATGAAACTATGGAGTGAATGAGGCAGAAAATAGAAGAGAGAAATAAAAGAAAATGACATTCTTTAGAGCAACAAGGATAACATTTTAAGTTGGCAGTTACTCAAGGGTAGATGGCACTGTCCGTTTTGAAGTACACACATTTTATGCCAACCCTTTGCATATTTTAATGCAAAACCCTTGCAAACCTCCTAAAATATACATTTCATGCACCTGCAAATGTGATCCAAAGGATACTTGAATGAGTATTTTCAACAAATTGACAAATGTTTATCCAGTGTCTAGCATGCGTTCAACACTAAGCTGGGCGCCAAGATTTCATGGAAGGTAACTGCTATATTCTTGATACGTGTATAGGTCCTAAAAGTCAAACTCTCCTATGAACTTTATTTATATCCTACTTACATTACAGGGTTTATCTGAAGAAAGTACATTGTAAAACACAAAGGCATAAGGATAGAACCAGACTTGTAATTTGCTTGATATAGAAAATTTATGTGAGAAAAAAATGCCTCTACCAATGCAGCTCAGTACCTTCTCTACATTTTAGAGTTTTTAGATAGTTGTCTGAGGCATTGAGTGACTTGTCCAGGGTCTCTCCCACAGCTAGCATGGGCCAAAGGCAGAACTGGAAGCCAGGCCTTCTTGGAGGTGGCACAGTGGATCTAGTTGTGGGTCTGAAATTAAGAAAACCTGTATTCAATTTCAGTCTTAGATGCTTAGTAGCTAGATGAACCTGAGCAAGTCACTTAACTTCTATCTGCCTCAGTTTCCTCAACTGTAAAATGGAGATAACAAAAGATCAATTAAGATGATAGTTGTAAAATGCTTGGCAGTGTCTAGCATGTTGTAGGGGGGTTGATAAATACTTGCATTTCCTTCACTTTCTTAGCCCTCAAATCCACTTTCTATCAAGTATGACACTTTTTTACAAAACACTTTATAAATATGAGATATAATGATTTGGGGACTGCATAAACTCTTCCCACAACCCTGAAGATGAACTCTCCTATATTTTTTCTCCCTGTATTAGAATGTGAGCCCCTTAAAAGCACTGTTCTCAGCATATCCCCTGTGCTTAGCAGTGCATTTTGTACATAAGGTCTTAATAAATACTTTGAAATTAATAGATTCATTCAGTGGAGTTTATGTCATATCTTGCAGTGTAGGGAATGGAGGGCCAAGAACAGCTATGCTGATGGGATCTGGTAATTCCTAACTAGTAGGGCCAGATTACAAAGCTACTGATTCTTAGACCATCCTTTGTAGCCTTCAGTAGATAATTTTATTCTTACAACCCTAAATCTTTCTTCAGTGATCATCTCTATAACCTTGCAATTTGAAACTGAGCTGTGATCTCCTCCAGGTGTGAGGAACCTGTGGTCTCCAGGCCACATGTAGACTTCTCCTTGGGTGTGGCCTTTTGACTGAGTCCAAGTTTTCCAGAACGAATTCTTTTATTAATGGCATTTGTCCTGTGAAGTCTAGATTCAAAAGGCTGTACTTGGGGACCTAGAAGGCCACATGTGCCCTGAAGGCTGCAATTCCCCACCTCTGTTTAGATTAATACAGGAGGATATGTGTACCCCTCTAAGAAGTTTTTTGAAAAGATTACATTCATATGGAAATATTCATAGCAGTCCTTTTCATGTTTACAAAAAACTAGAGCTAAGATACATGCCCACTGACTGGAAAATAGCTAAATAAACTATGGTACTAAAATGTAATGGATTAGAATGGTATTCAATATTACTCTGCTGTGAGAAGTAAATATGAAAGATTTAGAGAAACACAGGAAGATCTATGTGAACTGATGTAGAATAAAAGTAAACATAGGGGCAGTTAAGTGACACAGTGGATAGAGTGCTAGGCTTAGAGTTAGGAAGACTCATCTTCCTGAGTTCAAATCCTACCTTAGACACTTACTAGTTGTGTGACCCTAGGCAAGTCACTTAACCTTGTTTGTCTCATTTTCCTCATCTATAAAATGAGCTGGAAAAGGAAATGGCAAACTACTCCAGTATCTTTGCCAAGAAAATCCCAAATGGGGTCAAAAAGAATCAGATGCAAGTAAAACAGCTCAGTTACAATAATAACAAAAAAGTAAACAGAACCAGAAGCACATTATGCATAATAGTTATAGCAACATAAACAGCAACATAAATAAAGTAGAATCTTGAGTAATTATTATGACCAAACTTGGAGCCAGAGAATGGTTGAGATACAACACCTTTATTATGTTATAGAGGCGGAACCATGGGGTAGAATATTGTCAATACCTGTCACTATGTTAGTTTTCCTGATTTCTTTTTCTTTTTAAAATCTGCATAACAAAGTAAGAGTCTCTGAGTAATCAGTCAGCCAACAAACCTTTATTAAGTTCTTACTGTATACTTATGCTAACCACAATGGATAAAAATGCTGGCCAAAAAAAAAAAAGTCCCTGCCTTCTGAGAGTTTACATTCTAATGAGAGAGACAATATATAAATAGCTATTTTTTTTACATTTGGTAAATAACTAGGGACAGCTATTTTCATCTGGTATGTAAATAGGTACAGTTATTTACACGTAGTATATTAATATCACTATTTTATATAATATTAATAGAAACTGATATTAGAGGAAAAGCACTGGCTGATGGCGGAAGACTTCTTGCAGTAGGTTTGATTTGAGAGTAGGTGAGAGTAGAAAAGACATTCAGAAATTAATATTACATAAAAAATTAGGGGGCATTAATTTTAAAAACACAAAAAGATGTAAAAGTATACTACAGAGTTTTTCCCATCAAGAAGTTTACAAACTAGATGGGGAGAGAAGATGAACACACATGAAACAAGAAATGGTATAAGATAGTATATAATTAAACACTAAATTATATGGTACAAACTTGAACCAATGAATTGGAAGTTAAAGAGACAGATTTCACCTAACATAAGAAAGAATGTTTCTAACAGTTTTTCTGCACATCAATGGAATAAGCTACCTGGGCGTTACCAAACTCCATTTCCCCTCCATCATTCCCTAGAGATTTTTAAGAAAATATGAGTATCCATTTACCAATTTTCTGAGAATGAATGCTGCATTCTAGAAGAACTTAGATGTACAATGAAGAGGAGAAAGTTCTGGACTTAGGAGTCAGTGGACTTGGGTCTGAGTTCAGGTTTTGCAATTACTAGCCATTTGATCATAAGAGTGCTGGCATAAATCCTGAGTTTTAGTTGCACTATCTGTAAAATGAGGATAATGTGAGCTGCACTATCTACATCACAGGATTATGGTAAGGAAGATATTTCTAAGTTTAAACTATTATAAAAGTATGAGTTGTTATTGTTTCTGGATTTTTCTCATTCTGACCTATGATTCTGTGTTCTACAAATATCATGGGAATTCAAAGGAAAAGTATGTCCGTATAAATTTTTGAAATTAAAAGTAATATCTCTTATTTTTAAATTTTGCATTTCTTTGAACACATAACTGTGAAAGCTGGAGGATTTTAGGGTACAGAAGTAGAAAATGGTCTTCTTCTTACCCTGCAAAGCCCTAAGGCACAGGTGGGGAACTGTGATCTCAAGGTCACATGAGTTCTTCTAAGTGCTTAAGTGTGTGTGGCCCTTTGATTGAATCCAAACTTCACATAACAAATCCCCTTAAAAAATATTTGTTCTGTAAAATTTCATCTCAGTCAAAAGGCCATGCCCAAAGACCTAGAAGGCCATATGTGGCCTCAAGGCCACATGTTCCCCACCCCTGCCCTAGGGGATGTTGATTGGAATGGAACTTTTTTATTAGGTAGGTCTTTTTTTGATGAAGAGTTACATAGTCATATTTATTTATTTATGGTTTACAAAACACTTTCCTCAGTGTATTCCTATGTTATATAAGTAGTACAAATATTTGTTGTCACCATTTTACTGATGAGGAAACAAGTTCAGAGAAATTAAGTGGTTTACCCATTTTTATAGATCTAGTAAGCACTGGGACTTAGTCTAGAGTTAAGGTCTTTAGTCTCTAAGTCTAGTAGTGTTCTTTCTACTTTATCACCCTGGTCCTTGGATGACAGTGAAGATGGTATTTTTTTTCTCCTATGGGAAAAGGGAATCAACTGTATAACAGCAGGCCCTTAACACAGGGTCCTTGATTCAATAGCTCAAGAAATGCAGATTTGAAGCTTCAATTTCAGTTGTAGAAACAATGAACATGAACATGGACAAACTTCAAGAGATAATGAAAGATAGAAGTACTTGATGTGCTATGGTCCATGGGATCATGAAGTCAGACACGATTGAAAAACAAGTTCAGTTAATATGCAGTCTACTTTTTTAACATGGAAAGGGATCTGAAAAGCTATATCAAAATAGCTCACAGACACATCTTTTTTTTTTCATGAAGTGGATCTAAATAGATTAAATGCAATGCTGAATATTGATCTCAAAAAACAGATATTGAAGCATACCTTCCTCATCTTGGTTCAGAGATGGTATATTATAGGTCTAGAATTCAGACGCAGTTTCTCCATTACTTTGCATAATTATTTTCCTTTGTTGTGACTGAGAGAAAATGTAAAAATAATATATAAAAAATATGTAAAAAAAGTAAAACCATCCACCAAAACCTTTGAAGAATGGAGCTGATCAAATACCTTCAATAAACATTGATCTAGTAACAAAGTATTCTAAAATTGCCTCAGATAACTGATTAGTTTTCTTTTAACATATATATATATATATATCGTCATCTTTTTAATTTTTATATGACCTTCATTTCTTAATATGTCCTTTCTCCTCTATCTAGAAAACCATAAATTGCAGCAACAAACACAAAAGAGAAAAAAATCAGTTCTGCAAAACTAATAAACATATCAACTCAATTTGAAGGTATATATAATCATCCACATGCCTAGCATTCCTTCTTTGCAAAGAATGAGGGAAGGTGCATTTTTCCTAGCTACTTCTTTGTAATGAAACTTGATCATTAATTAGACAGCATTCAGCTGTCATTTTTAAAAATTTTTTTGTTTTGTTTTGCCATTGTTTTTCTTTCCATTTGCCTAATTGTAGTCATTTTGTATGTCATTTTCCTGGTTTTCTTTGCTTCACTTAACATCACTGCATATAAGTCATTCCATGATTCCATAATATTCATCATTTTAATGATGCAATAATATTTTATTACATGTATATACCACAAATTTGTCCCATAATTCCCCAACTATTGATCTTCTACTTTGTTTCTCTCTGCTTCTCCAAAATATATTACTATGAATACTTAAATGAGATGATTATTTCTATCACTTTCTAGGGAGAAAAAACTAGTGTGGGATCTCTGGGTCAAAGGGTATGAACATTTTAGTCCGTTTCCCATTTTTGAACAAATTCACTTCTCTGCCAACCATCTATTAGTATGCCACAATCTGTCCAACAAACTCTTCCCATTTTTGGTCATCTCACAATTTTCTAGGTATAAGATAAAACCTCAGAGTTATTGTTATTTTTATTTTTATTTTTCATGAGTGAAGTAATCTTTCCTGTAGTTCTTTGCATTTATAGTTCCTTTGGGAGCTATTTATTCTTATCATTTGGTCATATCCACTGGGGATTGACTTTTGATCTTACATTCATTCTCTCTTCCAATTATCTGAGATTACAAATCTTAATCTGACAAAACCTTAAATGGAATGCTCTGAGATATTAATTTTTACATATTTTTAAACATTTATAAGCTGAGTCAAGAATTTTGTGATATATTAATTGAAAAGAAGAATTTATATTATGTCTTATCCATTCCTAACATGAGGATGGAGGTGAAAGAGGAGTCATGATGGGGAAAAACCCCAATATGTCAATATGTATGAAGATCTATAATGAAATTTCATCAATGTGAGTTCACCTTCCTCTGTAGAACATAACCCCTACAGAGCTTTGATGAGCCATGAGTTGCAGTGGCCAGAGTATTTCACTGCATAATGGTCAACTTTCTGGTGATAAGCCTCTCTACAATACATTATCTTTCCAACAGCAAAGAAATGCTCTATTCCTGAGCCTATACTCAAAAAAGGCTTTCCACCTTGGGAGGATCTGAACAAAGTCTGGGTTATGGTTTCTAGCTTTGAAAATCTGCCTCTCTTTCTTGGAATTCATTAAGATAGGTGCAATTAAAAGTTGGCCCATCAACAAAAACTTTCTCAAGGTCTATAAGTAGTCAAAATACTCTGAACAGTAAGATGGAGAGCTTTAATCTGGCTGTTCTTCAGCATTCTCTTTCTCATGAGTTTTATTCCAAGTTAAGACAGATAGAATTCCATTACTATAGTTACTTCATGGCTCCCCTTTCCCATGAGACAAGCAAACATCCTACTGTTCTAGGCTGGGAGTGGACAGTGCGGCCTTTTATATGACAATGAATATTCAACTGAGCCTAAGGGAAAAGTAGATAAGGGGCGGATTTATGGAAAAGAGCAAAAGAAAAATCACATTTTCTTTTGGTTGGCTAGAGATGTTTATTAAAAGGGCATAATTAATGCTGCAGGTGCCTTTGTTGCATGCAAATAATAACAGTGAAGAAAACAGACATATAATTAGTTGGGCTTTTTTGGTAACAAAGAGTTACTACTTGTGATATTAAGTAGGGAACATGACACCCAATTGAGCACTATGTATGTGCGTGTTTGGGGTGGGGGAGTTGGGGTGTGATTCAGATTCAGCTGGTATAAATGTGAGCTTTTTTTGGGATGTGGAAAGTGGACCCATTTTTAAAAATTAACTCCTTAAAGACACCTGGGTGGGCATTTGTCTCACTGATCTCATTTATCTCCTTTTACTTCTGCTTGGGACATTTGTACAATATCTGAAAGGTCCTTGAGTCTTCCTCTTCTTTGAACTCCTCATTATTTGCAATCAATTTTTTTCTTTTTTATTGATAAATGGAAAAATAGCATAGTTGGGTACCCTGGGGGTACCCAATAATTCACAGGACAAGTCCGCCAGATAAGACTAATCTAGATTCAAGGTATCTGGGGGGAGGGCAAAAGGGGGGGAATATGAATTTAGTAAAACTGTAAGTCTCTACTAATGTGTTTACTTTATAAGCCATCTAGAGGATAAAATTTGTTTAATGTCAAAACCTTTAGCAAAATGACTTCATAAGAGAAGTAGGAATAATTTCCTCCATACACATGGGGAATACTCTCCCCAAAATAAACATACCATCAGTAGGAAGAGTACACATCAAGAAGGTGAACATATGGAAAGATACATAGTCCCAAAGCATTCAGTTAAAGTGATATATCTGTGGAAGAGCACACCATAGGAACATATGTGGCCAAGTCACATACATGGAGGAGAAACAAATGTCCATGACAGTTCCAGAATGCCAATGTCTTTTAGTAATGTTATTATGATGCTCTTGGCAAATTTATTCTCTCTTGGTATCTGGGAGAACACTATTCCTCTAAACAATGCTCTGCTAGATGTTGTCAGTTACAGCCCCACTGGGGTTGTCTATATTCTATATGTCTATAGAATATTTCTGTTTCTAACTTTAGGTGATGACTTTGGCTATAGTGCTTAATCTTCAGTTCTCTTATAAAAAACAGTAACCCTTGACTTAGACATATGACCAACAACTGTGTCAGGATATTAAAACTATACATAAAGCAACAAAAAACTCCCTCTCAATTTTTTGCTCCTTCATGGAGTAATCTCCCGGTAGCTACTCAGAGTGAAGGATCAAAGGACTTAGTCTATGCCTCCTATTACTTGAGTTTGCATCTCTGGAAGCAATATGACCCAGACTTAGGATGAAAATCCCCTATTCACTCTCCGGTAATCTCTGACAATGAAATTACACTTGGTAATCATTTACTGTATGTCAACACATAATCTTCACCACACTCTTCCAGTCCTAATATTTTCTAAAGCACTAATAATCGCCACTACCGCATAATCATCGAACTTGTTTTTCAATCCAAAAAATTGGTTTGTAATCTTTCATCGCTTAATCACCACATGTAATAATTTTTTTCATCATACAGCTTCAAAGGTAAACAGAAGGACTATGTAATCACCAGTGGCATATGGCTGTACATTTATCTCTCAGGCATTGTGAGCTGTGAGCCTAGAATTCTCAGCCCATGCACATTGTCAATATTCATTATTCCAGGCATCCTAATCTTGTACCAAAGGCAGTTTAGTAAAAAATGATTTTTAAGTAATACCAGTACAAATTTTTTTTTCTAAAAATGGCTTCAAATAATAATCACACCTCACTTTTTTTGCAAAAAACGGCATGAAATTTTCAATGATAATGCAGTGAGATATGTTAAGTAAGAGTTCTTTGATCAATAAATAACAAGAAGTTTCGAGGTTACTCATTTTATTTAAGTTTAACCCAAATCTTTCTATTTCATCTTGCAGATGAGTAAATAGAAGAAAGGCAGTGTCCAAATGGTATTTGCTTAGTCTTTCCTAAGGTGTCCATGGACCAAGGTAGTTTTGAGTTTACCTTTAAAGGGTTGGTTGGTTGTTGTCCTTTGCTCTCGAAGAGGATCAAAATGACATTGCCATGATAAAGTTAAGTTTCAGTGTGTCCTACTGTGACTGATCTGACCAATACAAGCTCAGAATGCTCTATCATAGATTGGGCACAGAAAGTCAGTGTGAACATTTGGGGTGAATACTCCAAATTTGTGCATCCTACGTTTCCGCTGAACTGTTTCAATTCTGCTTTGCTCATAGATCACAGTACGCTTTCTGATGTGCACACACCACAATGGGTACTTGAAATCTGAATTTCATGCCTTTATATCAAGTCCCTGATCACTGCTACTAAAAATGTCTGATAATTATAAAGCATTTTTAGTTTTACAAACTGTACCATCTTTTTTGATCTTTGATAACATTATGAGGTTGTATATTATTATTCCAGTTTTATAGATGAGGAAGCCAAGAGCAGAGAGGTTAAATGATTAGAACATACTCCCCCAGCTAATAGGTTTCAGAGTCATGATGTGAACCCAGGTCTCCCATAACATCTATTTTCCAGGGTTATTGTGTGAATTAAATAAGATAATATTCATAAAGCACTTTACATAGGACATGGTGCATAACAAGTGTTTCATAAATGTTTGTGATGAGGATGATGATGATGGTGATGATGATAACCTCAAGGCCAAGGCTTCAACTATTTCTCTCCTTACTGATCCCTCTGAGAAGGCAACATTTTAAGGTGTTATTAGTCTTTGAAACCTTAATGTACATAAAAAAATATGAAGGTAATGGAGACCAGAGTCTCCATTTTTTTTGTAATAACAAAGGTAGGGTGACTAAGGTTTTGATTTAAGTTGTTTGATAGGCTGCCACATTTAAAGGGCATTGCTTGCACTTATACCCTGTCAGTAGAATAGAAACAAGATAGTTTAGCATCTGGCTATTAAGATGTTAAAATAGGAAGCTACTGGGGAGCTGGAGTGAACTCCTCTCTCATCCTGCTCTTCTCCCTTTCCCTACACTATTCAGCAGTCTCCTTAACAACAACTTTACGCCAATGGCTAAGTGTCATTGTCTTTGCTCGCTCCTCCTACCCCTTCAAGGATAAATCCTTACATGATATTTGTCCTAATATGATTTATGATTCTCTATTTGCAGAACTTTATATTTAAAGTTTTAATGGGATTTTAAAGATCAGGAGAGTTACGGAAGGAAAAGGAGATAGGATCAGGAGCATGGCACTACCCTATATACATGTTTTCCTTACTTTAAAATTTTCCTTGTGGTAGATCCTGCCCATGGTATCCTAAGAATTATATTAACTACATCAAAAATAACCAGACAGAAAATCTCCCCTTTTGAGTCCTTGGGTAAAGCTAAAGTGGGGAAGGAGATAGAGAGGAGGAAAGGAGGAGGCTACCAAGCCATGGTGGATATGTTCTCTTCCAGTCCTAATATTTTCTAAAGCACTGTAGACTGATATCTTTTCAATAGTCAAGAGACATCCAGAGCTGGTGTATCTTTGGATATTGTGACTTAAGAAACACTGGAGGGGCCTAGGTAACCCATACTACATTAATAAATAATATAGTATAATGAAAGGAGCAGTGTTAGAGATCCTATGCTCAAGACTTGACTCTGTTTCTTTTATGAGGGATGTTTTATTCAGCTGAGAGGTTTTATTCAGCTACTAGTTAGAGCGAGTGATCTTTGGGCCTCTTACTCTGAGAAGCACTTGAGGTGTTCCAAATAGCCCTAGCCTTGACTGTCAGGATCAGACCCCAAACATAAACCAATAGTAACCCCTCCATCATTCTCTCAACCAGCTTAGATGGTTTCAGGTTCAACTCCTTGGATGAAGACTTGGAGTTAAGACCTGAATTCTAATCCTATTTCATATGCTTACTGGCTGTATGAATGAGGGCAAGTCTTAACCTCTCTGTTTCAGTTTCCTCATCTGCTAAAATGAAGGCAACAATAGCACCAGAGTTGTTTTAAGATTCAGAGATGGCACATGTAAAACATTTTGCAAAGCTTAAAGTGTTATATAAATACTAGCTAATATTGTTATATTTTTCCACTCCCAAATGACCAAATCTCTTAAGTCACCAATTCTTTCCCTATGAGAATGCAATTTCTGGTCATGAATATGTGCTTCCTAAATGGACCTTTGTTACCTGCTTCATGCCTCTATAGTTCCTGATGCTTCTTAAGTTTCTCATGGGAATTCTTCTTGACATACTTGACATACTTGACTTGACCGACAACCAATGTGTTGGTTGGTGCACATCCCTTCAGACCTCTTAAGCACAGAAAGAAGGAAACAAGCATTTGTTAAGTGCTGCTATGTGTCAGGCATTATGCTAAGTCCTTTACAATATCTCATTTGATCTTCATAATCCTGGAAGGTAAATGTCATTATTATCCCCATCTTACAGTTGAGAAAACTGAGGTAGACAGAACTCAAGTTGATTTTCCAAGGGTCATATAATTAAGAAGTGGCAGAGGAAAAGTTTAGAACTAGAAGGGGCCATGGGAGCCATCTCCCAGTCTCACATTTTAAATGTGAGTAATCTGAGCCCTATGGAAGCTAAGTGATTTTCTCAAGGTCACACAAGTAGTAAGTATCAGAGGTGGAATTTGAACTCAGTTCTTCTGATTTCTGAATCATTCTTTCCAAAAACACAACATAACCCAGATTGCTATCTATTATAAAATTAATATTTGTCTTAAACCTATCCTGCCTTGTTAAAATGCTAAGTACACTAGGGTGAGGTAACCCCTGAAACTGAGTTTATTCCCATCAAATTCCATTGGGCCCAGGATACAGAGTTATTCCTCAGTAATTAGTGAGATAGAAAACACAATTTTGAAATATACAACCTTTCTTTTCTTCCATGTCTTTTCCCTGTTGTGGATACTACAGGAAAACTTGCTGATTAACTGGATTCATTCATTAATTTTTTCTCAGAAAATCTTTTGGAAAGGTGAAGTCAAGGTGGCAGAGTAGAAGCAGGGACCTGCTATAGCTCTCCCCCCAAATCTCTCAAAAAAACCCTATAAAAAACTGTCTCTAAGCAAATTCTAGAGCAGTAGAAGCCACAAAACGACAGACTGAAGCAAATTCCAGCCCAAGACAACCTGGAAGACTGACAGGAAGGGTCCATCACACTGAACTTTGAGCTGAGGGAAGTTTCACATGGGTCATGACTGTGCACACAATGCTGAAGCAGGGATTAGGGTACTGAATCATTGGTGGCTGTTACAATTTCTAGACTTTTCAACCCCCAAATAACAAAAACAGTTTAGAAGATCAGTGGGAAGCATCTCTTATCTGGCTGAGACGGGAGTGTGGTCCATCCCCAGCCCTAACCCTGGCATTGGCCAGGACCCAGTCTCAGTCCCAGCCCCAGGGTGGTGGCAGTCACTATTGAACCTTTAGCTGCTTCTGGATCACACCACTTAACAAAGAGCTGAAAAGTCAAATAATTGACTGGGAAAATGAGCAAACAAGGAAAAAGAAATATATATATTCTTACTTTCTTGGTGAAGAGGTATTTTCTTACATTTGTGATGAGGAAGATCAAAACGTACAACCAGCAAAAGACAACAAAGTCAAAGCTCCTGCATCCAAAGCCTCCAATAAAAACATGAATTGATCTCAGGCTATGGAAGACCTCAAAAGGGATTTTGAAAATCAAGTAAGAGAAGTAGAGGAAAAATTGGGAAGAGAAATAAGAATGATGCAAGAAAATCATGAAAAATAAGCAAACAACTTGCTAAAGGAAACTCAAAAAAATACTGAAGAAAATAACACCTTTAAAATTAGACTAATCCAGATGGCAAAGAGGTCCAAAAAGCCAATGAGGAGAAGAATGCCTTAAAAACC
Source organism: Bettongia penicillata ogilbyi (assembly GCA_023548195.1). Lineage (NCBI taxonomy): Eukaryota > Metazoa > Chordata > Mammalia > Diprotodontia > Potoroidae > Bettongia > Bettongia penicillata. Next base: position 689,892 of record JAJHZJ010000866.1, read on the forward strand.
ATAATGGGTCAAATAGGAAAAAAAAGGCCCAAAATCTCACTGAAGAAAATTCCAAGTTAGAATGGAGCAAATGGAAACTAATGACTTTATGAGAAATCAAGAAATTATAAAACAAGACCAAAAGAATGAAAAAGTAGAAGACAATATGAAATATCTCATTGGAAAAACAACTGACCTGGAAAAAGGATCCAGGAGAGATAAGTTCAAAATTATCAGACTACCTAAAAGCCATGATAAAAAAAGAGCCTAGACATCAGCTTTCAAGAAATTATAAAGGAAATCTGTCTTGATATTCTAGAACCAGAGGATAAAATAGAAATGTAAAGAATCCACTCATCACCTCCTGAAAAAGATCCCAAAAACAATATTGCAGTCAAATTCCAGAGTTCCCAGGTCAAGAAGAAAATATTACAAGCAGCCAAAAAGAAAAAATTCAAATATTATGAAACACAATCAGGATAACACAAGATTTAGCAGCTTCTACACTAAGGGATTGAAGGGTTTGGAATATGATATTCCAGTGGTCAAAAGAGACAATATTAAAATCAAAAATCACCTATCCAGCAAAAATGAGTAAAATACTTCAGGGAGAAACATGGAACTTCAATGAAAAAGAGGAATTCCAAGCATTCTTGTTGAAAAGACAAGAGCTGAATAAAAAATTTGACTTTCAAATACAAGAATCAAGAGAAGCATGAAAATGTAAAGAAGAAAGAGAAACCATAAGGGATGTATTAAATTTGAACTGTTTACATTCCTTCATGAAAAGATGATATTTGTAACTCATAAGACCTTTCTCAGCATTAGGAAAGCAAGAGGGAATGTGTGTGTGTGTGTATGTGTATATATATACACATATATACACACACACGCATATATATATATACACACACAATGCATGTGTTTATATGTTCTTGTATATGTGTGTATGTGTATACATACATCCATACATACATCCATAGATAGATAGATATCTGGAGAGAGAGAGAGAAAGGGAGAGACAGAGAGAGGCCACAGGGTGAGCTGAATATGAAGGGAGGATATCTAAAAAATAAAATTAAGTATTGAGAGAAATGTCCCAGAAGAAAGAGAAAGGGAGAGGTAGAATGTAATAAATCTCACATAGAAGAGAGAAGAAAGAGTTTTTACAGTGGAGGGGAAGATGGGGAAGATGATAGGGAATAAGTAAGCCTTCCTTTCATTGCATTTGGCTTCAGGAGAGAATAACATACACAGTCAAATGGGTATGGAAGTTTATCTTACCATATAGGAAAGTAGGAGGGAAGAGGAAAAGAGAGGGGGGATAATAGAAGGGATGACAGTTTGAGGAAGTAATAATTGGAACCAAGCACTTTGGTAGAGTGACAAGTCAAAGGACAGAATAGAATAAATGGAGGGCAATACAAGATAGAAGGAAATATAATTAGTCTTTTACAACATGACTGTTATGAAAGTGTTTTGCATGACTATACATGTATAACCTATATTGAATTGTTTGGCTTCTCAATAAGGGGGAATGGGGAGGGAGAAGGGAGAGAAAGAAGAACCCCAAACTTTAAAAATGAATGCTGAAACCTGTTTTTACATGCAACTAGGAAAGAAGATATATAGGCAATGTGGTATAGAAATCTATTTTGTCCTTCAGGAAAATAGAAGAGATGGGGATAAGGGCAGGCTGGGGTGTGGGGTGGAGGAGACAGAAGGGTGGACAGATTGTAGAAAAGGATAATCAGCATACAAGCTAACCCTGGGGTGGGGGAGGGGGTAGATGGGGAGAAAATTCAAAATTATTGGACTACCTAATTCAAAATTCAAAATATTGAAAACTGAAAATAATTAAATTAAAAGAAAATAAAAAGAAAATCTGTTGAGTACCATCCATGGACAAGGCACTGCTCTAAACTCTGTTGAACATACAATGACACCATAATAGCATAATAAGATATCATTCCTAATATTATCCCTCTCTTAATACTCTTGTAGAGTGTTCAAGTCAGCAAATACATAAATAACTGCAAAACAAGAAAGAGTATTAAATATATCATGGAAGCAAGGCAGAAGGATAATTTGAAATTCCTTAGACCTTTAGATTATTCTTTGGATTCACTGGATTTCAAATGACATTAGAGACTGGAAGTCAGAGAAACATCACAGAAGCACTGACCACAGTTGCAGGGGAAGGGGGGAAACTGCAGAGATCATCTAGTTTAACTCAAACCAATGCAAGAATCTCCTGTGGAACATCCTAAAAACATGTACATTGATCAAATACCTCTAATAAGGGGTAACACTACTTTTTAAAATCTACTGAAATCATTTTTGCAAATGAAGAGAGAGGAGAAGACTCTCCAAACTCATACCTTCACAAAGATATCGCACACTGACTACATTTTCAGACTTTTTCAATATATTGATTGGTTATGCTGATTTTTTCCTGTTCCTTTTCAATTTCTGTCTTTAAATATATTATTTGTTACATTGACTGACTATTGTAGAGGGGGAGAGAGAGAGGGATAGTGGGGAAAATTATGAAGATACAAAAACAATTAATGACAGCAAGAAAAAACTTATTTTTAATAAGGAAAATATTTTGGATTGGTCTATTTAGAAGAATGTCCTTGCATTCAACTTAAATCCATGTAACTTCTATCAATAAACTTGATATCACAGATCTATCTCCTTAATTTCATAGATAAGGAAACTGAGCCTCTGAGAGTTGAAAGGATGTGAGCTCAACTTATTTTCAGATGCTGCAATCTTGTTGAGTCTCAAGTCTCATGTCTCATAACAGCCCTTTAACCTAACTTCAATCAGACTATTTTACTCCTAAGACCTCAGAGTGACTAATTAAAGACTGAATAGCCAACGTGCTAGACATAGTCATGACACTGAGATACAAAAGCTGTATAGGCAAGGGTAGGGAGGAGAGGGGAGAGATATTTAGAAGTAGTAGGTTACAGAAAGAGGAATGGACAAGTCTTTAAAACTTAGAAACTTTGAAATTTAGACTACTTTGCAATTTTGGCCAGAGGAAATAGAAATTCTTTCCTTTCTTGCACTGAACTCCATCACTCAACTGAAACAGCACTATGGAAGGTCCTCAGTGATATCTTTAATGACTAATTTGATAACCCTGTCTTAGTCCTCATTTTTTTAACCTCTTTACAGCATTTGACCATTTTGATTATATTCTCCTTCTGGGAAACCTCTCCTTCTCTGGGTTTTCTTGACACTGTCTCCTCTTGGTCTTATTTCTATCCATCTCTGGAATTCCTCAGTCTCTTCTACTGGATCATCAACTATGTCCTATATATGAGTGAACCCTAGATATCTGTCTTTGACCCTCTTCTCATGTATAGTGATCTCACTGGCTCCCATATATTCAACTATCATCTATCCTTAGGTGATAATTTCCAAATTACATCACTAGCCCTCATCTGTCCTGAGCTCTACTCCCATATCACTAACTACTCATTGGACATTTTCAACTAGATATTCTCTAAGTATCTTAAAATCAGTGTTAAAAACAGAACATGTTTTCTCTCATCATTGCCCCAATCCTCCCTTTTTCCTAACTTCTCTCTTTCTGATGAGGAGTATTATCATGTTTCTAGTAACTCAGATTTGCAATCTAGAAGTCGTCCTTATTTCTTCCTTCTCTTGTACCCTTTCATAAATAATCAGTTGTCAAATCTCGCCCTTCCTAATCACAGTTCTCACATGAATCCTCTTCTCTCCACATATGAACATCATTCTTGTTCAGGTCTTCATTAACTCTCACCTGGACTATTACTATATCCTCCCAAACTTTTTCTCCCTGTCTTCCTTCTCTCCAAATACATCCTCCTCACAAACTGATGTTCCTAAAGCACTGATATGAAAATACAAACCCCTCTTTTTAACCTCCGTGTCTTATTCCAGCTTAGCTTTCCTTTTATTTTCTTCATTTTATTTATTTATTTTACTTCCTACATTCATTTTCACAAAATTTTGGGTTCCAAATTTTCTTCCCATTTATCCCCTCCCCCCACCCCAATAAACTCAGCATTCTAATTTTCCCTATCACCAATCTTCCCTCTCTTCTAACATCCCTCCCTTCTCTTGTCCCCATCTTCTCTTTTGTCCTGTAGGGCCAGATGACTTTCTATTCCCCATTAACTGTATTTCTTATTTCTTAGTAGCAAGAACAATACTCAACAGTTGTTCCTAAATCTTTGAGTTCCAAATTCTCCCCATCCCTCCCTCCCCACCCCGTTCCCTTTGGGAAGGCAGGCAATTCAATATAGGCCATATCTGTGTAGTTTTGCAAATGACTTCAATAACAGCCGTGTTGTATAAGACTAACTGTATTTCCCTCCATCCTATTCTGCCCCCCATTGTATCTATTCTTTCTTTTGATCCTGTCCCTCCCCAAGAGTGTTGACTTCATATTGCTCCCTTCTTCCAATGCCCTCCCTTCCATCATCCCTTCCTCCCTGCTTATCTCTTTCTTCCCCTTTTTTGTAACTGTAAGATAGGTTTTCATACCAAAATGAGTGTGCATTTTACTCCTTCCTTTAGTCGAATGTGATGAGGGTAAACTACATGTTTTTTTCCTCAGCTCTCCTCTTTTTCCCTCCACTAAAATGTCTCCTGCTTGCCTCTTGAATGAGATATAATTTATCACATTCCATTTCACCCTCTCTCCTCCCACTACATTCCTCTCTCATCATTTACCGTAATTTCTTTTAAGATATGTTCCCATCCTATTCAATTCACTCTGTGCTCTCTGTCTCTGTGTGTGCATGTCTGTGTGTATGTGTCTGTGTATGCACGCATGTACATGTGTGTGTGTGCGTGTGTGTGTGTGTATGTGTGTGTGTGTGTGTGTGGTCCCACCAACTACCCAGATACTGAAACGTTTTAAGAGTTACAAATATTGTCTTTCCATGTAGGAATGTAAACAGTTCACCTTTGGTAAGTCCCTTATTACTTCTCTTTGCTGTTTACTTTTTCATGCTTCTTCTCATTCTTGTGTTTGAAAGTCAAGTTTTCTTTTCAGCTCTGATCTTTTCATCAAGAATGCTTGAAAGTCCTCTGTTTTATTGAAAGACCATATTTTCCCCTGAAGTATTATACTCAGTTTTGCTGGGTAGGTGATTCTTGATTTTAGTCCTAGTTCCTTTGACTTCTGGAATATCCTAGTCCACGCCTTTCAATCCCCTAATGTAGAAGCTGCTAGATCTTGTGTTATTCTGATTTTATTTCCACAATACTGGAATTGTTTCATTCTAGGTGCTTGCAATATTTTCTTCTTGACTTGGGAATTCTGGAATTTGGCCACAATGTTCCTCGGAGTTTCTCTTTTTGGATGTCTTTCAGGTGGTGATCGATGGATTCCTTCAATACTTATTTTGCCCTCTGGTTCTAGAATCTCAGGGCAGTTTTCCTTGATAATTTCATGCAAGATGATGTCTAGGCTCTTTTTTTGATCATGGCTTTCAGGTAGTCCCATAATTTTTAAATTGTCTCTCCTGGATCTATTTTCCAGGTCAGTTGTTTTTCCCATGAGATATTCCACATTCTCTTCCATTTTTTCATTCTTTTGGTTTTGTTTGGTGATTTCTTGGTTTCTCACAAAGTCATTAGCCTCCATCTGTTCCATTCTAATTTTGAGAGAACTATTTTCTTCAGTGAGCTTTTGAACCTCTTTTTACATTTGGCTAATTCTGCTTTTGAAAGCATTCTTCTCCTCATTGGCTTTTTGAACCTCTTTTGCCAATTGATTGAGCCTATTTTTCAAGGTGTTATTTTCTTCAGCATTTTTTTGTGTCTCCTTTACCAAGGTATTGATCCATTTTTCATGCTTTTCTTTTATCTCTCTCAATTCTGTTCCCAGTTTTTCCTCCACCTGTCTAACTTGATTTTCAAAATCCTTTTTGAGCTCTTCCATGGCCTGAGTCCACCGGACATCCACCTCGGATGTCTGGGATAGAAAGGCCCCAACCTCCACGTCTTTCCCTGATGGCAAGCATTGTGCTTCATCATCAGAAATGAAAGGAAGAAGGAACATCTCTTCCCCAATAAAGTAGCTCTCTATGGTCTTATTTTGCTTCCTTTTTCTGGGCATTTTCCCAGCCAGTTACTTGACTTCTGAGATTCCTCTCCACCCCTGCCTAGATCTGCCCAGCTAGTGCTTGGGGTCTGAGATTCAAATGATGCTTCCCAGTCTCAGGGCTATCTGCAGTGGGAGCAGAGCGGCTGCTATTCAATGTGAGCTTAAGTTCTGGTGCTGGGGTGGGGGTAGGGCCGCCTCCCAGGCTCAGTTCCCTCAGGGGGTTTATGCAGAGACCTTCGGTAATGGCCCTGAACTTCTGCCTGCTGCTCTGGGAGTCCCAGGCTGCTGCTGCCTCTGCCGCTCCCTCCACAGCTTCCTCCTGAGGGGGTCCGAGCCACGGATACACCCCACTCCCCTTTCGGCCAGCCTAGACGTCTCTCTCACTGACCTGTAGCGTCTGTGGGCAGAGGGACCTTCCCGGCCACCAGAGGTTCCGTCCCTGAAGCCTGCTTGAATCTGCTCCTCTGGGGCCCTGTGGCCAGGGCAGCTCAGGGGTGGACTCCACTTTCCAGGGAGCAACGGACCCCTGGGGATGACTCTCCAGGGCTCTCTGGAACGGAAATCTCTTCCACTGTGTTTCTGTGTGCCTTGCTGTGAGCCAGAATTTGTGGGGAGTTCTTTTTACAGGAAATTTACAGGAACGGAAATCTCTTCCACTGTGTTTCTGTGTGCCTTGCTGTGAGCCAGAATTTGTGGGGAGTTCTTTTTACAGGAAATTCAGTGCTAGCATACGTGAGTCTTTCTGCTCCGCCATCTTGGCTCCTCCCCCCCCCAGCTTAGCTTTCTGTGTCCCTGTGCATTATTGTCTTTCACTCGTACTTTCCAGGCAACTGAAATTATTCCTCATATGCCACATTCCATTTCCTGCCATAATTCTTTTAACCAGGTTATTCCCATGCCTCACATACCCTCTTTCTTTTTCTCTGCTTCAAAGAATCTCTAGCTTTCTTCAAGAGTGAACTTAAAAGACACCTTTCACACAAAGTCTATCCTAATCTCCCCAGATGTTGATGTCTTTCCTATCAAAATTACTGTGTACTTTTGTAAAAATTTACTTATAAGTTCATATCATTTTATTCCAGTAGAATATGACCTCCTTGAAGGCAGGCACTGTTTCTTCTTTAAGTTTGTATTGTAGGCACCTTGCAGATTTTGATTTTGAACTTCTCATGACAAAAGTATTTCTACCAATGAGATAGCTTCTCTGCAATTTATTCTTAGAAAGTTGATTGAGAGAAAGATTGTGACTTGCTCTGATCACACTGCTAGCATGTGTTAACAATAAGACTCGAACTCAGGTCTTCCTGGCTCAGAAATAAGCCCTTTATTCACTATGGTATTCTGAATCTTTCCATGTACAATATAATAGTCTTAAAATGAATGTTGAATGAATAAACGGTCTCTCTTTTCTACCCACCCACCAGAAAAAAAGGCACCTTTCCCAATAATTGCTTCTCTATAAGCCTAGAAAAACCCTTAAAAAATATAATACTCATGAATACCCTATCCTGTGTTGAAGGGGCATTATGACCTTTGCTTTCCCAGCATCACACAGGAGCAACAGTACTTGTTCTTCATCCTCTCCTTCACAATCCTCACCCTCTCTAACTCCTGCTCAAGGCTGCTTTCTATACATTCTTCTCTCCCCCATGGTCAAGTAGGTCTTTCTAGGTTCTATCCCAGATTGGCCTAGCTGGATATTAATGCCATTTACCAGAGAAGAATTCTAGATGTTTAGAGTGGATGTCTGGGGTGATAGCCCATCTTTGACCTCTCCCAACTTCATTTAGAATCCCAAATCCTGTGGTTTTCTAGGTATATTTATGAAATACAAAATTTGTGCAAAGAATTATGGGGAAACATGGATGAACACTGAAATGGTCTATTTATAGACTCACAAGATTTAAGATTTAGAAAGGCCTCAGTGACGATCTAGTTCTATTCTCTCTAAAAAACATGCAGCAGGTCTGCCTTTACTTGAAGATTGTCAAGGAGGAAGAATCCATTACCTCTTGAGGTGATCCATTCCATTTTTTGATGAGTATGATAGCTAGTGATAGTCCCTACCCTACTCTATATAGCTAACTCCCTGCAACTTTCACCCAGAGCTCCTAGTTTTTGCCTTTGGGGTAAAGCAGAGCAAAACTAATTTATCCTATACATTTTTATTAAAGAACGTTATCATATTTTCCATGTGTTCTTTTTAAAAATGTTTTTTCAGTTAATAACCATGTCTTTTCTTCTCAAGTTTTTCTTCTTCCTAAGGGGAAAAAAAAGAAAAGTACAATAAAATCCTAGTAATAAATATGAATAGTCAAGCAAAAACCATTTCCCACTTTTGACCACACCCCCAAATATGTGTCACATTGTACACATTGAATTGATTACCTCTTTATCAGGAACTAGGTATCAGTTTTTGTCGTCAAGTCTCTGGAGTCTAGTTGATCATTACATTGATCAGCATTCTATTCTCAAAGCTACACTTCTCCAGTTCCTTCAGCTGATTCTCATACTGACATGTGCCAGGACCAGAAAAAAAGAAAAGAAAAGAAAAGAAAAGAAAAGAAAAGAAAAGAAAAGAAAAGAAAAGAAAAGAAAAGAAAAGAAAAGAAAAGAAAAAAAAGAAAAAAAAGAAAAGAAGGAAAGGGAAAGGAAAGGAAAGGAAAGGAAAGGAAAGGAAAGGAAAGGAAAGGAAAGGAAAGGAAAGGAAAGGAAAGGAAAGGAAAGGAAAGGAAAGGAAAGGAAAGGAAAACCAGGGAAAGTTATTTGATAAATTTGAAGGACAGAATATTTTTCCCTGGGGATGGGTCAAGTATGTTCATCCTTCATTGCTGAAGGAGACCATGCCATCAGAGAAATAATGGCATGACTTTTTTTGAGTGAGGGAGGGCTGTACAGGTCACCAACCTCTCTTCTCCTCCAGAGCCAATTGAATCCAGTGACTAGATATTTATCATGATGCCTGGAGATGACCCAAAATGAAGCAATGGGGATTAAGTGACTTGCTCAAGGTCACACACCTAGTGAGTGGCAAGTGTCTAAGGTAAGATTTGAAATTGAGTCCTTCTGACTCCTGCACTGGTGCTCTATATACTGTACCATCTAGCTGCCCCTCCTCCTCCAGTAGATTAAGGCAAACAGAGGTCTATTCTAAGGATGGAAGGACTAGAATGAGTAGCATATGCAAAGAAATGGAGAGGGAAGAGGAAAAGATCAGAAAAAAAAGAGAGAATTGTTCAGTCTGACTAGATTGTTAACTATGTGAAAAAAAGCTGGAGTCAGATTATTGAGATTTCTGAATATCAGAATATGGAGTTTAAGCTTTATTCGGTATCCACAAAATGTTTATGAGTAAGGGAGTAAAAGGATCATGGCAGGACATGAGCAATATTACTCAGGCAGTGCAAGCACTGTACTAGATTAGTGGAGAAATCCTCCAAAGAGACATTTAAATGCTTAATCTATAGTTCAGGCCTGTTACCTTCCCCATCTCTTATCAAATATTGGTCAGATATCTTTCCAAGTCCCTGCCTCAGGGAAGCCAAAGGCAAACACATTGGAGTTAGCCCATCATTCATTGCTTTCTCTTTCCTGAATTTCAACTTAGCTACGAAGGATTTTTCAGACCAAAGACGTTACCTGGTAGGCAATAATCCAAGGGATATAAATATAGGGAGGCCTTCAACAGCCAATCAGCCAGTCAGTTAATAAGCATTTTTTAAATGTTTGTGTTCCAGATATTTTGCTAAGTGCTGGGGATAAGAAAAAAAAAGTGAAATGAGGGAAAAAAACAGGAACAACAGGAAAAAAAACTAACCCTGGCCTCTGGGAGCTCAAAATCTAATGGGAGAGACAACATGCAAATGGTCCTGTATATACAAGATACAGAGAGTGTGAATAGAAGGGAATCTCAGAGAACAGCCCCTAGCAGTGGAATTGGCAGAGTCATGCTCTAATGTTAGGACAGGATGCTTCATGCCACTGAGTACCTTAGTATCATAGGGACAGAGCAGAAATATTGTTAGGACTCCCTCTCCTTTAGCCAATATTGGTCCATAGGTACCACTTCCTTTTTGTCCTTTAGTTTTTTATTTTATTTTTTTTATAGATGGCATGCATCAAGGAAATGGGAGATTTCTGTATATTCTTAAACTTTTTAACTTAGTATTATGACTTTTTCTTTTTTTAATGTAATTTATTTTCAATTCATGGAGAGATTTGGGGGGGGCGTATTCCTGGAGATGTGGGTGAAGTGGGGAAGTGGGAGAGTGGGAAGAGACAACATGGTAACAGGGATAGGGTAAAAAGAGAGACTGGGAGAAAGCAGTACACAAAAATAAAATGGAGGGAAAACCACAAATAGTAACTATAACTGTGAATGTGAAGTTTATGATTTTTTTAAAAAGAGACTTGTTTTCTCTCTCCCCCAGTCCCCTGAGCAAAAGAAAAAGAAAGTCTTTATAACAAATAAACATTTGCAAGCAAAATTAAATTCCCACCATGACCATGTAAAAAAGCGGATGCTTCATTCTTCATTTAGTTTGATTGGTGATTTCAGTGAACAGCAGTCTTTTATGGTCCAAGTCTATATTCTGAGACAATTAGGGGGTGCTATGGATAGAGCACTGAGTTTGGAATGACGAAGACCTGATTTCAAATCCAGCTTCAGGCACCTTCTAAGTGTGTGACTCTGGGCAACTCACTTAACCTCTTTCTGCCTCAATTTCCTCTGCAGAAAAATGATGAGAATAATAGCATCTTCTTCCCAGAGTTGTTGTAAGTATCAAAGAAGATAATATTTGTAAAACACTTAGCAGAGTGCCTAACAATAAGTAGGTATTTAAAAAATGATTGTTTCCTTTTTTCTTATCATAACATACAACCTTCAGTGGAGTTTACATAAAAAGTCCGACTGACATTATTGACTGGTAAATTGTGAGTTAAGAACAAATCTCCTGCTGTAAATTGCAGTAATTTGCTTCAAAAATGGATTCCAACTTGAGTTTTCATTCCAAACCTGATCGCGAAGTTGAATTACAAATATGATCATTCATTTGTTTAGGTTTAGATGAACCAGACAAAAATGTGTAATTAAACTTAAGGGAAAAATAGAGTTGTTTACTTCCACCTGAGGTTCAGGGAGATTTTAAAAGGCAATTGAGGCTGTTTTCTTACACTGTGGAGACTCAGGCAGCTCACAATCATTTAATTTCATTTATGAAAGCAATTTTATCTTGGTTTTCATTGTAGGCCTTTTGCAAAAATAGCTTCAGGATGATAAAGTATTTGTTTCTGAAGCAGCAGCTTACTCCTTCAGTTTTCAGAGGGAGGAATCAAGATATGAGGTCCTGGCAATGACAAGGAATAGAAGAAATTCTTGAATGTAAGACAAGTTTTGTTATTGTCAGAGTACGTATAGAACCTCAGTCTTTAAAGGTAGTGACTCCACTGGCAGGACTGGCAGGACGCATGAGAAATCACTGAACTACATACTCTTCTGTTTTCAGTGGCATCCTTTTGCTATGGATGCTAGACATTTCCCCATTGGAATGACCTTTCACCTAGGATCTTATGTAGGATTTTAGTCTGCACCTCTATAATCCAATATTTTTAAAAATAATTTTACTGATATATTTACTTCTACATAACCTATATTTCCAAATATATCACCACCATCACCTTCCCAACCCCTAAACTCCAATATCTCTTGTAACAAATGACAAAAAAGAGGAGGTGAATATGTTCAGCAAAATTACCCAACATATTGAAAAATTATATGCAGCATACACCATATGACTGACATGTGCAAAAAAGCTGGTGAGAATATGGGGGAATTGTATTGTAAATGCATTTTTGCTTATTATTAATGTATTTTTGCTTCTTAATGGAAAGATCTTTCCCATCCATTAACAGACTCAGTGACCTGCTTAAGTCACATGGAAGCCTGAGTCACATGAGTCAAGTCACATGGAACACGAAGGGGTAGAGCAGGAAGGATGGAACAGGAAGAGGCAGAGCTAGAGCAGATCTGTGAGCAAGTTAGAGAGCAATCAGAGCCAGGGAAGGCTGCTGGCTAACTTGAGTGAAAGAGCTTGTTTGTAATTTGTTTAAGAGATCTGGTTTGTGGGAAGCCTAGCAGGGAAAGCTTGGGGCTGGGGTTGCCCCCTGTACTGTTATTGTGTATAGATTTCTTTGTTACTATGATAGATTTGGCTTTCTGGTGTTTGAATAAATGTTTTGGTTCTGTCTTTCATGTGGAGAGTCTGTTGCATTTTGTGATTCAGAACTGTGCTGGAATATTCATGGCTGTTGGTAGGCGCTGTGAATATTGCATTGGTGCTACAGGAATGTAGAGAGATGTCTTCTCATGTCTCTTCTTTGGGTACTAGTTTGGTCATTATAATTTCAGCACATTCAGTTACAGCATTCTTATTGGTCTTCCATTTCCATTGTTGTCATTATGTGTATTGTTTTATTTATATAGCTTCACATGTCTTCTCAGACTTCTCTGGATACAGTGTAATCATTGTTTCTTCTACATTGTATCCTATAGCATTCATGTACCGCTACTTGCTTGGTCATTCCCAACCAACGGATGTCTACTTTGTTTCCAGTTATTAATTTCTACAAATATGCCTAGTGCCATAATTTCTAAGTCAAAAGGTTTTGAAATTATAGTCATTTTTTTTCAAATAGTTCCAAATTGTTTTCTAGAATGGATAGTCCCATTCACATTTCTGCCAACAGACAAATGTACTTGCATGTTACACAAATGTCTTCAATATCTATGTTTGTTGTCTTGTTCTTCTACTCAATTATAAAACCCATGAGGAAAGAGACCATGTCTTACCTAAGTTTTTTATGTCCCCTAGCAACCAAATATATTTACAGTAGATTGTAAATAAACATTTGGTGATTAAATACAGGTGTTTTCTTATGATATCTTATTAGGCAGTGTTGTATGACTACTGGTTATGGAACACTACACTCTGAAGAAGTGGAAATTCCTGTCCAGAAGGCAATAGCTGGATACATGAAGAGTGTGAGTAGGCTGCAGTTGCATTACTAGTAAGGAACTGCACAGAAGGAAAGGTTTAAAGGATATAATCAAAGAAAAGTAAGAGAGAAAAAGAAAACAGGTCAAATCCCATGGTAAGACTGAAATATTACAGACAAATAACCCTTATGTTCCACTGGTGAATCTGAAATGTTAAGAGAAATTGAGAAAGGCCATCAGGACATTGACTTAAGGTTTCCCATCCCCAGTTGATGTTAAGGAGGACATGGATTAAAAGTCATAAAGGATAAGCATATATGAATGAATTTTTATTTGTGTTATCAATCAAAAAACAGTTATTAAATTTCTACAATGTTCCAGGCACTGTGATAAGCGCTGGGGATACCAAAAGAATCAAAAGATAGCCTTTGCCCTCAAAGAGCTTACAATTTAATAGAGTGAATACACAGATGAAAGCACAAGTCCATTCAAGCATTTGGAACTTATGCTGTCCCTTAGCTATTTTTAATCTTCTTTTATGAAACTCTCCTCTGTTTCCAGGTAGTTATTTAGTATATGAAACTTCCCTGCTGAGCATTCAAATTCTGGTCACGTAAGAGTAAAACAAATTGAGCAAGTTGGTCTGGGATGCAGTCCCAAAGACTTACTCCCCTTTCCCTTTATTCATCTCATCAGCATTTATCCATCTTTTATTAGTAAATGCAGCCCTGCCTGAAATACTTGATGAATCAAACTACTCCTCTGTGAAGCCTCTGGAGAGCTCCTAGACAGTAATTGTCTTGTTTTCATTATTGGTTGACAATTAAGCTATGTTTCTATGTTGTTTTCTATTGGAGGATAATGAGAGACAGATAGAGAGACAGAGATAGAGAGAAACAGAAAGCCAGAGATCAAGACAGAGGCAGACAGACAGAGACACACTGAGAGAAACAGAGACAGAAGCAGAGATAAAGATGGAGAGAAGGGTGGAGGAAGTGGGACCTCCTAGACATCCAGAAGAGAAGGGAAGAAAAGTAAGAGGAGTGATAGTAGACTTCTGCACCCTCAGCAGCTAGCAAGCAAGAAAGTAACATGAAGCCAAATCCAAAGACACAACTCAAAAAGCTACCAGTTCTGTACAAACGAGGACATGTACTCAGTCATATGCTCTCATTCCCACCTCTCTGGAGTTGATACAATGGCTATTCAAACCATGAGCTTGCGCATGATGCTCTGCCTCTCTACATTGGAAGCTTGGCCAGAGGAAATATTTTGGAAGGGTGTCAGTCTCATTACATGAATATAGAAGTATCTCATTCCTTGGGAGCTACAATTTTGAACTAATAGAATGAAACAATATGTCTATGATAGGAAGCCCTCTCTTCAGTGTTATGACCCACAGTAAATCATTTCAATACCAGATAAAACTATACTAGAAGATGAGGAAATAGTATTATTCTATAACCTTTTCCCCTTCCAAAAAGCCATATTGGAAGCTCCTAGGTAGGAGGAAAGTAGGTCTTTCTATTACTCTCACTCACATTCAAATCTCCAGGGTGTCAGCTCTTACCTTTTGTTGTTGCAAGAGATAGTTACAATAAAAACAATTATAATGTGTCAGTTCATAACAATGACATTAAAGAGAATGGTCAGTGGCGAATACCACATAATACTTCCTCCCCCAAGACACTCCACTCCTGCATCCTTTGGTGCATTGATGATCTAGCTATGATGGATATGAGAGCAATTAAATACACAGTCATAAGTTTTCAGTTTGTAACTATGACATTATCAAATGAAATTCTTACTTGGACAAATTTTTATTTTCCAATCTAATAGAGATCAACAAACACTTATTAAGTGCCTACTGTGTGCTGGCACTGGGGATAAATTGAATAAAAAAAGAGAATCCTTACCCTCAAGGAATTTACAATCTAAAGAGGGAGATAACACATATAAGGAGTTGAAAACGCACAGGGTACAAAGGCACCAGAGGAATACTTGGCACAAGGGTATTTTTGTGAAGTTGAAACTAGGCAATGAGCTGAGAGTCCAGTCTGTCTTCTATGAAGGAAGGCTTTAGGAGGAGTTTGTCATTCTTCCTTCCAGCCCTTCAATCCCCCTCAATCAGAGGGGAAAATGAGGCTAAGTAAGGTGGTATTGATCAAGACTTGAATGAGCAGTTTGGTGATAGGTTTAGAAGTGATGAGCTTATTCTGGAAGGAACATTTTATTCTATGGAGTAGAAACCAGAAAGGAGAACAGATGCAAAGTGGAGTACGCTTGGCACTTTTTAAAAGTCCCCTTTGTTGTTCCCAACCAGAAGGAACCAAAGGAACTAAAAAGCCATGGCTTGAGTAGCCTCAGGGGATTGTCAAGAGAATATTACACTGTATCGGGACATTGAAAAAAAGACAGTCATTTATTTTACTGTAAACATTCTAGAAGATAGAAAGGGATGTATGGAAAATAGAGATATGATATGATATGATATGATATGATATGATATGATATGATATGATATGATATGATGTGATATGATGTGATATGATATGATGCATCATGGAGAGTGAGATCCTAAAATATGGTGCAGAGCACAGATTGCTCTGAGAGCATCTTGACCTATTGTGTGTGTGTGTGTGTGTGTGTATGTGTGTATATGTGGAATGGGTTTACAGCAATATAATAGCTTTCTGTGAAGCCAAGATAATTGTGTGCCAGAGACACACTGGATATCAATAAGAACTTCCACCATAAAGAAATGGTGATGTTAGGGGGACTACAATGAGATATGATGGTAAATCCTGTGAGAATTTCAAGATTTCAAGAACTTGGAGCTTCCAATGACCAAGTTATAGACTTTCTGGGAACAAAAAACTGTGTAGCATGTAAACGAGATTAGATATTGGTAAGATGATTCTACACACACACACACACACACACACACACACACACACGTCATTGAGAGGACTGAATATACCTTGAATATACCTTAAGTATCAACAATTTGGGATCATGTGGTTGGACTGTGGGTTGAAACAAACGCTTTGCATTCCATCTGGAAGATCTCTTGTGTCTCCCCCTACCCCTGCCATTTTTTTCCTCAGTGGTTCTGAGAATGGATCAGAAGAAAGCAGTTAGGAGTAAACTTGAATCATATAGGAAGAGAAGTGACTATATACACATATTGTCCTACTCTGTAAGCTACTAAAGGTAGAAAGAAACAGTGTTGGAAGCCCTCAATCACATGACCTTGAAAGGAATAGAGCTATATACTGATAGAGGAGTGGGATTTCCCAAACAATGTCAAATTCAGACTTGTCGAGCCAAAACCTTTTATGTGGAGGAGGGAGAACCACTGAGAAATGCCAACTTCTTGGACAAAAGAGTATCACTCAAGTGGTTCCGGATCTCAAGAAGTAGCAAGGGTCTTAGTCACGGTATAGTGAAACAGAATTTTTGAATTTCAGTTTGTGATATTACCCTGATTTACTCAGATGGTTTGGTTTGTATGAAGAAAGTAGTGTTACTTGGCATAGCAACCTAAGTCAGTTTACCATCTTGAGGAGTATTAGGTGTTAGGTCGTACCATATGGCTGGAGAGCAATAGTATTTCATGAGGTGAAGGCAGGACTAAAATTTTGGGTGTGAGTTACCTCTAGCAATCAAGTTCTTTTTTTCTTTCTGTGATGATAACAAGCTTTAATATCATACTTTAAGGCCTCAATCATGCATAGTCACCTGGAGTGAAGACTGGACTCACTGGAAAGGGGAAAAATTGTTTTGACTAATTTTGCAATTCACTATCTTTATAAATTTTTGCATTTTCTGTCAGGTAAAATAAAAGTTGTCCTGTACCTGATATGTATTGCTGCCTTGAGCACTTGCCTAGGAACTAGATGCCCTTTTATCCATTTTACTTATATTGTTTAAGATCTAGATGTGAGCTCTATCAGGAACTTCTCAGAGGAAATTCTTGGTGGGGACAAAATGAGTTAAAGAGATGTCATGTTTGAGAATTCTTACAAGACTGGACTCAGTCCATGTAAACCCAGAGTTTGAGAAATTTGGCCATAGATAACATATTTATATGTATCTTTGTGCTATCATCTTTCGTCTGTAAGAAAGTTGACACTATTCCCAGGGTAAACCTTGAGTAGTTCTTTAACTTACCCAAAAGTAGGTAGTCATCGATATAAAAATTCAATTCCTGTCTCACAGTCCAGTGAATTTTTGAATATAAAAGGTATTCCAAAAGTCTTATGCAATTTCAAGCTGTTGAAACTACACTGATACTTTTGAGACTCCTTGTATAATTCTGTCTTTCTACTTGAATATTAGAATTTCAGACATCAAGTGCAGATTTTTCCTGAATTTCCTAAATCACACCTGATAGGCAGCTACTCAGATTATCTATTTATAAGGCTTCTTGTTCCTGAGACAAAGTTACTTGAATGAAGAAAAGAATGGACACGGTCAAAAGTGAAATAAAATTGTCAGGGAAGAGTTCTGTAACCTGCAAGTGAGAAACCTCTCAAGAGATCAGTTAATATATATGCACACCAAACATTATCATTTAGATCTTTATTTAGCTTCAACAAAATACACAGTGTGACTCAGTATAATAAAGAAGCAAACATGACTTCTGTAGACTGACTACCTAATATCTCTCACATATATTTATCATTTTTCTAAAAAATTGCACAGTTTCTTAGATGCAGCAGGATATGATAGATACGGTGAGCATTGGAGTAATACAAATCTGGGCTCAGATATACTTCTAATATATACCAGCTGTGTGAATATGGGCAGCTCTCAGTGCTCCCTGTGAAATACACAAAACCATAAAAAGCAGACACTGCTGATTGGTGTGGCTCAGGGAAATCTACTATGGGAGTTCACTACGAAAATCGACATGTAAATGTAGATGCTGTCGTCAGACATACCTCAACCTCAATGTAAAATGAAGGAAGTAAACAAGAAGACTGCTGAAGTTTCTTTTAGTGCTAACTTTCTATGATTCTAAAAATTTCATAGTATTCTCTCCTGTGTTTCAGGTGTTTGAGATCTCATTCTCTGATGAGATTATCACCTAGAGCCAAGAAAAAAATGATGTATTTGATGACCACATGGTATACACCTAAAGAAAACTTGCTGGATTTTTTTGGATTGGTTTGGACTCAAATTAGAAGGAAGAATATGAGAGATTGTTCCCATCTTGTATTCTTCGAGGGGTTTTCAATATCTTCCTGAATAAGACCTTGAAAACTAAAGATTTTTTCTTGTTAAAATTGACCATACATATTATTCAGAAATGACCATTTCAAATATAACTTCAACTGAGCCCAGAATTAATTTTCTCCCACAGGGATCATAGGATTTAAATCTGCATTCATCCTTACAGATCTAGTCAAACCACACTCATTTCAATGACGAGGAAACTGAGGTCCAAAGAGGGAAAGCTGTGTAGGCAAGGTCTTACTGCTATTAAGTAGCAGGGCTCAAATTTGACCCCATGTCATCTGACTTCAGATCTATTATTAATACAACTCCCCTCCTCCCTTTCCCTTCTATTCTCTTTTCTCCTTTTCCCTAAGGATATACTTCCCTTATTGTTGTAAATGACTAGAATTAAATAGACATTAATTTCTGATTAAAAACTATTTTTTTTAACTGATGTGTTATACAAATGATCCTCAGAGCAGGTTGCAGCATTCTGTTCTCAAATTCAGAAAAAAAAGGAAAAAAAAGCTAAGTAAAGTTTACAACTATCTTCCTGCAAAAGAATCTAAAGAAACTAGAGGACAGTAAATACCAGAGCATGTGAATTTACAGAGATGTTTAACATCTAGCTTCAGAATTATCTGGAGTTCAGTGTGCATGGAGACAGGATCATAATTTTATATAGCATCAAGACTGCACGAAGTGGGAAGGTGAATCACAAGTCAGAAAATGAAAGGAGATTAAGGGACCAGAAAGCAGATTCAAAAGAACATAGAGACATAAAGACTACAGTAAACTGGTGTCCAAAATATTAGATGGGTGATATTAGCACTTTGCATTTCCAGGAATGATATTCCAGGAGTATTCTTACAATGGGAAATTATGATATCTTAATGGATTCAAAATCATGGAAGTCCATTCTTGGAGAGGAATGTCATTCTCAGAGATGAAAGAGAATTAATTTGGAGCTAAAAGGGGTAGGGTTAGAAAGGACTGTATAGTTAGTATTTATTTAATTATTTCTGCATTCATTTTGATTATTTGTCCTGGAAGGCAACTCTAAAACACCCCCTCGATCCATGTATTCTTTAGACACCAGTTTACAGACCCAAGGAGAAGTCAACTCCTTTCTTGAAGTATATTAACTCATAACAGCCTACTATGAACCATCTCAGGCAGTAAATACTCACTACATTTGTCAAGCAGAGAAACAAAATGTATGCTAATTTATAAAATCTTAGGGAGGAGGATGGAGAAAGATGATGAGCAGTTTTTCTTCATAAAATAATGAAGAGTTGTAAAGTAAAAAAGTCTGCAGAGTCTTGAAATGAAATCAATTTAGCCAGAGCATCCTAAGGTCATTTAAAGATGAAACTAGGAGAATTACACATAGATAAAAAAAATTCAATAGCTCTCTCAGCATTTCTATAACAAACTATCATCATCATCAACAACATCGGATCAGCAATGTTTAAAGTCAAATAATTCCAACCGCAGTGTGCTATGTGAGTAAATGGAAATGATATAAAAGATGATGAAGATGGAAAGGATAGTTGGACAAGTCCAAATATATCTTGAGGAAATTCATACTGGAAGTGACACAATTTTGAAAGCATTGAGGACTTAAAACTCATGATATATAAAAGCTAGGAAGATAATGAATTAATAAAAAAAGAAAATAAAAAAACTTTAAAAGGTCATTGAAAGTATATTGAAGTAAATAAAAATGAACAAATAAATAAAACCAGGAGATGGTTTCATTGGGAGAAAACAATTAAGTACGTAAAACATTGGTTAATTTAATTTAAAAAAGAAAACCAAATTACTGCTATGAAAAATGAATAAGTGCTGGATTGAAAGAGCAAAATACAGCCTTAAAGGCACCTTTCCAAAAAGGTATCACACACACACACACACATGTTAACATCAAACAATAGTTTAACATATGGAAAAAAATCCTCTTTATCAGTGCCAAACAAATATGAGTGTACATGTGTATATACATATACATACATATGTATGCATATTTTAAATATGTATGTATATGTGTATGTATGTATGTGGGTACACACACATTTACATTGACTAAAGATGTTTTTCTTTGATATGATGGTTAGTCAGCCAATGCAGCTTCCATATAGAAGAGGGAATTATTTTTGCTCAAAATATGCATGTCTGCAGATGACATCATGTTGATTACTTCAAAGTCTCAGTTGACTAAAGAACCTACTTTGTGAAATAGACAGCCACTGAAAAAGAATTTAACTGGAAGAGTTCAGAAGAAAAAAAAATGTGGTCAAGTAAGGCTGATTGTCCACAATGTGTTATTAAGTTGGTGAGACAGCCCCCCAAGTTAATCAGGACATATTTCTTGAATGAATACTGGAGATGGCATTGAACTGAATCTAGAATTGAAAGAGAAGAAGAAAGCTGGCTGGATTTCATTTGAGTCAATTTCATCGTTCTTTCAGTGATCCAGGATTGCTCCCTGAAACAAAAACAAAAAAAACAAAAACAATATTCTTCTGGTGATTCTATATGATAGCAAATGATGGGAAAACTATTTCTACAGAATAAAAATTGTGGGTGACTCAATGAGCGTTAGAGAGAAGCACACTGGACAGAAATATGCTGTATCATATTAACCATAAACTGCATGCGAGTAGCAGCACAAAATAAATCATAAAAAGGATGCATAACTGCAAAACGAGATGATCTGGACAGAGGGTTAATAGATGGAAAGCCTAAGGGATCTCCTGCTACTCAAAGAGGGTTGAAACTCTAATAAATGATCTTGTGCTAAATCTTGCCTGAAACCAAATTTCTCCACCATTTCAGGGCCATCTCCTTGCCATGACATCATATCTGTCCCACTCTCCCCACCACTCTTTTTTCCCTAGGTCTCCATTAGATGTCTTTCTCTATTGGAATGTTAATTCCTGGAAGAAAAGGGAGAAGGAATTCTGGGGAAAACTACAATGATATAAAAAAGATATCAATAAAAACTTATTTAAAAGAAAATATAAGGTCCTTGAAGTCAGGAGCTATCTTGCTTGTTTGAGTTTGTATCTTTAATATGTTGAATAGAATAAATGCTTCATTTGGCTATATATCATCTATCTCTTTCTCTATATATTTATCATGTTTATTTATGTTACATATGTATATATGTATATATTATTTATTATCATATTTGTCATCTATAATTATGACATGAATGTATTATCCATCTCTCCATTTATTTCTCTATGTTAAAGAGCTGGATAAGTCCTTTAGCATACTGAATAGGTGTTCTACCCTAAAAGTTTATGATATTGACTTTTCATGTCCTAAGAGATCAAACAAGGAAGAGAACTGTGTGGGATAGCATCAATAAGGAGGGATTCACAAGACTTGCATTCTGAGGGATGGGTAGGGTTTATATTAGTGGAGAGGAAAACAGTTACCCATGCTAGGGGAAAGGATGAGCAAAGTGGTAATGGGCATCATCTTTGTTGGGTGTATGGTTGGGAATGGCATGCAGGAGACTGGACTGGCAAAAGTGAAAAGCTCCTGATAGGGAGGAAGACAAAAGGTTGCAGAGATAGGTGAGAGTACAAACTGGGCTTTCTTCTCTTTTTTCTGCTACATTCCATCTCTTATTTTTTCATTGGCTCCTATGGATTCAATGATTTTCTCTATGAAGATGCCTCCTCGATCTCTGTTCAGTCCTTGTCTTTCTCTTGAGTTCAAGTCCTGTATCGCCAATTGACTACTGGGTGTTTTGAACTGGATATTCTCTAGACATCTCAAATTCAATGTGATATAGAACAGAAATCTATAATCTCACCGATGAAATCCATCCTTCCAAGACTTCTCTATTACTGTTGAGCGTATCACCATTCTTCCAGTTACTCAGATTCATAACTTTGCTGTTTAATCCTTGACTTTTCACTCATTTATCCTTCATATTCTATCAATTGCTAAATTCTGTCATTTCTATCTCAACACGTCTCTTGTATATATGCCTTCTTTTCCACTCACATAACCACACCTATGTCATGCCCTCTCATTACTTGTCAGGACTATAGGAATAGTGTCCTATTTGGTCTATGTTTCCGCAGCACCAATCAATACTCCACACAGCTGATAGTGATTTTCCTAAAGCATATGTCCCCACCTTCTTCTCTACCAATAAGCATCTGCGGTTCCCTATTACATCTAGGACCAAATATAAACTCCTCTGTTTGGCATTTAAAACTCTTTATAACTTTAATCTTTTCTATCTATCCAGTCTTCTTTACTTATTACTCCTTTTCATGTACTCTGCTACCCAACCATATCAACTCTTTATTCTTCAATGATGAGGTTTCATCTCCCAGTTCCATACCTTTGTCCTCTATGCTTGAAATGCATTTCCTACTTCCTTCCTCCTTTTGGAATCCCTGGTTTCCTTCAGGTTTCAGCACTTTGCACAATGCCTTTAATGATCTCCCAGATGCTAGCTTTTTCCCTGTCCAAACTGTCTTAATATGCATATGTATATGCATACATACATGTATATATGCACATGTCATGTCAATAGTAAATTTTGCAATATAATTTATTATATGTAACATAGCATTTATATACTAATGTAACACATTGTTATGTTGCATAATGCAGTATATTAATATACATGCTATATTATATTTAGCTATAATTTTCTTCATATTAAATTATATTTATTATTTATAAGCTTTTAAATGAATTTTATTTATAAATTTATGATATATAAATTTGCATAAATAGATTATATGAATGAAATACATATAAATGATATATATCTTATGGTAAATATGATTTACTGTATTGGCTAATAATTTATTATATTTTATGTATCATAAAGATAGTTTCTTTTATATTTAATATGATACTGCTGATATAAATTTTAAAATATGTGAATTCTTTTAATTTTTATTTAACATACATTTCCATGCTTTGTTCTCTATTAGAAGGTAAGGTTCCTGGGGGAAAAACTTAATTCATTTTTGTCTTTCCATCCCCAGTATTTAACATTGTGCTTAGCACACAGTAAAGAGTGCTACAAGGGCTTGTTGACTGACCATATATGTACAATGGAATAGTAGATAGAACTGGACTTGGAATCCAGAAGAATTGCACTCAAATGCTGTCTTGGTCACTTCCTAGCTCTGAGATTCTCTGGTTAAGTCACTTAATCTCTCTCCAGGTTGTTTCCTCTTCTGTAAAATGAGGTTAATAACAGCACCCATGAAACAGGGCTGTTCTAAGTATCAAAAAAGATGAAGTATAAAATGCTTAGGAAGTTTTAAAATGCTTTATGAATATGACTTATTTGTATCTAATTGTCAATATGGACCCCATCAAGCCACTGGCAAACATACTTACTACTCAGGCACTGATGTCTCTGACTACTATGACTGCAGCCGGGTCCTTGCTGGGACTATGGGGTCTCTAACATGTGTCTGTTCATATGGACTGTCTGGGAGTCTGGAGGCTCAGGAGGTCAACTAATCAAATCAAATGAAAGGAATGCTATTCTCCTAGGCCTGAATTCTGCTACACAAATAAATTCACTAGATTTTGATCTGAATTAAGTAAGTGGAGGGTTTTAGTTTTACATCATTTTCCCTACACAGAATACATAATCCCTTCTCCTCTCATCTCTTTCATCTCTTGTTGGTATTCTACACATTTGTAATAATTACGTTAATAGCAATAACAAAAAATTTATCAAGTACCTAGCATGTTAAGAGTACAGTGCTGGACACTGAAGAAGGTACAATGGGAAGGTAAAACATGGTCCCTGTCCTCAAGAATCTTACACTCTACTATTAATAATGATACACTTTAAAGTAACAAAGTTAATTTCTTATAATTTTAGTGTAAGATTAAAAATGCAAGCATTATGACCCGCATTTTACAAGTGAGGAAACAGGCTCAGAAAGGTAGAGTGTCACTTCCCATAAGGAAATGGTCATGTGACTAGTAAGTGTTGGAGCTGGGATTTGAATGAAAGTCTCCTACATGAGGATTGCATGTCCAGTATACTTTCCATTACACTAAAATCTATCTAATGAACTGACAATTTCAATGGACTTTCTCCCTTCTGAGACACATCTGATTTCAACCTCAAAATGGAAGGATTGGGCCAGATGACGTCTACTTTATTCCATGATTTCTTCTAGCTCTAAATATATGAGCCCATGATGAGAAAAGGTTATATGGGTACAAGTGTTCCATTGGAAAGAAAACAAGAACATGAAAAAAAGAATACTCCTGCTGTTTTTTTAAATGGCAGGACAACCTGTTTATGTACAAATTTATGCCTTTATACTTGTGCAAATATGAAATAAGAACTCACAATTGCTACTGTTCTTTTTGGCTTACAACGTGCTTTCTTAATGAGAATTGTTGGGTAGCTAGTGCATTTGTTATGACTGCCATTTTGCAGATGTTGAAATTCCAGTTCAGACAGGTTAACTAGTGAACTTGGACTCAAATTCAGGTTTTTCTGACTCCCAGACCAGTGTTTTTTTTCCATGACAGAAAACTCCCTCCACCACAGAGTTAAACCTTCATCTTTAAGTCAGGTCGCTGCTATTAATTTTCTTCTTTTAGAATTTGAAATCAGAAAACTAATAGTATAGTATAATTCAGAGAACTGTACCTGCCTGATAAGGAAATAAACAGTAGCTATTCCATTAATGAAGGACATTTTGTCTTGAATTGCTACAGAAGCGGTGTGAGTGGTGCATTCTAGTACTGGACTTGGATATTTAGTTTGGAGGAATCATACTGGTTATGCAGTCCCATCTGGAAAGGCTGAGAATTGGAAGTCATTAATGGAACATCTTATCTGAATGTCCTCGTGACTCTGCTGTTGTTTGAACCTAGCTGAGAGATCACAAGGTTTGTATTTATGATACAAATGGGGTATGTCTCTTCTCTCTTATTTCTAATGCCTAAAACAGGCTACTAGTTGGTACTACCTTAATATCCGCTTTTAGGAAGAATGAAATAAGCACTTTTCAAGGTCTACTACATGCCAGATACTGTTCTAAGCATTTTATAATCATTATCTTATTTGATCCTTATAACAACTCTGCAATGTAAGTGCTACTAGAAGGACAGTTGGGTGGCACAGGGGATAAAGCGCTGGTCTTGGAAGCAGGAAGACTCATCTTCTTGAGTTCAAGTCCAAGTCCAGTCTCAGACTCCTACCAGCTGTATGACCCTAGTCAAGTTACTTAAACTTTATTTGCCTCAGTTCCTCATCTATAAAATGAGCTGGAGAAGGAAATGGAAAACCATGTCAGTATCTTTGCCAAGAAAACCCCAAATGGGGTCACTGAGAGTTGGACAGGACTCAACAACTGCTGTTATTATCATCCCTATTTTATAGTTCAGGAAAGCAAGGTAGACAGAAGTCATTACCTTTCTTAATTTGAACTTAGGTCTTTCTGATTCCAGGCCAAGTACTCTGCCCACTGCATCACATAACTATTTCTTTTATGACTATGAGTCATAGGAATAAAATGTTGAAGGCCACTAACGCTACAAATCAATCTGGGAAGTCTGTCAGATTAGAAGGTTGACTATATTAATGCATAGAAGACCAAAATTTAAAAAAGAAAAATTTCTCAATTTACTTCCTGTTTACAAATTCTCTTTTGGCTAGAGGAGACGTATCAGTTGTCCTTCTGGTTTTCTGAGTAGAAATTAGAAGTCAGTGCTTTCTCAGAACATGGAAGATAATTCAATCTGGATCAAAAATCTGTCTCACCATTTGCAGCCCTTTGGGAGCATTGTGACCACAGTGTCAATAAGTAATTCAGAAAAAATTTTCATGTTGACTTCACCATCACATTAAGCTTCTCCTGTGATAGGGTTAGGTTACTCTTAGTAAACCGCAGACCATCTGCTAATTGACATTGAATTCCTTCTCAAAAAAATCCTAATGAAGTCATGACATAATAGGTACCCAGAATCAGGGTTTTACCCTGATTGACCAACAGATTTAGTTAATCCTGTGACTTAAGGAAGCTGCTCTGTAAATGATCAGGGTAGAGTGAAAAACTAAAGTCCATCTCCCAAAAGAAAGTGCAGTTTACTGGTAAGATGATTAAATCAATTTTCTTGATTCAAGATTTGAAATCAATTAATGATGCTCAAGGGCAGCAATGTAGTACAGTGGATAGAGTGCCAAATCTAAAATCAAGAAGACTTCCTGAGTTCAGATTTTGCTTCAGACATTTACTGACTGTGTGATTCTGGCAAGTCTTTTAACTCTGTTTGCCTCAGTTGCCTCATTTGTGAAATGAACTGGAAAAGGACATGGAAAACCACTCAAGTATCTGGAAAGAAAATCCTAAGTGGGGAGATGAAGAGTTAGACACAATTGAAATGACTGACCAATAGCAAGATGGCACTCAAACATGGATTCCTTGGAAGTGCAAAAATCTTGAACCTTCATTGAGGTCCTGACAAGCCTCTTAATCCTCTACCCCTCCACTAACCACTTTGGGAGGAAATGCTATTTTATTAGAACAAGAAGTGGGAATTACCTAAAAAATGTTTAAAAATATAGCCTGAGGCTCAATAGAACTGATGTCCACAAAAGAGATGAACATTAAGAGAATTGTTTAATTAGGGTTCTGTTTTTCTTTAGGTGTCTAATCATTTGCTTGTTGAACTGAAGTTTTTTCCCTTCATGACATTAAAAAAAATTTTTTTAGAAAGTACTTTACAAAATTACCAATTCATATGGAAATAAGTCTACAGACCTCTAAGGGTGAAAAAAGCTTTTTAAAAGCACTCTCAAATAATTATTTGACACAGTATTGAACTACTGAGGTAAGCATCATTTTCAGAGAAAGGGGAAACCAGTGGGACAAGGCAAAATATACACAAAAATAAAAATAAAACTCTTTTCATATTTCAGTCCCGATCTGGGAAGTTGTTGTTTTGGTGGTGGTGGTGGTTTGTGCTTTGCAATGGGAGCAATGAATGTGTGATACTTTGTATGTTGCAGGCTGATTAGTGGGTGGTGAAACCAGAATTCAGGCACGAGAGATACCTGAAGCTAAGTTGGAGGAAGAGGGGGGCTCATTCCATGGAGCGAAAGCAGTTTAGCACCTCAGTTGCTTACTACACACACACACACACACACACACACCTGTTCCCAATCTCATTCCATATCAATACCTCTATACTACTCTTATGTATGAGAAAAAATCAATCCACTGGATTGATAATGAAAAAGAAATTGCTTCCTTGTTTCAAACCTAGGATGTGTGAGTTTGTCCTTCGTTGCCAAAAGAAGCCCATGCCATCAGGAAAATAATGACATGACTTGCACTTGACTTTGTTTTGAGAGAGGGAGGGCTGTGCAGATCCCCAGCCTCACTTTTCCTCCAGAATCATCTGAATTCAGTGAGCAGATATTCATCAGGATGACTGGAGATGATCCAGGATGAGGCAATGAGGATTAAGTGACTTGCCCAAGGTCATACAGCTATGAGTGTTAAATGTCTGAGGTAAGATTTGAACTCAGGTCCTCCTGACTCCTGCACTGGTGCTCTATCCACTGCACCACTCAGCTGCCCCCAAACCTAGGATATGGTAGAGATGGAAGGTCTTAAAAAATATAAAGCAACTCACAGCAAAGGTTGCAAAGGTTGTTATAGATTTTATGCCTTTATGACTTTCATTGGCACTTAACCTAATCCTGACCCAATTCTTGGCAAAGGGGCAGAAACCAAAAGTGTAGAAGCTTCAGGCTTTCACATTGGAACTTCATAGTTGATTCAGTAAATAATCTCATATAATGCCACACTTATTAAACCAACATATGAATTCCCTTAACCTCAACTATGACTAAATGTTATAGTAGATTTGTAAACAGGAACTAGAGTCATAAATGTGTTTATTGTTTTCTTCTTCTTTTCTAATCATAGTGTCTATATAGTTCTTTAAAGTTTGCAAAACACTTTGCAAATAGCATCTAGTTTGATCCTTACAGCAATCCTGAGAGGCAGCTGCTATTATTGTCTCTATTTCACAGATGAGGAAATCGACAGAGACAGATTAAGTGATTTACTCAGCATTACTTAGCTAATAAATGTCTTAAGACAAAATTTGAACTTTGGTCTTCCCCAGTGTTCTATCCTCAGAACCATCTATCTGCTCTAAGGTGCTTTTTCAACAGCTCTGGAGAGTAGACAATATAACCATTATTTATCCCCATATTATAGACAAGGAAACTGGTACTCTGAGTAATTAAGTGTCTTTCCCTTGGCCATGTTGAAACTGATGTCGGAGGTGGAATTTGAACCAGGATCTCTTGACTTTAAGTTCAACACTCTTTCTACTTTTGTATAATAACCAAATCACATAGATTTCTGCCTCAGGTAGTTCTTTTTGTATCTTTAATAATGAAATGAGACTGGCAAAGAATGTAAATTGAGGGGATGTACATCAATTGGGACAAGTTGTACTACGTAAATGTAATGGTATACTATTGTTCTATAAGAAATGGTGAGTAGGGGGATTTCAGAAAAACCTAGAAAAACTTTTATGAATTGATATTGAGTAAAGTTAGAAGAACCAGGAGAACATTATACACAGTAACAACAACATTGCACGATGACCCACTTTGATAGACAGCTACTTTCAGCAGCATAATGATCTAAGAAAATTCCAAAAGACTCATGATGGAAAGCATTATCTATATTCAGAGAAAGAACTGTGGAGTCTGACTGCAGATCAAAGCATATACTATCTCTTTTTGGTTTTTTTTTTCTTTCTCATGGTTTTTCCCTTTGTTCTGGTTCTTCTCTCACAACATGACTAATGCAAAAATATATTTAATGTGATTGTACATGTATAGCCTGTTTAAGATTACATACTGTTGGGGAAAATAGAAGCAGAAAAATTTAGAATTCAAATTCTTATAAATGTGAATATTGAAAACTAAAAATAAATAAATAAATATATATTTTTTGAATGGAACCAGATAAACTCTTTTGACCAAATGAGTTTATTTTGTCCTTGTCTCCCTTCTTGTCTTCCCAACAGCTGATGTAGTTTCACCATAAAAGAGAGGGGGACACATCTTTCTTCCTTATGAGCTTGCTATTTCATGTTAATAATGGATGCTATAATGATTTCCATTTAGAAATACAAAGATTAAAATATAATTCTCCTTAAGAAGGATCTATACACACAGAGAGGGAAAGGACATACAAAATTATAATGCGAAATGTGAGTTCATAAAAGAGATTAAAAAAAAAACAAACAAATTTAAGTACAGGCCAGAGGAGGGCAAGATCACTTCTAGGCAGTGGGATCAAGCACTATTTCATGGATCAAATAGTCCTGGTATAGAAGACTATAGAATAAAGAAAGCAGGATTGTAGTGAAACTCCAAGAGCTTGGAGTCAAGAAGACCAAGTTTGAATTCCTCCTTAATCACTTACTAGTTATGTTGCCCCTGGCAAGTCATTTAACTCTCAACCAAAGTTTTCTCTTCTGAAAAATGGAAATAATAGTACCTACCTCCAAAGGTAATTGTAAAGAACAAATGATTCATTTCATTAACTTTAGAGGGACATATTTAAGGATTAGTAATTATTAAAATTATTATAGAGAACACTTTAAGTCACTCGCATCATAGTGTAACTGAGTTTGTCTCATTCATTGGCCCACCCAGACACAAACGTTACAATTGCAGGAGAGGAATAGGGGTAGAGAAGTATAGGGAGGAGAATAAAGAGAGAGGAAGTAGGTGAGATCTGAAGATCAAACTCCTAATTATGACTGATATGTTTTATTGATAACATTGTTTTTCTTTAAAAAAATGTTTTTGTTAAGGTCTAGAATATCAAGGGAATTAATGAAAAAAAATTGCTAGGGAAGGTGGCCTAGCCCTACCAGATTTCAAATTGTGTTATAAAGCAGCAATCATCAGAATCACTGATGCTAAGGAGCAGAAGAGTAAACCAGTGGAATAGGTTAGGTACTCAAGACACAGTAGGCAATGAATATAGCAATCTACTGTTTGATAAACTCAAGGACCCCAACTTCTGGGATAAGAACTCACTGTCTGACAAAAATTGCTGGGAATACTAGATAACAGTGTGGTGGAAGCTGGGCATAGACCAATGTCTGATACCATACACAAGAATAAAGTCCAAATGGATATTCGATCGAAGTATAAAGATTGATATTGTAAACAAATTAGGGGAGCAAGGAATAGTGTATTTGTCAGATCTATGGAGAATGGAGAAATTTGTGACCCAAAAAGAGATAGAGAACATTACAAAATGCAAAATGGATAATTTTGATTAAATTGAAAGGTTTTTGCACAAAAAATCCAATGCAACCAAGATGAGGAAGGAAACAGGAAACTGGGAAAGAATTTTTGCAAATAATGTCCATGATAAAGGCCTCATTTCTAAAATTCATAGAAAACTGAGTCAAATGTACAAGAATACAAGTCATTCTCCAATTGATAAATGGTCAAAGGATATGAATAGGGAGTTTTCAGAGGAAGAAATTAAAGCTATCTATAATCATATGAAAAAATTCTCTAAATCACTATTGATTAGAGAGATGCAAATCAAAACAACTCTGAAGTACCACATCACACCTATCAGATTGGCTAACTTTACAAAACAGGAGGATAATAAATGTTGGAGAAGATGTAACACTAATTTATTGTTGGTCAAGCTGTAACCTGACCCAACCATTCTGGAGAGCAATTTGAAACTATACCTGAAAGGCTACAAAAACATGCATACCCTTTGACCCAGCAATATCACTTCTGGGTCTCTATCCCAAAGAGATCATAGAAATGGGAAAGGGTCCCATATGTACAAAAATATTTATAGCAGCTCTCTTTGTGGTGACCAAAAACTTGAAATCAAGGGGATGCCCATCAACTGGGGAATGACTGAACAAGTTGTGGTATATGAATGTAATGGAATACTATTGTGCTAGGAAAAACAATGAACAGGAAGACTTCAGAGTCCAAGAAAAAGAAAACCATCAGGCTCCTCTCCTCTCTTCTAGTCTTCTTTCTTCCCCTCCCTTCTGCTCCCCTCTTCTCTCCTTTCTCCTGTCCTCTCCCAAAACCTTAAACCTACTATGCTCTGAAACTGGGACTCCATTGGGCCTCTACCTGAGGGTTCCCCTGGACCCTCCTAGCTTGAGAGTGATTATCAATAGTAACTGTTTCTATTTCACTATCAGCCTGATGTCTTTTTTTTCTTGGACTCATTAAAAGGGCCATGCCCTGGCTACCTCTTAAACAGACATAATCAATGAATGGGCATTGCCTCACCCTAAGTAAGTGCCTGCAAAGAACTTGGCAGGGCATACTGGGTCATCTCCAGTCATCCTGAGGAATATCAGGTCTCTGAATTCAGATGGTTCTGGAGGAGAAGTGAGGCTGGTGAGCTGCACAGCCCTCCCTCACTCAAAACAAAGTCAAGTGCAAGTCATGTCATCATTTCTCTGATGGCATAGTCTTCTCTGGCAATGAAGGACGAACACAATCTATACAACATGCATTTAATAGCAATGTACTTGTAGAAGCTATATAAGATTGCATGCTATCTCAGGGAGGGGGTGAGGAAGGAGAGGAGAATAAAAGGGAGGGAGTAGAAAAGGAATCTAAGATATAGTGAAGTGATTGTCAAGCACTGAAACCAAATAATTCAATTAAAAATGTTTTTGTTGTTTTTTTAATATATGTCATCAGAATTTTCCTTATTATTCCTTCCCATTTCTTACCCAGAGAAGCAGCTGAAATAACTAACAAAATTTTTAAAGATCGAAAAACAAAAGGAAAACTCAGTAAAATTGATCAGTACATTAAAAAAATATGAAAATATATGTAATATACCACACTCATTGACCTCCTGCCTCAGAAAAGGAGAGATTTTCTTCTCATAGATCTTTTTTTCCAGAGAAGTTCATTCATTTTCTTTTGAAATGTTGACTTTTGATTTTTTCTTACTGTTCTTTCATGTTTACATTGTTGCAGTCATTCGTTGTGTGTATTGATTTCTTGTTTCTCCTTTCTTCATTCTACATCAATTCATGGAGATCTGTCCATCCTTCTCTGTTTTCATCATATTCATTTCTTAAAATACGGTAATATCCAATTACTTTCATATGCCAACATTTGTTTCATCAGTTCTCATTTGATGGCATCTACTTTGATTCTAATTCTTTGCTGTCACCAAAAAAATGTCGCTGTAAGTATTTTGATGGATATGGAAGCTTCCTTCTTATCAATGATCTTCTTTCAGCATAATCTTTCTAAAAAAAATCTTTGTGACAAAGAAAACAAATATTTTAGTAATATTGTTTGCATAATTTATTTGCATAATTCTAAATTGATTTTCAGCCTGTTGGACTGATTCTCAGTTCTACCAACAAGGCACTCATGTGCTTGTAACTCCTCCAATCTTAACCATACACCTTTGCCAAATTGTACAGAGTGCAGTTAAACTTCAGGGTTATTTTGGTTTGCACATCTCTTGTTAGTGATATGGAGGATTTTTTTGTATAGAGAGTAGGATTGTGGTTCTTCTCTTGAGAATGGTTTAGATTTGTTCATATATTCTGGCTACTTACCCACTGAGGAGTGATTCTTATGTCATTTATGTCTGTGTGTATATAAATATTAATACATGCATATATGTTAATGTTAACCATTTCTATATCTTGAGTTCCAAAATCTTATCAGAGAAATTGAATGTAAAATGTTTTAGTATTTGCAAATTCCAAAATCTTATCAGAGAAACTTAATGTAAAATGTTTTAGTATTTGCTTCTCATAGAAATAAATGAATCACTTGTACCAACTGCATTAATTTTGTTTGCACAGAAATTTTCAGTTTCATGCAAAGTTGTTCTTTTTATCTTTTGTAATTGCTTCTCTCCCTCATTTGCTTAAGAACTATCTCCCATTGATAGCTGTGAGAGATATATGACTTGCTGCTTTTTTAATGTCTTATGATATTATTTTGAATATTGAAGTCAAATATCCACTTAGAATGTATTGTGGAATATAATATATTGTGGGATATTGTGGAATTGTTGATCTAAACCAATTCCTGTTAGATGACTTTCAAATTTGCTTCACAGGTTTTGTCATATAGTGAGTTCTTTCCTAAGTAATTTATGTTTTCTACTTTATCAAACACTGAACTGCTGTGCCCATGGTTTCTAATTTTCTTTGATTCATTAATTATATTGTTCTGTAATTCTCCTGCATTTAACCTTTCTTTGGTTTAGGTATTAGGACTACATTTGTCTTATAACAGTGCCTGGTAAGGTGCTTTCTTTTTCAATATTTGGGAATAATTTGGTTAGCAATGTTACTAATTATTCTTTAAAACTTTTACATTTTTCTGTGAAACTCTTAGCACCACAAGTTTTCCTGAAATGCACCCTCCCCTCTTTCGTAATTCCTTAGCAGGTAGCTGTATTTCTTTTTCTGAGACTGAATTATTTAAGACCTCTATTAGATATTCTGTTAATTTGGGTATTTTTTTGTACTTGAAGACATCCTTCCATTGTGGGGGGGCTGAGGCATAGCATATAACTGTGTATGGTAGGTTCTTATCATTCCTTTTTGTTTCTTCTGATTTTATGATTTCACATTGCTCGTTTCCTTTTTGGTTTATTTGATTCTTACTGCCCTCTTCTTTTTGCTCTGATTGGTTATTGGTTTATGAATTTTATTGGTCTTTGCAAAGAAAAAATTTTGACTTTTATTTATTACTTCAATAGAAGAGGGGAATTTGGGGGGTCTTCCATTTATCTATCTCTTTTCTAATTTTAATATCTCCTTACTTTGTTGCCCTTTCAGACTTGATAATTTGTTGACTTTTTAAAATTCATAAACATTTTTTCAAGATTCTCCTTTTTATTTTGTTGCTGTATATTTTGGAGATGTATTTTCCCCTTAAAATTATTGTATAAAAATCCCAGAAATGTTGGCATGCCATTTTATCATTGTTATTTTTTTTTAATTTTTATTTTTTTATTCTTTATGTTATAATAAATTTATTTATTTAACTTTTTACATTCATTTTCACAAAATTTTGGGTTCCAAATTTTCTCCCCATTTGTCCACTCCCCCCACCCCAATACACTGAGCATTCTAATTTCCCCTATCATCCCTCCCTTCTTTTGTCCCCATCTTCTCTTTTGTCCTGTAGGGCCAGATGACTTTCTATTCCCCATTAACTGTATTTCTTATTTCCTAGTAGCAAGAACAATACTCAACAGTTGTTCCTAAAACTTTGAGTTCCAACTTCTCCCCATCCCTCCCTCCCCACCCATTCCCTTTGGGAAGGCAGGCAATTTAATACAAGCCATATCTGTGTAGTTTTGCAAATGACTTCCATAATACTCGTATTGTGTAAGACTAACTGTATTTCCCTCCATCCTATCCTGCCTCCCATTGTTTCTATTCTGTCTTTTGATCCTGTCCCTCCCCTAGAGTGCTGATTTCAAATTGCTCTCTTCTCCCATTGCCCTCCCTTCCATCAACCTCCCCACCCTGCTTATCCCCTTCTCCCACACTTTCCTGTATTGCAATATAGGTTTTCCTACCAAAATGAGTGTGCATTTTATTCCTTTCTTTAGTAGAATGTGATGAGAGTAAACTTCATGTTTTTTTTCTCAGCTCTCCTCTTTTTCCCTCAACTAAAAAGTCTCCTGCTTGCCTCTGGAATGAGAGATAATTTACCCCATTCCATTTCACCCTCTCTCCTCCCACTACATTTCTTTCTCACCATTTACCTTAATTTCTTTTAAGATATGGTCCCATCCTATTCAATTCACTCTGTGCTCTCTGTCTCTGTATGTGTGTGCATGTGTGTGTGTGTGTGTGTGTGTGTGTGTGTGTGTGTGTGTGTGTGGTCCCACCAGCTACCCAGATACTGAAAAGTTTTCAGAGATACAAAAATTGTCTTTCTATGTAGGAATGTAAACAGTTCACCTTTGGTAAGTCCCTTATGACTTCTCTTTGCTCTTTACTTTTTCATGCTTCTTCTCATTCTTCAAATTTTCTTTTCAGCTCTGGTCTTTTCATCAAGAATGCTTGAAAGTCCTCTGTTTCATTGAAAGACCATATTTTCCCCTGAAGTATTATACTCAGTTTTGCTGGGTAGGTGATTCTTGGTTTGAGTCCTAGTTCCTTTGACTTCTGGAATATCCTATTCCATGCCCTTCCATCCCTTAATGTAGAAGCTGCTAGATCTTGTGTTATCCTGATTGTATTTCCACAATACTGGAATTGTTTCTTTCTAGCTGCTTGCAATATTTTCTCCTTGACCTGGGAATTCTGGAATTTGGCCACAATGTTCCTAGGAGTTTCTCTTTTTGGATCTCTTTCAGGTGGTGATCTATGGATTCCTTCAACACTTATTTTGCCCTCTGTTTCTAGAATCTCAGGGCAGTTTTCCTTGATAATTTCATGAAAGATGATGTCTAGGCTCTTTTTTGATCATGGCTTTCAGGTAGTCCCATAATTTTTAAATTGTCTCTCCTGGATCTATTTTCCAGGTCAGTTGTTTTTCCCATGAGATATTTCACATTCTCTTCCATTTTTTCATTCTTTTGGTTTTGTTTGGTGATTTCTTGGTTTCTCAGAAAGTCATTAGCCTCCATCTGTTCCATTCTAATTTTGAGAGAACTATTTTCTTCAGTGAGCTTTTGAACCTCTTTTTACATTTGGCTAATTCTGCTTTTGAAAGCATTCTTCTCCTCATTGGATTTTTGAATCTCTTTTGCCAATTGAGTTAGCCTATTTTTTAAGGTGTTATTTTCTTCAGCATTTTTTGGGTCTCCTTTAGCAAGGTATTGACCTGTTTTTCATGCTTTTCTTGCATCTCTCTCATTTCCCTTCCCAGTTTTTCTTCCACCTGTCTAAGTTGATTTTCAAAATCCTTTCTGAGCCCTTCCATGGCCTGAGCCCATTGGGTATATATTTTGGATGTTTCGGATACAGGGGCCTTGATTTCTATGTCTTTCCCTGATGGTAAGCATTGTTCCTCCTCGTCAGAAGTGAAAGTGGGAAACATCTTTTCCCTAAGAAAGTAGCCTTCTATGGTCTTATTTTTCTTCCCTCTTCTGGGCATTTTCCCAGCCAGTTACTTGACTTCTGAGATTCCTCTCCACCCCCGCCTAGATCCGCCCAACTAGTGCTTTGGGTCTGAGATTCAAATGCTGCTCCCCAGCCTCAGGTCTTTCAGTGGGGGGCATGGCTGCTATTCAGTGTGAGGTTAAGTTCTGGTGCTGAGGTGGGGGCAGGGCCACCTCCCAGGTTCAGTTCCCTCAGGGGGTTTATGTGGAGACCTTCAGTAATGGAGTAGAGCTCCTGTCTGCTTGGGGAGCCCAGGTCTGCTGCTGTCCCTGTCTCTGCTGCTGCCTCCTGAGGGGGCCTGAGTTATGGAGACACCCCGCTCCCCTCTCGGCTAGCCCAGAAGTCTCTCTCACTGTCCTGCAGTGCCTGTGGGTGGAGGGACCTTCGTGGCCACTGGAGATTCTGTCCCTGAAGCCTGCTCTTATCTGTTTCTCTCACTGCCACACAGCTAAGGCAGGGCTGGGCTCTGTTCCATGTCCAGTGTGCAATGGACCTTTGGTGTCGTTTTTTCTGGTCTCTCTGGAACAGAAATCTACACTCTGTTGTTGTGTGGCTTCTGCTGCTGCAGAATTTGTAGCAAGTTCTTTATAGGTATTTTATAGGCTGTGGGTTCAGAGCTAGCATATGTGTGTCTTTCTACTCCGCCATCTTGGCTTCTCCCCTGTTATTTTCTCTTTATAATTAATAATTGTTTTGATGATTACATCTCTGATTTAGTCACTATTTAGAATTTCCTTGTCAAGTTTCCATTTATACTAATGTCTTTTGTTTGAGCTCCCTAAAGTGTTCGCTATTTTTCTCTTGTTATCTTCTGTAAGAGATGTGCTTACGATTGCTGAATTTTTACATTCATTTTTATCTCTATGCCCTAATACATGGTCAATTTTTGTCAAAGTCCTACATTGTGCTGAAAATATATGTGTACATATGCATATATGTGTATCCACACATATCCATCTTTCAGTAGTTCTGTATAAATTTCTTTTAGGTCTAGGTTCTCTAGTAATTTGTTAAATTTAATATTTTCCTTTTTAATCTTCCTGTTAGTTTCTCCAAAACAAAGGAAAGGACATTAAAATCTCCTGCCATAATATTACCTGTTCCTTGTTTTAATTCACTTAATTTTTCTTTTATGGATTTAGATGCTAAGGCATTTGGCACATACAAGTTTACTATTGATATTGCTTTATTATCTCTGGTTCCTTTCATCATAATGCAGTTTGTTTTGTACAACTTGCCTCTTGGTTCCTTTTTTATGTTTTGCTTCACTCTTAGAATATTATTTTCTTGTGCTAGACTATATAAAAATTACCCTTTGGTAAGAATTTTTTCTGTCTTCATGCAGTTCATTACTACCTTTGGTCTTGGCATGATCATTTCCCACCTCACCCACATTTTACATTAAATCTTCTCTCTAAGTTCATGCCTTCCCACTCTTCTGGAAATCAGTAACTCCCAGCAGCTCTGATTCCTTTTCTCTCAGGACCAAATTCCAGTATAGTGTCCCCATTTTAAGTCACCCATACCTATTATAGAATCTCATCCCATGGGGTCATTCTTCAGTGTGACCCCTTCCCATCACTGAAATGGGATTTACCTTTTTCTTTCTCCCTTTTCTATTCCTTCCCTTTGCCTCTTCATTCATTCTTTTGTAGGTCATCTTCTTCCTGAGATACCATAAAAATTACGTTTGCTTAGTTCTTAACCTTTGATTTAATTAAAGTATCATATATTCTGTTCTATTTTCTTCCTCTTCTCTCTCCTTTTATGTATCCTTCCATTCTGTAGTTTAACCTGTAGGTGGAGTGTTCTTAGAGTGGTTTTTAAAGCCTGCTTAACCAGCATCACTTCTACTTGACTTACATTTTCCTCATCTCTTTTTGTACTTTTAAAATAAATATCTTAATGTTCTCTCTGATATTTGGTTATTACTGCTGTTGTTTTTACACCATGGAGATATTTCTCTTTTTAATTATTTTTTCCTCTTTTTCTGGGCTGATTCATTTCATTCTTTGAGCCTTGGTTGCTATATTTGTTCACTTTTCTTGTATTTCTGTTGTCTAGGGGTTTTTGCAAAGCAAATGATCTTCTCAGGTCTGGTTTTCTTAGTAATGCTTCAAATGTCTTTTTGAATTGAATGCCTATCTTTTACAAGTATGTTTAGGATCAGCTTTTCAAAGTGTATGTATGCATGTATACATATATGTATAGATACATTATAGATACATGTGTTTGTTGCATGTACACACTATATTTTTCTGATTTGCAAAGCATTTAATACATTATCTTATGCACCCAAGGAATCTTATGGCATAAGTACCTTTGGTATTACTATCCCTGTTTTCCAGATAAGAAAAATGAGGTTCAAAATAATTTTATGACATGTCCATAAACACATAGTATCAAGTGAATTTTGTTTCTTAATTGAATATTGTCAAGGAAATGATGAGCTAAGAGAAAATATTTTTCTCACTTTTGACTCAGCCAATTCTTTCTAGGCATGATAATCTTAGACAAAAGCTTTTGTCCATTCACCTCCCAACCCCAAGAGCATGATAAAAAAGAAGACTTCTATTTAGATGACTTGGATTCTAATCTCCTATCTATCACTTGCTAGCTATGTGACCTGGGGCAATCTACTTTATTTCTCTGAGACTCAATTTCATCATAGTAAAAGAGGGGGCAATTTAACATTATTACTGGTAAACTCACAAGGTTGTTCTGAGGAACACATGAGATAATATATGCAAAACCACAGGAGACATTCTATAAATGTAAGGTGTTTTTGTTGTTAAATATCCACTATGAAAATTTCCAATTATTCCTATTTGGAATACCAAATTCCAATTTTGATAAAGGTGGAAATGAGTAGCCAATGAGAATGTTTATGGAGCTGTCATCTCAGAGAACCCAAAGGGAGAGCTGCAGAGAAGTTCCAAAAGAGAAGAGTAAGTCAAATTTGCCAAGTTTTTTCCCCTCTCTAGTTCCTTCCAGTTGTAGGTATCATGGATCTGTAAATGTTCCCTTTCTACATTACCTAGTTCATTGTCAGAGCAGTCAATCAACAAGCATTTATTAAGTACCTACTACATGCAAAGGACAGAGTGTTGTCTAGGTCCTGGGAATATAAAAACAAAATGAAATGGCCTCTGGCCTCAAGGAGCTTGCATTCAGCTAATAAGACACAACAAGTTTATAGATATGTAAGAATTGGCATATGTACAAAATAAGTCCAAATCCATGGACTACAAATTAGAAAATCAGATAGAATTAGCATCAAGTCAAGAAACATCTATTTAATGCCCATTATGGGCAAAGCCCTCCTGTATTACCTGAGGGAGATATGAATCTACAGATTCTACCCTTGATAGAATGTTCCATCTATTGATCTGAGCCATCTGGACTTTTAATCAATGATTGTTCACTATTTCTAAATGACCCATTCCTCCATACCCCTAATACTCTCCCAACCATTTTCATCACATACCATGATTCATGTGTCTCCTTCCTCCTCCTTTCCCTACCCTCACCCTTTTCTACCTTTGCTCCTCTTCTTATGCAAATAGTAATGAAATCAGCACTGCTGTTCCTAAAAAGGACACATCAGACAAAGACTCCATGACTTTACAGATCATTCCTGTGTCTTTCCTGGCAAAGTATCTTCCTCTCCTATGTCTGTTTATCTTCCTTCCCCTATTAGAATGAAAATTCCTTAAAGGTAAAGATAGTCATCCATTTTTTAAAATCTGTAACCCCAGAATTTGGTACAATGCTCGACATATAAAAAGTACTTAATATTTTTTATTCATTCATTAATTCATCATTCATTCAAAACAAGATTTCAGACCTCAAGGACTTTTATAATCTTGTAAGCTACCTTTCTGCTAATGATAATTCTTCTAAGCCCTAAATGAGCCCACAGCAGCTGTTGTCCGTGTACAATTGTATCAGATTTCCAATTATTCTATTTCTTTTTGAAAATGCAACAAGGAACAAGCAGCCTATGGGAGTGTTTACAGAGAAGCAAGTCACTTCCCCTGTATGACACTCAGTCTCCTCAGCTGTGAATCATTATCCTTTGATCATATACACTGGAAGGAGAGGGAAAATTAGCCAAAAGATACACATTGGCCACTGAAGTCCTACATCAGGGGTGGGAAACTTAAACCATATGTAGCCTTCTAGGTCCTCAAGTGTGGCCTTGGGGCCATAGGTTCCCCATCCCTGTCCTAGATCTTCATTTTGTGCCACTTCAAACATAACATGCAATTTTTTTCTGCAAGAGGCAACTCAGATTCTAGCTGACTACAGTGTCATTTGTTTAAGCCCCCACCCTACTGAAAAGAAACAGGATAGAAAAGGTCACTGTTCTGCCAATGAGCCAAGGAGTGGAAATAGCAGTGTAAAGAGATGATAGTCTCATCACATAATATTTGGCTTACCATTGAGGCTAATTCTTTTAGAGGAATTCAATCAGCAGACCTTGATTCTTATATTGTACTTTGCAAAGCCTTATTTGACAGGTGGACAGATAAGAAAACACACACACACACACACATACACACATACTCATGTACACACATACACATACACACACTCACACACATACACACACTCACACACATACACACACACATACACATACACACATACATACACATACACACACACTCACACACACATACACACACACGCACACACACACCCCTTGGTCCCATTGTCAAATTGGATTTCTTAAAACATAGTTTGCATATTTGTGATGCTTTAAAGTCTA
This sequence comes from Bettongia penicillata ogilbyi, assembly GCA_023548195.1. Classification (NCBI taxonomy): domain Eukaryota; kingdom Metazoa; phylum Chordata; class Mammalia; order Diprotodontia; family Potoroidae; genus Bettongia; species Bettongia penicillata. The sequence continues at coordinate 731,151 of JAJHZJ010000866.1, forward strand.
CAAAGCATTTTCCAGTGTCCTCATTTAATCTCTACAACAACTCATTGAATGATAACAATAGCTAACATTTTCATGCAAATCTCTCTTGATTTCATTTGATTCTTATAATAACCCTGTGAGGTAGACGCTGTTACTGAGGTCACATGACTTCTATGGGATCACACAGTTAATGGATGTTTGAGACAGGATTCAAACTCTGGTCTTTCTGATTTGAAGTCTGGCATGGCATTCTAATCACTACACTGCCTAGCTGCCTCTCACATGAAGTAGATGGCACACGTTTTGTTGTTACTATTTCACAAGTAAGAATCATAGATTTATTATTATTAGGAATAATGGTAATAGCTAGCATTTACATAATGTTTTAAGAGATGTGGAGTACTTTACCATTATCTCATTGAATCTTTATAACAACCCTATGAGGTAGGTGTTATTGTTATCCCTCTTTTACAGATAAGAAAACTGAGGCAGGCATGGATGAAGTTACTTCCCAGGGTCATACAGCTAATAAGTGTTTGAAGAAGTATTTGGTCTCAGATTTTTTCAACTCTAGGTACAATGTCCTGTCCATTATACCATTTCACAGAGGAGGAATCTATGACACCAAGAGGTTCAGTGACTTCCTACATAAGTACGAAATAAAGGATCTCGGATTTAAAACTTTGGCTTTATACCCAGTGCTTTTTTTCCACTATTTTATGTTGCCTCACTGAGGCTCATGGATGTAAAAGATAAGGCAACTTGCCCAAGATCATCCAACTTACAACTACTGTAGCAGTTGAACCTATGCTTTCTGATGCCATGTTGAACACCTTTCAGTATATATCAAATTGCCTGCTTTCCCTTGTGGCAGAATCCCATACAGTAGTTCCCATAAAGATAACATGAAAAAGAATCTGACATCTGACTCTCTGAGCAGATGAGCCCTAACCAGATACAGTGCCTAGAGAACTTAACTCTGCTATGGAAAAAAATAAATATATGTGTAACTTGAAAATTACGAAAAAAAAAAAAATCCCAGCAAAGTTGTTCCAAGATTTCTGAGTCTCAAATTCTTATCATGGTATATCAGCAGATGCCTTCATCAGCAATGAATTTGAAGTCTAAGTGGAAAACTTCCATCCTCCCATATGCCACATGCCATTTTATCTGTGTGGCTGTGGTATTTGAAGGGAATTTTTCCCACATGAAATGCCTTCATACAAAATGCTCAAGCATTCATATTTTGGCAAGCTCATACATCAAATCTCATAGATAAGCATCAATCATAATTTTCAAAGATCTAAGAACAATAAAACTTTAGGGATTATATAGTTCAATCATCTATTTTACAGATGACCAAAAAAAAAAAAAATAAGTTCCAAAGAAGCAATATGAATTATCCAAAGTCCAATAGTAAGTCAGTGGTAGAACCAAAGTTTGAACCAGGTCTCCTGACATCTGGTCTAATATTCTTTCAACTACACCACTCTACTCCCAAGGAGATTCATAACACTTATTCATAATACATAATACATTATTCATGATAAAATCTCATGTGAAATAACTCCAGGCCATTTCTTCTTCCTCCATCCTCATCAATGATAGGCAGTAATTAATCATCTTGTGTAAAATTTGCAATCTACTTTTAAATATACAATGTCATAAATGATCAATAAGTGTTTATTGAGGAGCTATGTCCTTAGCATCGTAATAATATGCAACAATTAGCTAATTCAGATGCATTTATTAAGTAATTACCATATACCAGGTGTATAGTTCACTCTATTCTGATTGTAGTATTTAAAAAGTCCAAGAGGTATAATATAATTAATGATTTTATTAAAAATGCTAGCATGTTATTAATAAAAGGAATGGTTATTTGGTCATCTCTCTCTTGGACCAAGATGAATCATGGCTGTAGGATCAGTTTATATGCTCTTGGAAGACTGGGTGTTGCTGAGGGTGGCAATCAACTCTTGAGTGATTAACAGTTAATGAGAAGAATGAGTATTACAATAAGAAATGGAACCATTCTAATGAAGGGCTAAGGGAAGAATTGTCCAGCCTTAGACAATCTAATCAAAGAATTTATCCCCACCCACAGCTGAATAGAGCACAATGAACTTCTTCACTGTAGATTAAATTTCTTTTAAAATTGGGTGGGGTCTGACCACTATTGAGGAGAGAGTTAATTCAATCTCATTATCAGTAATGTCCTTCAGAGACTGAACATTTCAATGAAGACTTTAGAGGAAGAAGAGCTCTGGATCTCCCCAAATCATTGGTTTTTAATAATAATTTCTCCCATGGTATAGTCATAAAAATAGAGATGATAATTAAAGCCATGTGATTAAATGAGGTTGCTGAGAGGTAGTAGAGAGAAAGAGGAGGAGACATGGATGGAAATTTGGAGAACAGTCATGGTGTGGGATAAATTTAAGGATGATTATCCAGCAAAGGAAACTGAGAAGTGCTCAGGCTGATAGAGAAAGAACTAGAAGTGAACAGAGTCCAGAGAAAAGAAACACAGAAAGGACAGAATCTCTAAGCGAGCCTGGTCAAGAGGGTCAAATGCTATGGAGAGTTCAGGAAGGATGGCATCTGAGAAAAATTCACTGGATTTGACAATTAAGAAATCACTGGTAACTTTGGAGAGAGTAATGTCAGTTGAATGATAAGATTGTACAGAATTTAGAAGCAAGTGAGAGAGCAAAAGCAAAGGTGATGAGTGTAGACAGCTTTTTCAAGGAGTTTATTCAGGAGATGGAGGAAATATAATAACTGACTTGTAGGCAGCAGGGAAGGATCCTAAGGAGACAGATAAACTTGAAGAATGGAGAGCCAGTGATAGTGAGAACAAGGTGCTGGAGAAGGTGGGGGAGAAGAGGTGGAATCAAGGAAATATGAAGAAGCACTATCTTTAGCAAATAAAAGAGCCATCTTTTCATCAAAAATTGGCATAAAGAAAGATAGTGGGTATTGATGTCAAGCAATTTCAGATGAAGGTGTGTGTGGGTGGGGTGGGGAGCACAGAGTGAATGAACATTATTTTCTCAGTAAAGTATAAGGCAGCTTTCAGACTGTGATGGTGTCAGGAGTGGGTGGTGTGGGAGGATTTAGAAAAGAAAACATGGTTTGAACATCCTTTGTGGGTACTAAGATGGAGAAGTGAGTAGGGAAGAAGAGTTGAGATTGAATGATAAATCTGACCCATCCAGCTCACTTTCATGACTTTCTTTGTTGTGTTTGTCCTTCATTGCCGGAGAAGACCATGCCATCGGAGAAATGATGACATGACTTGCACTTGACTTTGTTTTGAGTGACGGAGAGCTATACAAGGTCACCAGCCTCACTTCTCCTCCAGAGCCATCTAAATCCATTGGAGATGACCCAGAATGCACTGGGAGACCTTTAGTTTCATTCAGCAGTGCCTATTTTTCATATTAAAATGAACCTAAGGTTCAGAGAGCTGATATGGTTTTCCTAAGGTCACACAGCAAGTTAGTGTCAAAACTAGGTTAAAAATACATCTTTTGAATCCTAGTATAACTCATGCTTTTTAAGCATTTTTCTTACTGCTCCAAATTTGGCAGTCTCATTGTTTTAAATCTTTTTTCTCATTGGAACTATGCTCTACCTCTTTTGTCCTTTGTGTGAACCTGATATAAATCTAAGTTATTAATTCCTGTATTTAATGGTGTATTGCCAGGATTAATGCAAATTTCTTGAGGGCAGGCACTATCTTGTCTGCTTGTATTTGTCCCTAGCTCTTGGTCATGTAGTGAGTACTTAATAAATAAGCTATCATCTATCTATTTATAACTTTCCTGAACAATGACACATAACCTTTAAATGAGTGCCTTACAAATTTGTGAATAGTTTTCCTGTCATAACTGACTCTGCCTGGGGGATTGGTCTGTAGAAAATGGAAACCTCCATTTCAGAGGCTGACCTCCAGTGAGTGAGAGGGAGATCTGTTCTTATTGTTCATCTTTTCTTCTAGAAAAGGATCAAGGAAATCAGGAGGGTTATGTGTTGACTTGCAAGTGAATTGGATTTAAGTAAGGCAGAGCTAGACAAGGTCATCAGTTTCATTCTCTCCTCCAGAGTCATTGGGTCCCAGGGCAAGACAGGTCAAGATGACTGTCAATGGTTCCAGATGTTGTGGGAGACCTTGATCTTTGTAAGGTAAAGTCTTTCTCAGGTCTCAATTTAAGGGAAAATGAGCCCTTGTGTAAAGGGCCAAAGTATTTGCCAATAAATGGAACCAATAGTCAAAAAAAATCTCGAGATTTTGGGGCAAGGAAAATATTTCTCTGAAAAAAAAAATAGTGGGTTTGATCACAAAAAGTACAATAAGGACCTAAGATAAATCATTGATAGTCCAAAGTAAACTCATCAAAGAGTAGATATGCAGGGAAGACTATCAGAGGTGCAGATGATTGAATGTTAGAAACCACATGCAATTTAATTCACTGGACTTGGTAGCTTGCTGCTGTTTTTTTGAGCTAGGGGGTTAAAGCCTGCCTATTCTTATCCATTCCACAGGTTGCAGTCCTGTTTTTCCATTTAACAGTAGACAGTTGCTAATTGAATTGTAATCTTTTTATTCTCTTAGGAAAAAAAGTCACAAAAAAGTACTTTTAAGATGCTCAGAGGATTAAACCTTATGTTTGAATTTAAAGAAGAAAATACAACAATGACCATGGGCAATAATTATGATCAACAAACAACCTAATTTGTATGTTGTCATTGATATAATCAGAATTAGGTTGGTTGACAGAGTCCTTTTCTCAAATGTTTTAATTACAGTAGGTCAACCCTATACTACTGAGTGGATAGGATCAAATTTTCAACTCATGCATCTCTAGCACAACCCTCCAACTCTATGCCTACTGAATTAGTACAGAATGTTTGCATAAAAAGAAATGGATTTTCTGTTGGCATATAGTTAGATGAAAAAGGTGTAAAATGTTATCATTGAATCCAGACTTATGTAGGGTCAAAGTAATTTCTCTACCATCACTGATCTAAAGGAATCCAAGAAGCTTTCTGAGCCTTAAATATATTTCATCACAGGATTTGATCATTAGGGATTCTCTTCTTTGGAATGAATATTATATTCTTTATAAATCTCTTGCGTTTAGCTCAGATGCTGTATCTATCATTTTACAGATGAAGAAATTGATGATTAGAGGAATATGCCCAAGGTCATATAAGTAGCAAGTGACAAAGCTAGGATATGGATCTAGATCTTCTTGTTGAGATCTGAGTTGGGAGAGCAGGTTCAGATTTGAAAGAATTCACTTAGAACTTCTCTTTAGCCAATGGGAGATTTATTGACACAAAAGCATAGGGACCTGAGATTTAGCAAGGAGCTAAAGAAAGGCACTGATGTAGGAAAAGAACCAGACTTCTATAGACAGAAAGCTATACAGAGTGTAGGAAGATTTTAGGGTTTCTTATGGGAGTTGGAAATTTAGGGACAGGATGAAGAAGATTGATGATACAAGATAAAGGAGAAAGCAGAAATTTTATGACCCAGGATGGAGGGAGACAAGGAATTTTATGGTAGAGGATAAGGGGGCAATTTTATGGTATTTTAGGATAAGGGGAACAGACTCCAAGACTCCCTCAAACTCAGGAGGTATCTCACAAGGTACTAAAAAAGCAACCCTTAACATTAACCCTTAGGGCACATTTGTATCCACATCAGTCTGACTCTAAACTCTTTTCACTTTCCCCCTTTTCCTTTCTCCCTGAGTTTTCAAACACAGCAGTTTTTTATGATGAGCAAATTTATGCGAGGTGGTACAGTAGTTAGAGCACCTGGCCTAGAGTCAGGAAGATCTAAATTCAAATTCAGTCTCAGACACTAGCTGTATGACCCTGAGCAAGTCACTTAATCCTGTTTACTTCAGTTTCCTCATGTATAAAATGAACTGAAGAAGAAAATGACAAATCACTCTAGTATTTTTGCCAAGAAAATTCCACAATGGAGAGACAGAGAGTCCAAAACAACTGAAAATGTCTAAACAAAACTTTATGTAAAATCTCAAGGGGATCAGTTTATCAGATGGGTTAGCTCTGCTTAAAGGACAGATTTAGTGAATGAAAACAGTTGATTTTAGATATGGGAAAAGGAATGAGGCACAAGAAAGTTGAAGAAAAGCTAAATTGGGAGTTAGAAGCCCTAGGTTCTTTTACTGGCTCTGTTGCTTACCAGCTATGTGAGTTTGCACACATTTTGTGGTCCTTAGTTTGCTCATCTGTGAAAAGGGAGGATTCATAGCTGTCCTGTGAGTCTGGCTGTATTGTCAGCAAGATCAAGTGAGATAATAGATATAAAGTTGCTCTGTTAATTATAAAGAAAATTATGTATTTTTAAGGAGCTACTTTGCAGTTCTCCTGATAGATAGTCTAGGTTAGCACTTGAGTCCTTATTTTTGTCCCAACCAGGTCTGGCTAAATATCCTTTGAAGGAAGTGGAGAAAATTAAAAAAACAAAAACAAAAAAAACCTACCATGCTCTATTACTTAATGCAAAGAATAAGAAATTCAACAGTCCTTTATACTTCCATAATCCTTTGGCAAACACACGTGAGAACTTTTACCACTAGGAGACTGTACAACACCAACGCCCAAGATTATAACGATAATTATAATCAATAACAATTAGTATTAATAATGATTATTGGGGGGGCGGAGCCAAGATGGCGGAGTAGAAGGACGCACATTTACGAACTCCGAGCCCACAACCCATGGAATTGAGGTAAAAGGAGATCCCCATAAATTCTGAATCTCTGCAGGGGGTGCATAAACATAGGGGAAGAGATTTCCGTTCCACTGAACCCTGGAGAGACGTCCCAGGGGTCCATCGCACTCCGGAAAGCGGACCCCACCCCTACCCCTGGCCGCGACTCAGAGAAGCTGACCTGAGCAGACTTCAGAGAGGAAAGCTCCGGGGGAAGCTCCGGGAGCCGGGAAAGTCCCTCCGCCCACAGAAGCTACAGGTCAGTAAGAAAGAAAGCTGCGATAGGGGAGGGGAGCGGAGCGTCTCCGTGACTTGGGCCCCCTCGGGAGGAAGCGGCTGTGGCAGAGACGGGGGCAGGAAGCAGCGGAGGCAGAGGCGTGGGCGGGCGGCTGAGGCGGCAACAGCCCAGGACTCAGGAATCCCCCAGCAGCAGGTAGGATCTTCAATACTGAAGGTCTTTCCAACCTGAGGGAGCCGAGTAGGGGAGACGGCCCTGCCCCCACCCTGCTCTACTGCTGAACGCCTCTGAATAAAACCCCCAAGGGAGCTGAGCACAGCAGGCGGGGGCCCCCCACCCCCACCCGCTCCATTCCTGAAAGTCTCTGCAGAAAGCCCCTGAGGGCCCAAGATTAGAAGGCGGCCCTGCCCCCACCCTTGCGCCAGAACTAAAGCTTGCCGCGGGAAAGTGCATTTGAATCTCAGAGGCCAAGCACTAGCTGGGCGGATCCAGGCAGGGGTGGAAAGGAATCTCAGAAATCAAGTAACTGGCTGGGAAAATGCCTAGAAAGGGGAAGAAAAATAAGACTTTGGAGAGTTTTTTCCAACAAATACAAATGATCCCGACCTTCGGATCTGATGGGGAGGACGAGAACGTATTTTTCCCATCAGGGAAAGATGTGGAGGGCGGGGGCCTCAGTACCCCAGACACCCCAGGGGGGTGTTGGGTGGGCTCAGGCCTTGGAAGAGCTTAAAAAGGATTTTGAAAAGCAAGTTAGACAGGTGGAGGAAAGACTGGGAAGAGAAATGACAAAGATGCAAGAAGAGTATGAAAAAAAGGTCAATATCTTGGTAAAGGAGACCCAAAAAAATGCTGAGGAAATTAACACCTTGAAAAATAGGCTCACTCAATTGGCAAAAGAGGTTCAAAAAGCCAATGAGGAGAAGAATGCATTCAAAAGCAGAATGAGCCAAATGGAAAAAGAGGCTCAAAAGCTCACTGAATTTAATAGTTCTCTCAAAATTAGAATGGAACAGATGGAGTCTAATGACTTTATGAGAAACCAAGAAATCACCAAACAAAACCAAAAGAACGTAAAATGGAAGAGAATGTGAAATATCTCATGGGAAAAACAACTGACCTGGAAAATAGATCAAGGAGAGACAACTTAAAAATTATGGGACTACCTGAAAGCCATGATCAAAAAAAGAGCCTAGACATCATCTTCCATGAAATTATCAAGGAAAACTGCCCTGACATTCTCGAACCAGAGGGCAAAATAAGTATTGAAAGAATCCATCGATCACCACCTGAAAGAGATCCAAAAAGAGAAACTCCTAGGAACATTGTGGCCAAATTCCAGAACTCCCAGCTCAAGGAAAAAATCTTGCAAGCAGCTAGAAAGAAACAGTTCCAGTACTGTGGAAATACAATCAGGATAACCCAAGATCTAGCAGCTTCTACATTAAGGGATCAAAGGGCGTGGAATAGGATATTCCAGAAGGCAAAGGAACTAGGACTGAAACCAAGAATCACCTACCCAGCTAAACTGAGTATAATACTTCAAGGGAAAATATGGTATTTCAATGAAACAGAGGACTTTCAATCATTCTTAATGAAAAGACCAGAGCTGAAAAGAAAATTTGACTTTCAAACACAAGAATGAGAGGAAGCATGCAAAAGTAAACAGCAAGGAGAAGTATTAAGGGACTTACCAGAAATGAACTGTTTGCATTCATACAGGGAAGGACAATATTTCTAACTCTTAAAACTTTTCAGTATCTGGGTGGTTGGTGGGACCACACATACACATGTACACACATGCACACACATACACACATGCATTCACATGCAGAGACAGAGAGCACAGATTGAACTGAATAGGATGGGACCATACCTTAAAAGAAATTAAGGTAAATGGTGAGAGAGAAATGTAGTGAGAGGAAAGAGGGGGAAATGGAAGGGGGTAACTATATGTCATTTAAGAGGCAAGTAGGAGATGTTTTTTAGTGGAGGGAAAAAGAGGAGAGCTGAGGGAAAAAAAAAACCAAAAAAAAAAAAAACAAACAAACAAATAAACAAAAGTTTACCCTCATCACATTTGACTAAACGAAGGAGTGAAATGCACACTCATTTTGGTATGAAAACCTATTTTACAGTATAAGAAAGCGGGGGAGAAGGAGATATTGGGGGGGATGATGGAAGGGAGGGCAAAGGGAGGAGGGAGTAATTGAAAGTCAATACTTGGGGAGGGACAGGATCAAAGGACAGAAGAGAAACAATGACGGGCAGGTTAGGAGGGATGGCAATTCAGTTAGTCTTACACAACACGACTATCAGGAAGGTCATTTGCAAAGCTACACAGATATGGCCTATAATGAACTGCCTGCCGTACCAAAGGGAATGGGTGGGGAGGGAGGGATGGGGAGAATTTGGAACTCAAAGTTTTAGGAACAATTGTTTAGTATTATTGTTGCAACTAGGAAAGAAGACATACAGTTAATGAGGAATAGAAAGTCATCTGGCCCTAGAGGAGAAAAGAGAAGATAGAGACAAGGGAAGGGAGGGATGACAGAAGAGAGGACAGATTGGAGATAGGGAAAATTAGATTGCTAGGGGTATTGGGGTGGGGGGAGGGGAGAAAAGGGGAGAAAATTTGGAACCCAAAAATTTGTGAAAATGAATGTAAAAAGCTAAATAAATAAATTAATTAAAAATAAAAATTAAAAAAAATGATTATTAACGTAATAATTATTAATAATCATTATTAATATAATAATAATGATTCTTATTCTGGCTTCTGGTTGCCAGAATATCATAAAAGGTACCAGACCCTTCCAGAAGTCAAGCTCTGTCCATGAAAGATATCTTTTTGATTATAGATCAATTATATCTTGTCATCTTGGAATAGGGTAAAGACAAAAAAAAAGAGGGATAATGGATTTGGGTCATATGAGGTATCTGGGGCTCTTATGACTGGGGAAACTAAATCTCCAATATCTATCTCAATTTTCCTACTTCTATGTAAAAGGGAATACACTGACCTTTCCTCTCCCTTATCATATGACCCAAGCAAATTTCTAATCAAATGGTACTTCCTAGTTTTGTGGCTACCAACCCTCCCATCCCTTTCTCTCCTAGTCCCTGTGACTCAGACTTGAAGGTTTTCTGGTGAAAACCACTTCCCTCTGCTATCATTTCTACTCTTTTACTCCTATCCATCCCTACCTTTCACAAATCTTCATCCTTTTCTGTCTTCCCCTTCAAATCGAAAGTCAAAATGGATACATGATTTAGATATAAAAGCTAATATTGTAAACAAACTGGGAGAGCAAGGAATAGTTTACCTGTCAGAGTTATGGAGAAGGGAAGAATTTATGACAAAGCAAGAGATGGAGAACATTATGAAATGCAAAATGGATTGTTTTGATTACACTAAATTGAAAGGTTTTACAAAGCCAATGCAACCAAGATTAGAAGGGAAGCAGAAAGCTGAGGGGAAAAAAGTTTTACAACCAGTATCTCTGATAAAGCCTTCATTTCTAAATATATGGACAACTGAGTTGAATTTTATAAGAATACAAGTCATTCCTCAATAGATAAATGGTCAAAGGATATGAACAGGCAGTTTTCAGAGGAAGAAATTAAAGCTATCTATAGCCATATAAAAATGTTCTAAATCACTATTGATAAGAGAAACAAAAATCAAAATAACTCTGAAGTCTTGCCTCATATCAATCAGATTAGCTAAGATGACAAAATGGGAAAATGATAAATGTTGAAGATGTGAGAAAATTGGAACACTGAAGCATTGTTGGTGGAGTTGTGAACTGATCCAACCATTCTGGAGAGCAACTTGGAACTATGCCCAAAAGGCTATAAAAATTGGCATACCCTTTGACCTAGCAATACTATTTCTAAGTCTTTATCTCAAACAGATAATAAAAATGGGAAAAAGACCCATATGTACAAAAATATTTATAGCAGCTCTTTTTTGTTGTGAAAAAGAATTGGAAAGTGAGGGGATGTTCATCAGTTGGGGAATGGCTGAGCAAGCTGTGGTATATGAATGTAGTGTGCTATAAGAAATGATGAGCAGGAGGACTTCAGTAAAACTTGGAAAGACTTATATGACCTGATGCTGAGTGAAAGGAATAAAACCAGGAGAACATTGTACAAAGTAGCAGCCACATTGTGTAATGACTGACTTTGATAGACTTTTGCAGCAAGCACTCTGGCATACACAGGAGTGCCTACTGTACAGGTTCTTAGACATGCTTTTCTAAAAGGAAAGCAATTTGAGGGTTCAACTATCTACTTCAATTACATTCACCAACAGAGAAAATAAAAGCAGAGAAATAAACACTAACAGGTCTTACTGTCTGATCATAAATAATACATTTATCATAGATCAACAGACAGATCCAACTATCTGATCATTATATACATATATAATTACCAGAGAGAGAAGCACCAACCTCTTTTCAAAGCAGAGGGAATGGGGGGAAGGCTACCCAGAGTCTCATCTGGCACAGAACCAAAGAAGCCCCCAAAGCAAAACAGTGTATATAAAAAATTTTCAGAGCCTGAGGGTAAGACTCTCCTGGCCCAGTGGCTCATTAGCAATTAACAAAATGTGTAGACCGGCCTGCAAAATAAGCTTAACCTAATTTGTGTACCATTAATGGGTGGGGAAGATTTTTCATTGACATAAATTTCATTAACATTACATAGATTTAGCTCTTCTAATGCCAGGATCTAAGACAGCTCCAAAAGACTCACAATAGAAAATGCTATCCTCATCCAAAGAAAGAACTTTGGCATCTGAAGACAGGTGGAGGCATACTATTTGCTCTCCATTTCTTTTGTTGTTTTCCTTCGTTCTTGTGGTTCCTTCCATTAGTTCTAATTCTTTTTTACATCATGACTAATATATCAAACATGTTTTAAAATGTGTAAGTAGAACCGATATCAGATGCTCACCTTCTTGGGCAGTCAGGAGGAGAGGAAGGATGAGAAAATTTAAAACTCAAAATTCTATTTGAAAACTAGAAATAAATATAATATACAATATATGTGGGATAAGTATGAGATCATCTCAGAGGGAAGACACCGAGATTAAGGATAGTGTTTTTTATTAGGAAAAACTTCTTGTAGAAGTCTTAGTGAAATTTTAGCTGAGACTAGAAGGAATCCAGGAAATGAGAGGCTGCTAGGCATGGTGGACAGCCATCAGAAATGCTCAGAATTAAGATTAGGGGTGTCTTTTGTGAGGAGCATCCAGGATAATGGAGTTACTGGATTGTAGAGTAAGAAAAGGGGAATAAGGTTTAAGAAGACTGGAAAGGTAAGAAAGCAGAGCTGTGAAGGGCTTTAAAGGTGGAATAGTAGATTTTACATTTAATCCTAGAAGCAATGGGAAACCACTGGAGTTTATTGAATATGTAGATGTCATGATCAGATGTGTGGGTCAGGCAATTCATTTAGCTGAGTAGAGGATGAGTTAGAACTGGGAGAGATTTCAAATAGAGTCCAAATGGTGCAGGCATGAGATGATGAGAGTCTACCTCAGAGTGGTGGCAAAATGAAAGGAGAAAGAGGGATATATAAATATATATATATATATATATTATATACACACACACACACACACAGGGGATGTTGTAAAGAGAGACTTAACAGGACTTTGTAAGAGATTGACTAGAAAAGTAAAAAGTCAAGGATAATACCTATCTTCTGAACTTCAATGACTGGATGGCTGATGATGCTCTTAACAATTTTAGGGAAGTTAGAAATACTTTCTTACAAAAAGAAAAAGAAAAAATAATTGGATAGATATTAATTGCAAATGGTTAGACTGTGTCAGTCTAATAAAAATAATAATTCTACTTAAATTAATTTACAAATTTAATGCCATAACAATGAAACTACCAAAAGATTGTTTTATAGATTTAGACAAAATAATAACACAATTCATCTGTTGGAACAAAAGGTCATTCATCTTGAGCCATGTTAAAAAGAAAAGTAAAAATAAAGGGAATCTAGATCTAAAATCTTGGTATAAACAATAATCATCAGAGCAATTTGGTACTGATTAAAAAATAAAAATGATAATCAGTGCAACATATTAGAAGAAAATGACCTAGAAGTAATTGAGCATGGTAGCACTGTATTAATTTAACCCAAAGGCACAAATTACTAGGGTTGAGACTATTTAGCAAAAACTGCTTGGGCAACTAGAAGGCAGTCTAGGAAAAATTATGTTTAGACTAATTTTTTTATGGTTGTAGCTTAATCATTTCAGTTGGGGTTTTCTTGGTGAAGATATTGAAATGTTTGGCAATTTCCTTCTCTAGCTCATTTTACATATGAGGAAACTGGGGCAAAAAAGGTTAAATGACTTGCCCAAGGTCACACAGCTAGTAAGTGTTTGAGGCCAGATTTGAAACTTAAGAAGAGTCTTCCTGACTCCACTGCACCAGCCAGCATATACCACAATCAATTCCAAGTGGATGAATGTGTGACCCAAATACAAGAGGTCAGAGATGTAGGAATTGGATTTTAATTTTTCTGGTATAGAAAACTTCCAAGGGAAGGACCCTCACTATGAATGCAGGTCAATAAAATATTATAACATTAAAAAAGATCAGAGGACAGAGGGAGGAGACAATTTTCACAACTAAGGTGATGAGAAGATTCTTATTTAAATGGGGATAGAGACGGTTATAAACATTTAAATGAACAATTTTAATTACATAAAAGTAAAAGTTATCTGCACAAACAAAATAAATGTAGTTAGAATCAGAATGGAAAACCTAAGGAAAATATTAGAGGCAAACTTCTCTCAGTCTAATGCACAAAATATAAAAAAATCTAATACAAATAGATGTCGTAAGAGCCATCCCCCAAGATGAGCCAGACCAGTTTATCTAGTCAAAGAATATTAACAAATAGTTCTTAATAGAAGAAAAAACAATCGTATTTTTTAAAAATGCTCCCAACCACTTAAAGTTAAAAAAAGTAAAATAAAAACAACTTTGATCTTCTTCAAGTCCATCAAATTGGCAAAGATGACAAAAGATGAAAACAGTAGTTGTTATTGAGGTCATGTGGGGACAGGCACACTAATATGCTGTTGATAGAACTGAGAATTGCTTCAACCACTGTGAAAAACAATTTGGAACTAGACCCAAAAAGTCACTAATCTGAGCATACCCTTTGACACAGCAATACTATTATTAGGCAGGTAGAGTAAGTAGATCAAGGACAGAAGGAAAGGATTCATGGGTACAGAATATTTATAGCATCACTTTTTATTGAATCAGACTTAGAAATGAAATAGTGTCCATCAATTGGAGAAAGACTGAACATGTTGTCATATGTGAATGTAATATACTTTTTTTGTCATAAGAAATGATAAAAACAGATTCAAAAAATTACCAAGACTTAGTACGAAGTGAAAAAAAGTAGGGGAATAGTTTAGGTGATGACCGCACTAAAACTGAAGAGAAATAATTTCAAAAGAACTTAGGACTGAGAACTAAAGCAGTGACAAATTATGACCTCAAAAGACTGGTTATGAAACATTTCCCTCCCATATCTCTTGGAATATAGGTGATGGATTAAAATATACAGAATCAGACAGGCTTTGTCAGACATGGCCAATGTGATAATTTGTTTTACTTGACTATACAAACTGGTTGATAGGGAGAGATTTTTTGAGGGGGGAGTGAGAGACAGAGGTGGGGTGGTGTTAGTGGACAGAGACCAACAAGAAAAATAATCAGTAAAACATTGAAAGGAAGGAAGGAAGGAGGGAAGGAATGAGGGAAGGGAGGAAGGAAGGAAGGAAGGAAGGAAGGAAGGAAGGAAGGAAGGAAGGAAGGAAGGAAGGAAGGAAGGAAGGAAGGAAGGAAGGAAGGAAGGAAGGAAGGAAAGAATATAGAAGGGGTGACAGAATTATTTCATTAGTACCTTCTTAAACTTTAAATGTATTTTTTCTCAAAAATAACCCCCAATCCTGTATATAATAGAGCTTCACATTTATAAAATTGTCTTCCGTGTAGCTTCTTTTTATCTTTAAATGCTTCTCTTTATCGATGATTTCATTCACAGTTTTTAAAAAGTAATTAAAAAGAATCCATCTATTTTCATCCCCTTCACTTTCTTTCCTCCCACTCACTTCTCAACTCTGCAAACTGACTAATGACTTTACCACTCAACTGAAAGTGCCCTCTCTGAGGTTTGCCAATGATCTCTTAATTGCTAAAATAGTGTCATTTTCACAAACCTCATCCATCTCAGCCTCTCCATAGCATTTAAAACTGTGGGTCACCCCCTCCTCCTAGGTGTTCTCTCCCCCATTTATTTTGTCTTGAAAGTTCTCACTCCTGGATCTCCTATCTTTCTCATTTCTCCTACGTGGTCTCTTTTGCTGGATCATCCATGTCTTCTACAATCTTAATCATGCTCTTAAGGCTCTTCCTGGACCCTCATCTCTCTTGATATCCACTCTCTGGGCGACCTTATCAACTCTCATGACTTCAGTTTTCATCATTAAGGAGACAGTTTCCAGATTTCTTTATTCTTCCCTAACCTCTGTCTCTCTCTGTCTCTCTGTCTCTCTGTCTCTCTCTCTCTCTCTCTCTCTCTCTCTCTCTCTCTCTCCCCTCCCTCCCTCCTTCTCTCTCTCTCTCTAGCTCCACACCTGCATTGCTCTCTATCTCTTGGTTACTTCCTCATGAACATCGCAAATTCACCATTTCAAAAAACTGAACTAATTATCTTCCTATCCTCTAAATACAACTCTCCTCCAGACGCTCCTTTTTCTGTTTAGGACACCACCGTTCTTCTACTTGCCTTAGTTCCCATCCTTGAAGTAATCCTTTACTTTTCCTTTTTCCTTACCCCAATATCCAACAAGTTGTCAAAATCTGTTGCCTCTACCTCCACAGTATGTCCCACATTTATCTATAATTCCCACTCATGTGGTCACCATTTTAATTCATGTTCTCATCACTTTTTCTCCTGAACTATTTCATTAACCTCCTAACTGAAATCCCAGTTTCCACTTTTTTTCCCTTTACATTTATCTTCTAAAATTACCTTTCTTAAATACATCTCATCACATATTATAGGGAGTGGGTATTTTGTTTTTTGTTTTTTTTTTCCTAGATCTTGTGCAACAACTCATTCATAACCACACCAGAAAATTAGAGACTTTTTAATTAAATGTGACTCACTTTGGCCTTTGAAGGCCCATTCTGAAACCTCAGATAAAAGTGGGGGACCAATTGTTTTTTCAGATATAATGAGTTCCTATGCCCAAAAGGCTACAAAAATGTGAATACACTTTGACCCAGCAATACCGCTTCTAGCACTGTATCCCTAAGAGATCATAAAAATGGAAAAGGGTCCCACATGTACAAAAATATTTATAGCAGCTCTCTTTGTGGTGGCCAAAAACTGGAAATCAAGGGGATGCCCATCAATTGGAGAATGACTGAATAAATTGTGGTATATAAATGTAATGGAATACTATTGTGCTATAAGAAATGATGAACAGGAAGACTTCAGAGAGGCCTGGAAAAACTTTATGATCTGATGAGTGAAAGGAGAGAACCAGGAGAACTTTGTACACAGCAACAACCACAGTGTGCAAGGATTTTTTTCTGGTAGATTTAGAACTTCATTGCAATGCCAGGACTTAAAAAATTCCCAATGGCCTTTTAAGGCAAAAATGCCTTCCACATCCAGAGAAAGAACTGTGAAATTCAATCAAAGAATGTTGCAGATCATTTTCTTTTGTATTACATTTTGGTTTGTTTTATGATTTCTCCCATTCATTTTAATTCTTCTATGCAACATGACTACGGTGAAAATATATTTAACAGGAATGTATGTGTAGAGCCTATGTAAAATTGCATGTAGTCTTGGGTAGGGAGAGGGGAGGTAACGGGGGAAGGAGGAGAAGGGAGGGAAAAAAGTCTAAGTTATATGGTAGTGATTGTAGAACACTGAAAATAAATAAAGTAATAAAAAAAGATATAATGAGCTCTTGCCTAATGGGAGTGTCATGGAATCCTTAGCTGGTCTGGAAAGTGGGTGAACGCCAAGTGAAGTAGTCCTCATTCACCCTAGAGGAGACCTCTCAGGTTTTTTTAGTTTGTTTTCATTTTGATTTGATTTGATTTGATTTTCCCGGGGCCCGTGTTTATTTGTTGTTTGTATTTCATTTTCGAAGAGACCCAATGACATGACCAGGATAATTTCCTGACTTTTGTGTGAATTGGATTTAAATGAGAAAGAGTTGCACAAATTCATCAGCCTCACTCTCTCTTCCACAATCATCAAAGTCCAATGGCAAGACAAGGGTCAATATGACTGGCACTGGACTGGGATGCAGTGGATGACCATGTCCTCTTCGATGTTTGACCAAGGTTTAAATGCTAAGCACTCTAAAGCTACTGTGCATGCTATAGCTTCTTGGAGACACAAATGAGAGTTAGGTGAAAGGTAGACCATGATCTATATCTTGCCACTGGACCCAGATGGCTCCCAAGGAGAAAGTGAGGCAAAGTCACCAAAAGCTCACTTTGCACAGCCCTTCCTCACTTAAATCCAAACCTCTTGTGTGTCATGGCATCACTGTCCTGGTGTCATGGTTCTCTTCAAGAATGACAAATGAGGACACCAAAGGTAGATGAGTGTCCCTGAAAAGTGTTCAGCAAACCTTCACACCAGAGGTGGTAGTCCTCCCACACATACATGGTCCGCACTAGCACCTGGGTTGGGGGGAGGGGGTAGGTTTACATCAACTTGAATTAAGTTGCCAGTGTCTCATTATCCTAGCAATCACTCCAAGATGTTTCAATGATTCTCTTTTGATTTAAGGATAAAATACAAAATCCTCAGCTTTGACATTTCATTGGTTTCAGCCTAGCTTTCAGGATTTTTTTCCTTAATAATATTTGCCTTGACACACTACATTTTAGGCAAACTGCCCTGCTAGTATTCCATGAACTCAATATTCCATTTCCTACCTCCATGATTTTTCATAGGTTCTCCCCTATGCCTGGTAAACATTCTTACTTGACCTCCACTTCTTAGAATCTTTAGTTTCCCTTGAAAGTCAGGAAGATGAGGGAAGGGAAAGAAATAAGCATTTATATAGTGCTTACTGTATACCAGGCACTGTTCTATCTATCTGTCTATCCAATTTTGTTTTTTCTATACAACAATCCTGAGAGATAAGTACTATTATTATCCCCATTTTATAGTTGAGGAAACTAAGGTTAAATGACTCAAAGTCACACAGCTAGTAAGTCAGAGGCTGAATTTCGACTCAGCTCTTCCTGATTCCAGTCCCACAGTTTCTCCACTCAGCCACTAGCTACCTCAGTTGGCGTAATCTATGGCAAGCATCTCCTGGCCTTCCTAGTGGTTAGTGATTTCTGCTTCCTCAGATTATAATGTATTTAAGTGTTTAAATGTTTTATCTCCTCAGCCATATGTTAGTTCCTTTAAGGAAGGAGATGGTTTCATTTTGCCTAGGACTGGCACAGTGCCTTGAACACTGTAGGTGTTAAATTCTTATTGAAAAACAATTGAAACCAAGTGTTACAAAATTATAAGGATCAAGCATGATCCTTCCAAAGGAATACAAGAATGCACCTCTTCCCCTCATCTCAGCAGAAACAGTGGGACTATGAGTATGGGAAGTTGAATATAATGTCAGATTTGATTGATGGGTTTTTTTTTAGTTTTGTTGAGGTTTTTTCACTCTTTAAAAAAATTTTTTTCTTTAAAAAAACTATGCTGGGAAAGGAAGAAAGGTATACTAGGAAACATAGGTGATGAAAAAATACAAATAGTAATAAAAATAGACACAAAATAATGCTTATAAAAGCAAATTCAATGAATTCATAATAATATCTTTCCAAAGTTCTTTTCTAGATGATTCAAAGGATGGTCAGCAGAAGCACAGGTATATTTGAAATTCAGTTTTGATTGTAAAGGTCATAGAAGGTTCCACAGAAGATTTAGGAGAGGGGGGGAGAGAGGGAGAGAGAGAGAGAGAGAGAGAGAGAGAGAGAGAGAGAGAGAGAGAGAGAGAGAGAGAGAGAGAGAGAGGAATACCATCAAAGTAGTTATTTTGCAAAATTAAGAGACTTTTGATTTTACCAAAATTATCTGACCCATTATCATGGTACAGAAAAGGCTTTTGAAGATCACGGGTTTCCAAGTGAAACAGATCTCATAGGCGATCTAATCTCACACTTCCTTATACAGATAAGAAAACTGAGGTTAAGTGACTCGTCCAAAATCATAAAAGTAATAAACATTACAGATGGCATTTGTACTCAAGATGTTTTATTGAAGAGCCATTGCTCCTGCTACTATGCCACAGAAATCTCCCAAACTGGGTGAATAATTACCATCATTTACCTAGAACTTCAGGGTTTACAAAACACTTTACATATGCTAATTCATTTGATCCTCACAATAACCCTGAGAGGTAGATGCTATTATTTCTATTTTTCAGATATGGAAACTAAGGTTAAATGACTTGCCCAAAGTAACACAACTAGTAAGTGTCCAAAGAAGGATTTGACATCAAGACTACTTTATTTTCAGTTCAATACTTATATCCATTATATTACTTAGATGCCTCAAGAGTAAATTGAAGAAATAATAGGTTCTACCAAAATATAAAAGATTTGAGTATGGCTTGGATATCTGTTATCCAAGGATCAGTCTAGCTAAGTCTAAGCTAATGAGCTGAGCTCATTACCAGAAGGTTACCCATGGAATAATTTCTTGACCTTAGCAACAGTTAGAGAATATCTATGAAACTACAGAGGGGTCATGACCTCTTTAGGAGGACAGAGTAGCCATATAAATAAAGTAATGGTTTGCTGAAAAATAGACTGAGAAAACAAGTCTATCCGGGAAAGAGTTTACATTTCGCACTAGCAAAGACTAGCTTCAACTAACCCAGTAGCAAGTTCAAACTGTTGATGTCTAATGAAGAATGGGAGTACTGAATGCTCCCTGGCTATTTCCATGGCCCATATTTTTAATTAACAGTATAATAAAATTGAGTAAGGAATGAATATCTCTCCCAAATTTGCGGTTATAAATGTAAGCCTGCAGACAAAGAATAATATAACAGAATCTTCTTTAAAGGAAAAATAGTTTTTAGTTCAATTTAATTCAGCATACATTTATTATACGTCTCCTACATTTAAAGCACTGAGGATTTTTTCCATCCTATAATTCCATGTATAAGTGCTATGAGAAGAGATGATTGAATATCGTATGTACAATTTGGCCAACCTAGGAAACAATCCTTAAGGATCCCAAGCCCAATGTTCCCATTGTTCCCATTCCAAAAAAAGGAGGTATACAAATAGGACACATTTATCTGATATGAAGGGAAATTAACTTGTTGGGACCACTAGACCTGTCAGCTAATAATAATAAGATCATGAAAATGGAAGGGGTGTTACAGTCAGTAAAATATCATCTATAATTATGATTTCAGTATTATTGCTGGTGTTATGTTTGAATACCGTCTTGGTAGGTCTCTCCATATTGAAAAGAAGCTATCATGGTTTCTAATAAAGGCCAGCTAATGGAGGAGGCGTCTGCTGAATAGATCGCTACCCTTACTAAATTTTATCTATCCTTTCTTACACTCAATTGTCTAACCGAATTCACCTTCTTTGTATTCTTTACACATGACACTTACAAACAGCATGACCCTGGAATGGCCTCAGTTTCCTCATCAGTGTCAAGTTGGAGAAGGAAATGGCAAACCACTCCAGTATCATTGCCAAGAGAATTCCAAATGGGGTCTTGAAGAGTTGGACATGAGTGAAAAAAGCCCGAACAACAACCAAATGTGAAATAAAGTAGAAAGGTAGGGTGATGGCAGGTTTTAAAGGTCTGGAACGATAGCGACCCTCAAGAAATCAGAGAATGAGAAGGGAGCTACGTGCATATGTGGAACTAGTCAATCTTTGATCTAACTGACCATGCAATATATGGTAAATAGTCAGGAATGGTTTAGAGAGGCAGTGTATCCCTTGCCCTGGGGTAACCTGGGGCCCCTTTACATATACTTCTGCATATTGCTTGGTTGTGACACCTGGCTGTTGAACCCCTGGGTAAAGAATCCATAGCTTGTGGTATCATAATATCTCCACTGGTCCTACAGATCATACATGAACTATAACTCCAAGGTCTCAATGCAGAATATATGAAAAATAGAATCTAGGCAGGTTTAATTTAAGATCTACAGAGCCAGATTTCAAACCCAGGTCTTTCTAATCACAAGTTCAGAACTCTATCTACTTTTGCATGTTGCCTCTCCACATGCAAGGTCAACTCTGCACCTTAGTAAGTCATTAAAATAGGACTTTAATGAAGTAACATTTTAAATAGGCATAATGTTTATTATTTCCCTAAGGACTCCCAAATCTACGCTGTATTTTATCCTTTTAGCATTTCTGAGAGCAAGCTAAGATAGGCAATATTACATGGGTTGAATGAACTATTTAAGTTCACACAACTCAGGCAGACTATGTCTACACTTAGAGTAGTTAAGTGACTTGCCTAAGATCACACAGTTAATGAAATAATAATCTGGAACTAGAACTTTGATCTGTTATCAACAATCTACTCTTTTTTTCCATAGAGTTACATTCTAGGGCAAAAGATTAAATTGTATTTGAGATCATGACGGCTGGGAGGGTCCTCCTGAAGGCACTTCTAGATAAATCTATCCGCCTATTCCCAGGTCATATCATCTCTCAGTCAGTTTAGACAGAGGCACATGCCCTTCACCTTAAAATTTCCCTATAAGGAGGGTTGTATATTGTTATCCCATATGTCTTTATACACATCACTGCCCATCTGGGTTGAACTGACTGGGAAAAGACTTTTGGGAAGAATCTCTCATGATCCAAGGACTTTCACCTTAGTTTCTTAATCCCAATTCACCTAATAAATTAACAGATCTTATCAAGAAAGAATATCATCTTTCCAAAGAAAGGAAAAGGGGTATATGCTCACCATTCTGGACCATATATTATTATGATAATATATATTAGACAAAAGATTAGTGTAGTAATTGTAACATTTTAAATTTGTATATGACTCCTTCCCCTCCCCTTTTCCAAGTGCTTTTATAAACATAATGTCATTTTATTCTTGCAATACGTCTAAGAAGAAAATGGATCCAGTGTTATCATCACTTTAATGGATGGAGAAACTGAGACTCAAGAGTAGTGAATGATGGATGAAGAGGTAGGTTCATAGGATCATAGATTTAGTTTTGGGAGGGACATCAGAAGTCTTTGGAACGTGAGTTCTTTGAGAGTAAAGATGGTTTCATTTTTTTCTCTGCATCCGCAGTGCCTAGCATAGTGCCATGCCCATAACATATACTTAATAAATATTTGCTAATTGGTGGATAAATCTCATCTATCCAGTCCCTAACCTTTTGGATGGGGAATTGAAACCAGACAAAAAGAAGTAACTTATTTGAGATCACAAAGTAGTAAGAATCAAGGTCAGAACTGGAATTCAGTTCTTCGCACTCTGAATCTTTCCAATGTAACACAAGATGAAAAGATTTTGGATGAGACAGGATTACCATTTGTAATTATCTGAATGTCTGTCACATGGAAAAGAGATTAGACCTGTTTTGCCCTATTCCAGAGAAAATGATGAAGAGGACTGCATGAACGAATGTTGGATAAAGATCGATTTAGACTCAATGCAAGGAAAAATTATCTGACAATAGAAAATAGCACCAAATGGAATGGGATGCCTTGGGAGATAATGGATTTCTCTTCAGTGCAAGTTTTAAAGCAAAGACTTAACCACTTCACAGGTATATCATAGAAGTAATTTATGCATGGATTGAACTAGATGTCCTCTGAAATTGTGTGCATCTATAACTCATTCCCCTCCATCATACTGACTGACCAGTTAGTTCCTTAGCCAAGAAGTTCAGTTATATGCTAGGTGAATAAAGTGTTGAAGCTGGAGTCAGCAAGATCCGAATTCAAATCCACTTCAAGCATTTATGGGTTATGTGACCCAAGGCAAGTCACTGAACTTCTCAGTCTCAGTTTTTTCTTCCCTAAAATGGGGATAATAGCACCTACTGCATAATTTATTCTCTTGACACATGAGAATCAAATGAGATAATATGCATAAAGTGATTTGAAAACCTATATAAAGGCAAACTGTATGGTAGCAGCATTTGCTGAGCATCTGCCTCTCTTTCTCAAGTTCAATATACCTTGCCAAAAAATATGAGAGTTTTGAAAGCTCATATTGCTTGACTTGTAGAATCACAAAATTAGGAACTGTAAGTAACCTTAGAAATCATGTTTCAACCTTTTCATTTTAGAGATAATTAAAGAGGTCCAGAGAGGTTCTCTCTTCCCAATGTCACACTGAGAGGAAAGTGAAGAAAACAAGAATTTATTAAGTACCTACTAGTTGTGGTGCTAAGTGTTTTTACAGATATCATCTTATTTGACCCGCAAAACAACCCTAGATAAGTGCTAGTTGAGGAAACTGAGGCAGACAGAAGTTAAATAACTTTCCCAAGGTCACACAACTAATAAGTATCCAAAGATGGATTCAAACTCAGATCTTCCTGAATTCAGGCCAAAACAGGTAACAGCAGAACAAAGATTCCTGTCTCTGAAGAAATTCATGACCAGGGAGAACATATTTTTGTCTTTTTCCTCAGTGTTAAATTTGCTATAACAACGTCCTAAAAGCTTTTAACTATATTTTGAGTGGCAAAAAGGAAACAGGATGGGGCGGCTGGCTGTGGGATTTTTTGTGCCAGCTTGGTCTATCACATTCCGAGTAGGAACATTCATTTAATTATATCAATTTAGCTCAACTTGGGAAAGATGCTTGCAGCAAAGTGATCCAAGTTGCAAAGTGACAAGCCTTTTATATCCTCACTTTAATATCACTGATGCCTGTAATTCCATTTGTCACCTATGTGGCAGCTGTCTCTCTGTGATTGAACTGTTGCATCTGACATGGTGGTTTTAGGCAAAATCTCCAATGTTTTGAAGCTTACCAATGCTTGAGTAAAAACAAGAGAATAAAGTCTGCGATGATGAGATGCCACAAATATGCATGAATATAAATTCCTTGCAAAGTATTTGTCAAGGATGATATAATGCTCTTGGACAAGTGTGGCTCAATTACGAGAAACACTTTGGCATGACTCTACAGTTTTCCATCCCCCTTTGCAATTTATGTCAGAGTAGTGATTGTCCCACAAAGCAAGAAGGGATAAGGTTATGAAGGGTGAGGATATGGGAATGGAATATCGTAATGCTTTAATTATCTTTCCAAAGTTTGGGGGATTTTTTTAATTAATTTTTTTCCATTCTTGTATTGCTCAGAAATGTACCCACTTTCTCTTTGTCTTCCCACCCAAATTAAGACCCAGAACACACTGAAGCATTGGTTCTTTTGAGGACAATTTTAAAAGCTTGTGTTTTCTTCTGTTCTGTAGTTTAGCAAATTGATTGCATCAGTTTCAAGTTGGAATGGTTACCTATTTGTTTTGGTTTTGGGCTTAAAATGAACATATGAGTTTGGTTGCATTTGATGGTCAGAAATTGATGCTGTTGGTTCCCCTTTTCAAAGCATGGATCAAGTATTGATTGAACAACCTCTGTGTGCTAAGCAGTGTAAGAATTGATGTTTAGATTCTCATTTCAGTTCCTGTATGTGGACTATTGCCACATGTTCACACCACTAATCTGACAATTGCCAGTCAACCAGACCAGCGTCTTGCCACTGGACCCTAATGACTGTGGAGGACAGAATGAGGTCAATGATCAATGACATTGCACACCTGTGCCTCACTTAAATTCAATTTACTTACAAGTCAAGACATCACCCTCCTGATGTCATTGTTCTTTTTTTATTATTAATTTATTTTTAGTTTTCAACATTCACTTCCATAAGATTTGAAGTTCCAATTTTTCTCCCCATCTCTCCCATCCACTCACCCCAAGAAAGTGTGCATTCTGATTACCCTATTCCCCACTCTTCTCTCTCTTCTATCACACATTTCCCTTCTGTTATCCCCTCTGCTTTCTTGAAGGGCAAAAAAGAATCCTATACCCCATTTTCTGTATATCCTGTTTCCCATGTGCATGTAAAAACAACTCCCAACACTTGTTTCCAAAGCCTTGAGTTTGAACTTCTCTCCCTACCTCCCTCCCTATCTCCATTGAGAAAGCAAGCAATTCAGCATAGGTCATACATGTGGAGTCATGCAAAACACCTCCACAACAGTCATGCTGTGAAAGACTGTATTTCCCACCATCCTATCATGCCTGTCATTTATACTTTTCTCTCTTTTTACCCTGACCCTCCTCAAAAGTGTTTACTTCTAATTACTCCCTCTTGTCACTTACCCTCCCTTCTATCATCCTCCTTCTGCTTATCCCTTTCCTCCCTACTTTACTGTAGTGTAAGATAGATTTTCATACCAAACTGAGTGTGTGTGTTATTCCATTCTTAAGACAAATCCAATGAGAGTAAGTTTCACTCTCTCCCTCTCACCTTCCCCCTCTTCCCCTTCATTGAAAAAGTTTTTTCTTACCTCTTTTATGTTACAGATAATTTACCCCATTCTATTTCCCCTTTCTCTTTTTCCCAATATATTACTCTCTCACTTCTTAATTTTATTTTTTTTAAATATCATCTCTTCATATTCAACTCACCCTGTACCTTCTGTCTATATATGGTTGTTATCCTTCCTTTTCAAAAAAGACCAAAATGACATCACCATGATAAAATGAAGTCTCAGTGTGCCTGACTGTGGCTGATCAGACCAATATGAGCTTGGAATGCTCTACCATAGGATGGGCACAGATAGTCCACATGAATACTTGGGGTGGATACTCCAAATTTGCACATTTTATGTTTACTTTGTGCTATCTCAATTCTGCCTTGCTCATAGAGCACAGTACCCCTTCTGATGTGGATACACCATGCTAAGTGGTCCTGTGCCAGTATCTCCTCTGATGCACAGTCAGATCCAAAGTTCTTGAGAGAAACCTTGAGAGTGTCCTTGTATTACTTCTTCTGACCACCATGTGATCACCTGTCCCATGTGAGTTCTCCATAAAATAGTCTTTTTGGCAAGCTTACATTTTGCATTCAAACAATGTGACCAGCCCATTGGAGTTGCATTCTCTGAAGCTTAGTTTGAATATTAACCATTCAGTTCAAGCAAGGAATTCAGTGTCTGGTACCTTATCCTGCCAGGTGATCCTCAGAATCATCCTAAGATGGTTCAAATGGAAGCAATTCGGTTTCCTGGCATGGTGCTGGTAGACTGTCCATGTTTCACAGGCATACAACAATGAGGTCAGCACAATGGCTCTGTAGACCTTCAGTTTGGTAGTCAGTCTAATATCTTTTCTCTCCCAAACTTTTCTTTGGAGCCTCCCAAACACTGAGCTAGCTCTGGCCATGTATGAATCAACCTCATTATCAATGTGTACATCCCTGGAGAGTACACTGTCAAGGTAAGTGAACTTATCCACAGCATTCAAAACTTCTCCATTTGGTATAATCAATGGTTCCACGTATGGATGGTGTGGTGGCCGATGGAGTGCCTATGTTTTCTTGGTGTTAATTATTAGACCAAGATTAGCACAGGCAGGAGAGAATTGATCCATACTTTGTTGCATCTCAGCTTCAGAGAGTGAATTGAGTGCACAATCATCAGCAAATAGAAAATCATGCACCAACACTCCCTCCACTTTAGTCTTGGCTTGTCTCCTTTTCAAGCTGAAGAATGGTACAGTATGGTAGTTGACTTTGATGCCACGTTCTTATTAAAAATATTTGACAACATGTCTGAAAATATCATACTAAAAAGCATGAGCCCTGTTTCACTCCACTGGTGACTGGGAAGGCACAAGAGCATTGTCCACTATCCAAAATCTGGGCAAACACGCCATCATGAAACTGATGTATAATACTGATGAGCTTCTCCGGACAGCCAAATTTTGACATAATTTTCCATAAGCGCTCATGACTAACAATGCCAAAGGGGACTTGGTCAGATCTACAAATGTTGTGTATAGACCTCTGTTTTTCTCCTGGAGTTTCTCCTGGAGTTGTTGGGCAGCAAACACCATATCGACTGTACCTTGGCCCTTTCTGAAGTCACACTGGCTCTTAAGTATTTGACCAAGAAAGTCTCAAGAGTTACAAATATTATCTTTTCATGTAGAAATGTAAACAGTTCATCTTTAGCAAATCGCTTACGATTTCTCTTTCCCGTTTACCTTTACATACGTCTCTTGATTCTCGGATTTGAAAGTCAAATTTTCTATTCAACTCTGGTCTTTTCATCAAGAATTCTTGAAAGTCCTCTTTCATTGAATGACTATTTTTTCCCTTGAAGTATTATATACAATTTTGCTGGGTAGGTGATTCTTGGTTTTAATCCCAGTTCCTTTTATTTCTGGAGTGTCATATTCCATATTCCAAGCCTTCTAATCCCTAAATGTAGAAGCTATTAGATCTTGTGTTATCCTGATTGTGTTTCCATAATACTCAATTTGTTTCTTTCTGGATGCTTGCAATATTTTCTCCTTGACCTGAAATTTGTCTGCAGTATTCTTGAAGTTTTCCTTTTGGGGTTTCTTTTTCAGGAGGTGATTGCTGGATTATTTAAATATCTATTTTATCCTCTGGTTCTAGAATATCAAGGTCATTTTCCTTGATCATTTCTTGAAAGATGATGTCTAGGCTCTATTTTTGGTTTTGTTTTATGGTTTCTTGATTTTTTGTAAAGTCATTAGCTCCATTCCAATCTTAAAGGAATTATTTTCTACAGTGTGCCTTCAGACCTCCTTTTCCATTTGCCCCATTCTGCTTTTTAAGACATTCTCCTCATTAGCTTTTTTGGATCTCTTTTGGCATTTGGCACCTATTTTTAAGGTGTTATTTCCTTCAGCAGTTTTGGGTCCCCTTTAGCAAATGGTTGACTTGGTTTTCATGATTTTCTTGCATGACTTTCATTTCTCTTCCCAATTTTCCCTCTACTTCTCTTACTTGATTTTCAGAATCTGTTTTGAGCTCTTTCATGACCTGAGACCAATTCAAATTTTTTAGAGACTTTGGATGTAAGTTTTGACTTTGTCATCTCTTGTTGGTCTCATATTTTGATCTTCTGTGTCATCAAAGTAAGATTCTAAGTCTAATTTTTTTTCCTGTTTTTGTTCATTTCCCCAGCCAATTACATGACTTTTGAGCTCTTTGTCAAGTTCTCTGCTTACAGTGGAGTTGTGGGTTATATTGTCAGCTGCTCAATCCCCCCACAATCTGTGAGCCTAGAGCTCCAGAAACAGCAACTGCCACTGCAACTTTAGCTTATACTGCTGCCACGGGGCTTCTCCCTCCCTCCCTCTCCCATCATCCTGAGGCTGGGGTCAGAGAATATTACTCTTTCACTCAGGTCCCACAGGCATTTTTCCACTGACCTTCCAATTTGTCCTTAGGATTTTGGGGTTGAGAAGTCTAGAAACCACCACAGGTGCCCATGATTCAGTCCCTTCAAGGATTGCTCTGTTCCCATCTTTTTCAGGGCTGCCCACACTGCTCTGAGTTCTGCTCCCAGGCCAGGGTGATAGACACTTCCCATCAACCTTCTAGGCCATCTTTGGTTGGTGATTTGTTTCACTCCATCATTCAGTGGGTTTTGCAGCTCCAGAATTTGTTTAGAGTCATTTTTACAGGTATTTGGCTGAGTTTCAGGGGACAACTCTAGTAAGTCCCTGCTTTTACTCCACCACCTTGGCTCTGCCCCCACTCCCATTTTTTTTGTCACTAGTCTTTTTAAAAATCAGAATAATAACAACAATTTTCACTGGTTGATTACCACTTCCTTATTCCTTAGATATCTGTGTGTATGCTGAAATGTGCTGGTAAATGTTTAACAGCTGGATCTATGAAAAGTGTGACACATTTTTAAGTTTAATTTGCATAAATAACTTTTTCTCTATCACATTCTTAAATCTAAACAATTTATGGTGTTTTCTAATTTCCAAGATGCAAATGCCCATACTGAAAATTTAAGAATCATCTCTCTTGAGTAAGAAATGGTTCCAGCTTACCCTTACCAGTGTATTTTTGGAGGGAGGAGGGAAAAGGGGGTGAAGAGAGAGGAGAGGTGAGGGAAGATATAATAGATAAAATTCAAATAATTCTGATACTTGGAGGAAATAGATCGTTTCCATTCTGCATGATGGACTTAGGATAGCTAGGGATGTAATAGACACAGTGCTGGGCCTGGAGTTAGGAAGATTAATCTTCCTGAGTTCAAATTTAGCCTCTGACACTTACTAGCAGTGTGATCCCAAGCAAGTCATTTAACCCTGTTTGCTTCAGTTTCCTCATCTATAAAATGAGCTAGAGAAGGAATGGCAAACCACTCAAGTACCTTGGCTGAGAAAACCTTAAATGTGGTCATAGAGAGTTAGATATGACTGAAATGACTCAACAATAACACCATGACTGATTTGGAAGACACACAAGAAAAAATGGGTTTGGGAACATGCTACAAATAACATAGAAAAATTAGAGGTGATGATGACAACTCATATTTATGTAGTATTTTCACAAATTTTTAAATACGTTGCCTCAATTTCCAGTGCAAGATGGCAGAGTGAGGAAGTAATCTTATGAAACCCTCTCAAATTCCCCTCCAAGCAACTTGAAAAGTACTTCAGAATTGATCTAGGAGCAGGGAAGCAGCTAATTAGCATAGCAGGAAAGGTCTGTTTCTCTGGGGTGGAAGGGGAGTGAGGTCCAAGAGCAGCAGGAGCCTTGGAGTAAATCTCCAAGCCTGAGAAAATCCATCAGTAAGGCACAGCCCTCCTGCAAACCAGCAGCTCCCTAGACAAGACAGTGGTCTTTGCAGCTTAGCAAGGCCCCGCCCCAGTGACACCACCCTCAGCACAAGCCACTAAGTAGGCCTTGACCCTATTGCTTACCAGTAGTGAAGCCCCACTGCGGGGGAAGAGAGGAAGGGGATGGCCAACAGTGACACCTCACTCCTGGAGCTTGCCAACAGACAGACTATTTTTCCTTAGTAACAAAGCAGTAGGGTCATATCTCTGGGGTATGGATTACCCCTCCAGGGCTAGATAACAGAGAGGCCTTGTTGTTATAGCAACTCAGCAGCAAGACTCCACTCCTCAGTCAAGACAGCAGCTAAACCCCAGAACCAAAGGAGGTCAATAAGGAGAGCCCAACCCCCAGCACAAGTCAGAATGGAAGCCTACCCTCCAGTAACAGCAAGCAACTAAGTCCTGAAGCCCAACAAAAGCCAGTAATATCACTCAGAGACCCAGAAGAAAAAACCTGGCATAGCACTGGACCAGAGCCCAGTTCTCAAATAAAAACACCAAGTCTCAAAAAATGCAGAAAAAAAAATAAGCAAAAAATAAAAAAGAACTGGAGAATAAAAAATTACTATGGTGGCAGGGAGGATCAAGGCATAAACTCAGAAGAGGACAATAGTGTCAAAATGGCTGGAAAATGACAAAGCCTCAAAGAAAAATGCAGTTTAGTCTCAGGACCAAAAAAATTCCTAGAAGAGTTTAAAAAGGATTTTTAAAACCATATGTAAATTGTTACATAAACTATTTGGAAAAAATAAACAAAGTACTACCAAATTCTTTTTATAGTACAAATATGGTGCTAATACCTAAACCAGGCAGAGCCAAAACAGAGAAAGACAATTATAAACCAATTTCCCTAATGAATATTGATGCAAAAATTGTAAATAAAATATTAGCAAAGAGATTACAGCCATTTGTCATGAGAATAATACACTAGGGTGAGGTAGGATATTAGGAACACTATCAGTATAATTAACAATATCAAGAACAAAACCAACAGAAATCATAGCATTATTTCAATAGATGCAGAAAAAGCATTTGAAAAAATAAAGCACCCATTCTTATAAACAAATAAAACAAATGAGAAAGCAAAAGAATAAAGGGAACATTCCTTAAAGCGATAAGTGTTATCTATCTAAAACCATAGGCAAGTATTATTTGGAATGGGAACAAGCTAGAAGCCTTCCCAGTGTAATAAGGAGTGAAGCAGGGATGCCCATTATCATCTCTATTATTTAATATTATACTAGAAATGTTAGCAATAAGAGAAGAAAAAGGAATTAAAGAAAGAATAGCTAATGAGGAAACAAAACTATTAGTCTTTGCAGATGACATGATGGTATACCCAGAAAAATCTTAGAAAATCTAAAAAACTATTCAAACTTACTAATAACTTTAGCAAAGTTGGAAGATATATAATAAACTCATATAAACTATCATAATTTTTATATATTAACAACAAAATCCAGCAGCAAGAGATGGAAAGAGGAATTCCATTTAAGATAATTGTAAACAATATAAAACACTTTGGAGTCTATCTGCCAAGACAGACCCAGGAAGTTTATGAACACTTTTCAAGCAAATAAAGTCAGATCTAAATAATTGGAAAAATATCAATTATTCTTTGCTTGGTATGATGTTAATGGGATAATACGATCTTCCCTGCCTATTAGTAGGCCTCACATTATACCCATTACAGGCTGAAATTTGCTTAAGGAGGCACTTCCTTAGGGGTGGACTTGTCTGTAGGAAAGCTTCCACACCCTTTGGTACTAAGTAGATTAGGCAATGAGTTGTGAGGGCTATGATGTCTTCTGGCTGTGAAAAGTGTATATATATTCTGAGTTGGTATTTTGCTTTGGGGGTTTGATCATGTGAAGGACTGTTTTGTTTCCTGGTCAAAACTATGAATAGGCATATGTTCAGACCTGCCCCCCCAGTACTAGATGGTTGTGTTCCCTTGATCCAGTGAAGTGTATAAGGAGTATAGCAATATTGTTTTACTCAGATAGTTGCAGCCCTGTTTGTTTGTCTTTATGCTAATTTCTATGCTTGTATTTTCTGATATTCAAGGTGTTACTTTTTCCTCTGACCTAGTGAATATAATAAAAAAAAAGATTGTTGACCCCTTAGAAGTTGCCTTCCTTTAAGAAAAGCAGATCCAAGGACCTGTGCTAGCAGATCATCCTGGGTATGCTAGGGTGCTTGCTGTTACAGTAGGCTGATCCAATATAATAAAAATGACAATTCTATCTAAATCAATATATTTATTCAGTGCCATACTAATCAAACTATCAAAAAAATTATTTTATAGAGCTAGAAAAGAAATAAAAAAACTCATCTGAAAAAAACAAAAGATCAAGGGAATCAATAAAAAGAATGCAAAAGAAGGTGGTCTAGCTGTATCAGATCTCAAACTGTGTTATAAAGTGGGAATTATCAAGACAATCTAGTATTGTCCAAGAAATAGAGAAGTAGATCAGTGGAACATATTAGGTACAAATTACATAATAGTAAATGATCATAGCAATCTAGTATATGATAAACCCAAAGATCTAAGTTTTTAGAACAAAAACTCATTGTTTGACCAAAAACTGCTGGAAAAGCACAAAGTAGACATAGACCAACATCTCACACTGTATACCAAGATAGGTCAAAATGGGTACATGATTTACACATAAAGGGTGCTACCATAAGCAAATTAAGAGCACATGGAATAACTTCTCTGTCAGATTTATGGATAAGAGAAGAATTTAAGGCCAAAGAAGATATAGAGTATATTACAAAATGTAAAATAGATAATTTTGCTTATATAAAATTTAAAAAGGTTTTACATAAATAAAATCAACACAACCAAAATTATAAGGAAAGTGGAAAACTAGGAGGGGAGAGGGAATTGCAGCAAGTATCTCTGATAATGGCCTCATTTCTCAAATATATAGAGATCAGGGTCAGATTTATAAAAATGTAAGTTATTCCCCAATTGATAAATGGTCAAAGGATATGAACAGGCAGTTTTCAGACTATGAAAAACATACCCTTTGATCCAGCAATATCACTGCAAGGTTTTTTAAAGTCCTCCGGGCATACTTACAAATTGCTCTCCAGAATGTTTGGATCAATCCACAACTCTGCCAACAATGTATTAATGTCTCAGTTTTGCTGCATCCCCACCAGCATCCCTATTTTCATTTTTTATCATATTAACCAATCTGATAGGTGGAAGGTGGTAGTTCACTTGCTTTAATTTACATTTCTCTAATCACTAGTGATATGTCCAAACTCAGAATGGGTGAGAAGTCTTGATCCTTTGGAAAGTCCCCAAACTTACGCTTGTACTTTCTGGTCTCTCTTGTGCAACATGAGAAGATGATCATCTTATGAACACTTAGTTATTGGAGATGCCATGTTCTTCACCCAACCTTTCACCTCCCAACTGATATGTCATTTGTGGTCCTCAAGAACAAGGTCTAAGGGTAGAACCAAGATGATAGAGTAAGAGTAGGAACTTGCTTGAGTTTTCCCCTAAAACCCTCCAAATACCTGTAAAAATGGCTCTAAATAAATTCTAGAGCCACCAAATACACACAATGATAGAGTGAAGTAAATCTCCAGCCAATGACCACCTGGAGGACTGATAGGAAGGGTATATTGCACCAAGCTGGGAGTGAAACAAAATTTGGTATTGGTCATGCCAGCATGGACAGGGCAGAGCAGACCTCAGGGGGACTGAATCACTGGCAGCTGTGGCAGTTTCCAGGTTTCTCAACTCACAAATTGCTAAAGACAGCTTAGAAGATCAGTGGGAAAACAATGTGGGACCTTGATAAAAGAGGATTTTGAACCAGTTGGGGTCTGGTCTCAGCCCTGGGCAGTGGAGGTAGTGGTAGCAGCTACAGCAGCAGCAGCAGTGGAAGCCACTGCTTCCAGAACTCTGGGCCCACAGATAGTGGGGGATCAAGAGGCTAATAAAAACCCCCTGAAGTGTGGGACAGTACATCCACTCTCACCCCACTCTCACTGGAAACAGAGTCCTACTTTGACAAAATAGTTAGAAAGTCAAGTATTTGGCTGGGAAGATGACCAAAGAGTATAAGAAAAATCAGAATCTTACTTTAATGACAAAGACCAAAACATATAACTAGAAGAAGACAACAAGGTCAAAACTCTTATATCCAAAGCCTCCAAGAAAAACTATACATTGGACACAGGACATGGAAAAGCTCAGAAAGAATTTTGCAAATCAAGTAAGAGAAGTAGAGGAAAACTTGGAAAGAGAAACGAGAGTAATGAAAGAAAATAATGAAAAATGAGGCAGCAACTTGCTAAAGGAGACCTAAAGAAATACTGAAGAAAATAATACCTTAAAAATAGACTAACCCAAATGGCAAAAGAGGACAAAAAGCAATGAGAAGGAAAATGCCTTAAAAAGCAGAATTAGTCAAATGGAAAAAGAAGTCCAAAACTTCACTGAAAATAATTCCTTAAAAATTAGAATGGAGTAGATGGAAGCTAATGACTTTATGAGAAATCAAGAAATTATGAAACAGAACCAAAGGAATGAAAAAAATAGCAGAAAATGTGAAATATCTCATTGGAAAGACAACTGATCAGGAAAATAGATCCAGGAGAGACAACTTAAAAATTATGGGACTGCCTGAAAGCCATGATCAAAAAAAGAACCTAGACATCATCTTTGAAGAAATTGTCAAGGAAAACTGCCCTGATGTTCTAAAAATAGAGGCTAACATAGATATAGAAAGAATCTACTCATCACCTCTTGAAAGAGATCAAAAAAGAAAATCTCCCAGGAATATTTTAGCCAAATTCCAGAGTTCCCAGGTTAAGGAGACAATATTGCAAACAGTCAGAAAGAACCAATTTGAGTATTATGGAAACACAGTCAGGACAACACAAAATCTAGCAGCTTGTACATTAAGGGATCAGAGGGCTTGGAATATATTTCAAAGATGAAAGGAACTGGAATTAAAACCAAGAATCACCTACCTAGCAAAACTGGTTATTATACTTTAGGGGAAAAAATGGTCATTCAATGAAAGAGAGGACTTTCAAGCATTTTTGATGAAAAGATCAGAGCTGAAGAGAAAATTTGACTTTCAAATCCAAGAATCAAGAGATATATGAAAAGGTAAAAAGGAAAGAGAAATCATAAGGGACTTGTTAAAGTTGAACTCTTTACATTAATACATGGAAAGATGATATTTGTAACTTATGGGACCTTTCTCAGTATTAGGATAGTTGGAGGAAGTGTGTGTGTGTGTGTGTGTATGCATGTGTGCATGCATGTGTGTGTATATGTGTGTGTACAGATAACACAGGTTAAGTTGAATAGGAAGAGATGATAGCTAAAAAAATAAAATTAAGGGGTGCGAGAGCATATTGGAAGGAGAAAAGGAGAGATAAAATGGGGAAAATTATCTTACATAAAAGAAGCAAAAGAAAGTTTTTACAATGCAGGGAAAGAGGGTGGAGGTGAGAGGAAATGAGTGAACTTTACTGTTATCTGATTTGGCTTAAAGAGTGAATAGCATACATACTTAATAATCTTATTATCAAGTATTGATTATCAAGTATTTCACTTGAAAGTAAGGGGGAAGGAAAGTAAGAGGAAAAGGGATAAGGGGAGGAGTGGGGGATGAAGGGAAGGAAGATTATGGGAGGGGAAAATCAGAAGCAAACACATTTGAAAAGGAACAGGGTCAAAGGAGAAAATGGAATTAGTAGGGGGTGGGATGGGATGAAGGGAAATATAGCTAGTCTTTCACAACATGAATATTTTGGAAGTGTTTTGCATAACTACACATGTATAACCTGCATTGAATTGTTTGCCTTCTCAATGAGGGAGGCTGGGAAGGGAAGAAGTGAGAAAATTTGTAATTCAAAGTTTTAAAAATTGTTTTTACATACAACTGTCAAATAAGATATACAGGCAATGGGGTATAGAAATCTATCTTGCCCTACAAGAAAGTAAGGGTAAAAGGGATGAGAGGGGCATGTGGTAGAAGGGAGAGAAGACTGGGGGAAGGGGTAATCAAAATACATGCCATCTATATCACCAAAGCAATACCCAGAGCAACTGCTAGGAATATGCTGACAGATTTCCAGGTTTAAATCACAAGATATAACAGACTCTCTCTAAGGAAGACAGAACCAAGACATTTATTCAAATGCCCAAAAGCCAAATCCATCATAGTAACAAGGAAATCCATAATAGTAACTAAGAAGTCTATATACATTATCAGACCTTCGCACAAATCAACTCCCTCAAGCAAAATCACTCCCTCTCTATCACAGAGTGAGTGAGCCTTGCTTCCCCTCTCTTTCCCAGCTCCATCCCCTGTTTCAAGTCCTCTCATCTCTACTCCACCCTTCCTGCTCTATGTAACTTAGACTCATGCTCAGGTCACATAGGCATATTGATAGATGGGAAAGATTTTCCCATACATTAATTCATTAACAATATACAATTTCAGGGTGGGGGGAAGGAGAGAGCTGGGGAGGAAATTTTGAACTCAAGCCCTTGTGGAAATGAATGTTGAAATCTAAAAAATAATAAATTAATAAAAAAGAAAAAAAAAACAAGATCTAACAGCCAATAAGATTCTGTATTTCACATGCTTCTGTTGTACATTGGGATATCAAACTTTAGAAAAACAAGGTCCTAAGGACCAGGCGTATCTCAGATTGTGAGGAAGATCTGAGGTCTACTTCATTAGAGGGAACCATGCACTCTCTTTCATAAAGTACTATTGGCTCTGCCTCAGTGGTTTTTCTTGCAGAGTGGGCAGTTAAAATCCCCAAATCAGGTTTGATATTGCTATTGCTGGTATTTTATAGGTGAGTAAATTGAGGCAGGCATATTAAGTGACTTACCCAAGGTCACACAGATTGTAAATGTCAAAGATTGAATTCAAACCCAGATGTAAGATTTGATTCCAAATCTTTTTTTCTTTTTGTTAAATTTTATTTTTCATTTTTAACACAGTTTATAACAGATAAAACAATTCAGACTTTTGGTCAGGTAATACTTCTTTTTAAAGCACTTACAATATGGATCGCAAAAGAATATTTTAAATATTAACAAACTGAGACACAAATAATATTTATGTTGCTAACTTCAAAAGTCCTTGACCTAATTGTCTCCACAGTATTACTAAGAATTAAAGGACCCTAACTTGTTGTTGGCCTAAAGTCCATGCCTAATAGCTTAATTTTAGACTTAACCTCGAATGTTCCCCTACCAATAATCTATAATTTAATAGATCAGATATTAAGCTTACAAACCTTTTGACTATAGCAAATTGCCACCAAGAGTAGGGACATTTCAGGGATACAATATCTCCCTAGTTTCATGTCAATTCCAGGCAGGATTAGACTGTTCACTTGCATTCAGTCAGGCTTAAAGTCTACCAGGTGTCAGTGGGGACTGACTCCAAATCTTAAGCATCATTCAGTGTACTGTGCTGCCTCTAAATAGAAAATAAACAGAAAAGGGCAACTAATGTGAGACTGATATCTACTATCTTCAGTTTCTTTCTATAGTCTCAGTTTTTCTCCCCAACTTTGTCTTCACTTGCTACAGCTAGATGGCCCAGTATTTAGAGCACTGGGCCTGGAGTCAGGAAAACAAATTCAAATTCAACTGTTATTCTCTTACATGTAATGCTCTACATACTATTTGACAGACAAATAAAATTACTGCTTTTTTTCTAATTGAACAGAAGTATCAGAATACAGAGGGATAGAACGTGAGAATACCTAGAACCTTCCATTATCAAAGCTATGAAGACCTGGGTTCAAGTTACGTCTATGAACCATCCTAACTATGGGACAATTGGTAAGTCATTTAACCTCTTAGGTCTTTAGGTCAGTGGTATCAAATTCAAATAGAAATGGGTCCTGTGGCTTGTATATTAACTTAGAAAACTACCAATTAACATTATCTACATTGCATTGTACTTTATTTTATTAAACATTTACCAGTTACATTTCATCTCCTTCTAATGATTCAGTAACAGCCCATGAACCATGAGTTCAATACCTCTTCTCTAGGCAACTCTTTAAGCTTCAGTGAGGGTGCCTAATCCACATTGACAGAGGGGGTGAAATCACTCAGGAGTTCCCTGTACCCATGAAATCACAAGCCTGGTCCCTGTTCCTTTCTTATTGTGAAATAAATGTATCTATTGTAGCATTATTACGTGCAATATCGTAAAAGAACCATTTATCATATGCATGAAGGCATTTTTAAACAATAGGATGGGTGGAGAAATTAAAGGAAGAATTCAATTGGTATCTCAGACACTTCCTTTTTTCCATGTGCCTTGGATATCATTATAGGTATATGTGGCAGGTGATATTACCTTGCTGGAGAAGATGCCTTTATTTGACTCCTGAGAGCAAGAAATTTAGTAAACAAAGGAAAATAGCAATGTTGAGGAATCACTTGATAACTACAGCAGAAGAAATCCTTTTGTAGAATAATCACTTGTGAAAATAATCAGAGACATATCTATGGGTATAAAAATTAAGTTGCAATATCTAAAAATTTAGTCTTATTTAGTGCAGATAGTGGTGGTAGTGATGGTGGTGGTGATGGTGGTAGTGTGTGTGTGTATGTGTGTGTGTGTGTGTGTGTGTGTGTGTGTGTGTATGGTTCAATAACTTACCTTGAAAGGCCTTGGCATGTAGTGTGGAAAGAGCATGGGACACTTTAAGGTCCAGAAGTCCCTGCTCTAGTCTTTCTTTGTTGTGACTATGGGTAAGTCTTAAACTCAGTATCTTCATTTTTATGATGAAGATAAAATCCTGGTGTTTCCTGCCTCCCAAAGCAAGGTATAAACATTAAAATATTACAGAATTGTGAAGTGTTATCACTATTGCTATGCTGGGGTGAGTGTTCAATCAAAGACTGTTAAGATCCTCATGGTTTCTCAGTTTAGCTTTCTTCTTTCCTCCCTCTTGTCCTCTTTGCTTTTGTCCAGAAGCTCAAGACAGAGGAAAAATTTGAGCTTCCTGAACACAAATCAGGCTTTTTCCTTGTCTCTTTTCTCTGTAGGATTCTCTTCTTGGGAGGTAAAGAGGCAGTATGACTGATCAATTGAGTAGATTTAGAGCCAGGGGAGACCATAAAGGACAACTGGTTCAACCAACTCATTTTACAAATGACGAAACTGAGGTCCAGAGAAGTTATCATCTACCTGAGGTCATAGAGGTGCTAAATAACTAAGGCAAGATTTAAACTCATGTCTTATGACTCCAAAACCAGCATTTTTTCCACTGAACCTTCTTCAAGAAACCTTTCCTAGACTGCTTTAGTATCTTTCCCTTGAGATTGTCTCCAATTTTTCCTATATATCTTGTCTGTACACAGCTGAGGGTCTATTCTCTCCCCATTAGACTATAAGCACCTGGAAAGCAGGCACTATGTTTGTTTTTGTTTTGCTTTGTATTCCCAGAGCTTAGCACAGTATCTGGCACATGGTAGGCATTAAGTAAATCCTTGTTTACTCAATTTATTGGTTAGTACACCATGACCCTTATAAAAAACCAATAGATTTGGAACCCATAGGAAAACACTGGATTTAAAGTCAAAAACCTAGGTCCAAATCCTGCATCTGTTATCTACAAACTTCTACCTAAGTATTATATTCTACACAAGCCTTTTCCTGACCACTCCCTATCTCTGTTAGCTGCCATCCCCATTTATCTTTTATTTATCTTGCCTATCCTTATATGTACATGTGTAGTCTACTCCATAAAGTGTGTAAGTTCACTGAAGGAACTTTCATTTTCATTTTCTATTTTCCCAATAATTGATACATAGTAAGTCCCTAATATAAGCAAGGCATCTTTTAGGCAGTTACTTCATCTGAAAAATGAGAGATTTGTGACAAAAAAAGCCCCAAACCAAATATAGTATACTTATGATCAAGCTTGGACCCAAAGAAGAATATGAAAATACACCTCCTTCTTCTCTTTGCAGAGATAGCAAACTATGGATATAAAACACTGCATATGCCATCAGGCTTGATTTTTGTCCAGTTTAGCTAAGCTTGTTTTTTCTTGATGATAAGGTATGGTTCTTTGGGTGAGAAAAGGAGAATGGAAATTGGGAAATAAAGATGATGCAAAAACAAAAGATATTAATAATGCCCTAGTGAAAAGTACAAGCTTTTGAATGCCTTGTGATAACTGCATGACAGTTTAACTTGCCTGTCTAACTAAGAATATAGCATTTTCCCATAGCAACCTGTGAGTTACATGATAGTGGTATCCATGGTTAGTCAATTTCAGCCTTAGCACTTAGGAGACCACTCAAATGTACCTCTTTTAACCTAACCAGTGGGAAAAATTCATGTAATTGAAGTTGAGTCCCACATGTTAATCCAATCAACAGGGGATAGGCCCCTACCTAACTCAATTTGTTTGACTAGATCTCCTGCGTGGATGCCAAGAGTTTAAAAAACATTAAGTGTATTAATGTTTCCCATTGGAGGAGATGTTCCCTTTTAACCATGCTTATTTCTCAGGGAAAAAAGTTCTGACCAGGAAACCTGTCCCTACTGTAGAGGGGAAAGAATCCAAACATTGGACTGAGTGAAGACTCATGAATAATTTTATTTTCTGCTAAAAAGGAAACAATAGAATTTCATTGTGGTTACTGATCGTTGAAGTTAAGCAAAACACGGCAGGGTTAGCTAATGGGAGAGGATGGACCACAGTGTTTTGAAAATATAACACTGAATGATTTATAGCCCAATGACTGCAGACTTCTTTCTCCTCTCATCCCTGGAAATAAGATGGGTAGCAGGAAAAGATTGGAAGAGAATGATCCTATTGCAAACTTCTAATTAATGTATGATTTATTTATACTTATAAATCCTGAAATATTAATAGAGGGAGACATACATAATTAATAGCCTACATATAAGCTTGTATCACCGCTAATGTTCTATTAGTTTCAAATGTCCTTTGGGGAAGGATGAGTGAAAACCAAAGCTGCCTGAAGGACCCCAGCACATCTTTGTACAGCTGGTTGTTATGTCCTGAGATTTTTAATATATTTTAACATCCTCTCTCCAAAGGATACTCTTTGCAGTATCTTACCATTGTCTTTAATTTGGAGTTGATGAAAAGTCCATTCAACCAGTCTGACCTTTACTTCTAGGCACTCAAAATGCTTTCTCTGCAGAGATCCAGACCGGACTGTTATTTTTAGTTTGGTGTCTCTTTGAGCCGATGTCCCAAGGAATTTCTGAATTCTGGTTCCTCCACCCACCCAGTGTCCACACATTTTCTATAACTCACAGACAGATGGTCGACCTTGGCACAGTGTCCTGTGGCTGTGAAGGCACAGCAGGATCTGACTGTCCTTTGACACCTGCTTAGTTTCTTGACAGTGGCATCTGACTTCAGGGGCTCTTTGATTGTGACCTGTATTTCATATCCTATCCCTTTGCCTCTCTCATTTTCTTTTGGATTCACCAGGTTTTAGTCAGGTTTTAGATGACTGGCAATGTCCCAGGGTACGATTCTTAAGTCGATGATGTTTCCAGAGCAGTCTTTCCATATCAGAAATCTTGATTCCTGTTTGCTGGACTTTCAGCCTGGCATTCCATTTGTTAAGACAATAGTGCGCAAGAGTTTGTGAAATGGTTTTCTCTCTCCTCAGCTCTTCTGCCAGGTTTCTTAATTTCCTTCAAAATTTAACTCAAATCTCACCATCTACAAGAGGCTTCCTACCTACTGTTAGTGTCTTATAGGAGGTATATAGTGCATCTATATACACTGTATGTATGTGTATATAAGCCTGCATTGTATGTCTGCATACACACATATATGATATATAGTTATATATACTGATATGTATTTATATATAGATATATAGATATATCTCAGTATGTATAGCTACACTAAATGCCTCCTATAAGACACTAGCAATAGGTGGGAGTATGTCTTGTAGGTGCACAGCTGTTTATATGTTTTCTCCCTATTAGAATGTGATATCCTTGAGGGCAGGGACTGTGTTTTGGTCTCTTACTTAGCCAGTGTTTGACACATAATAAACACTTAATAGATGTCTGCTACCTTCTTACCCTAAAATATTCTTCCACCCTGAAGTCCCCTTCTCCCATTAATGAATTCCTCATGGAACCTTCATTCTGTGAAAAGGCCCAGGCCACTCATCCTTCATTTCTTTATTCTACATCTAGCTCTGCCTCTGACTCTTCAACTTTGCCCCCATCCTTCTATGTGGGTAACTTTTTCTTCCCTCCTTTCTCCCTCCCCCTCTTTTTAGCTGCCTTTTATATGTTACCTG
Organism: Bettongia penicillata ogilbyi; assembly: GCA_023548195.1. Taxonomy (NCBI): domain Eukaryota; kingdom Metazoa; phylum Chordata; class Mammalia; order Diprotodontia; family Potoroidae; genus Bettongia; species Bettongia penicillata. The sequence continues at coordinate 773,432 of JAJHZJ010000866.1, forward strand.
CCTTCATTAGAACATAAGCTGCTTGAGGACAGAGACATTTTTTCTTTTGGCCTTTCTTTACATCCCCAGTACTTAGTATAGTACCTAGCACATAGTACAAATTTAATAAATCTCTTTTGACTTGTTGACTCACTGACTGGCTGGTTCTTCACTCAGTGGGGGACTAGATATAGAAAGGAACGACTGTGGTTAGTAATTTACTGGCAGGAACATAGCACCTAGAAGTCAGGAGACCTGAGTTCTAGTCCTGGGCATGCCATTCTGACTGTGTGACCTTGGACAAGCCACTTGACCTCTTGGAGACTGAATTTCCCATCTATACAATATAAAGTCTGGTCTACATTGTATCTGATGTTCCTACTAGTTCTAGGTTCTATAGCGGTATGATCTTTCCCCAGCCCCTTAACTACACATTCCCAGAGGATGGTGGTATATGTTGCCTGAGCTTGACACATAGTAGTACTTCATAAATACTTACTGATTGACTCTAACTTCAGCTTTTACCCCTTGCATCAAACAGGCTTGCTCTCTACTGGCAAGACCTGCACTGGCACAGAATAATCCATATGTCTGTTCTCCTTAGTACAAATGTCCCTGCAGTTGGATAGACTCCCAGTTTCTGTACTTCCTGCTATATGAGAAGTGCCTTTATCCTTTCCTAAGGCTGCTTTGCTTTCTCTACCCATCCTCCTTTTGTTCCCTATAACTATTCATTTCTTGCTCTGCACACTTGAATATGAATGGTGAGGAAATTAAAATACATAAATGGATTCATTAGGGTCACACGCTTTCCATTTTAGAATTTCCTTGCAAAATTACTTTGGCAGAGAATATCAAATTTTGCTCATATTTTCATATCGAGAAAGCACCCACTGGGAATGCTAGCCATCATGATAAAACATAACAAGGCAAACGGAACATTGACGTTCACGTCGGCCAATTCCATTCCTGTGATTTGGGTGTTTTCGAAAAAAAGGAAACAAATCTGACATGTCAGGTCATAACTGCATGAGACATGAAATATACCAAGGTGCCAGGTTTCTGTTTTTCTCAAGACCTAGCTGAGCTCTGCTTCAGGAGGAAAAATCACCTATTCCTTTTCACCTCATTTGCCATCAGCATGAACTGTGGATGCCCTAACAAGTTAAGGGGACATAGGACGGCTTCCCAGGGAAGTGAGTTTCATTGCAATCATTCAGACAACGTGGATTATTGGAGGCAAATTGATATACAGATGTCTATAGCAAAATAGAGGCTGCTTGATAAAGAGCCAAAGTCAAAAGGGAATGATAACTCTCATCTGCATATATATAGAGCTCATTATGGTGAGGAAACACTTACATACACCTGCACTAATACATTTAATCTCCAAAATCATCCTATGAGGTAGGCAAGTCCAGTATAATCTTCCTCACAGAGTAATTAAAAGAAGGAAATGACATGATATGTGAAGGATTTATTAAGCACTTTCTGGGTGACAGGCACCGTAAATATAAGCCCAAAGTTTCCTATCCTCTAGGAGCTTAAATTCTATTTATTTCTCTCAAGGTTGTAATGAATACTCCTGCATCATGTTCAAGAAAACTCTTCATCCTAGAAAATCACGTCAGTCCTGCAATCCACATTTTGGAATTCCTCTCAGTTCCTGTGACTCTCCCCTCTAATTGGAAGGCTTAACCCAGTAATTCCATCTCTTTATTTTTCACCAAGCTGAAATCTGGACACCTTCATCATGCCTTGTGTTGGGTACCTTTCCTGCTTATATATTATTTTCTGTTATTAGAATGTAAACTCCGTATCACAGAAATTATCATTCATTTTATTCATATTTGTATTTCCAAAGCTTAGCGCAATGCCTAACATAAATAGTCAATAAATAGTTGGTGACTGACTTGGTTAATGGGATAAAAAATGAAGAAGAAAGAGATAAAAAGCTGGGGGAGGTTGAATGGTACCCTATCTTGGCCTTGGTGGAGAAGTGAACCCAGGAGAGAAATAAAGGTATAGGGATGCCTGGCTTGGGAATTTTCTCAAATGGAAGTTCTGAGGAACAATTCAGCATTTGGAGGAGGGGGTCAGAGAGATGGAGATGGTCACAGAGACAGAGGTGAAAAAGTCTTTTAAAACATAAAAATCTGGTATAATTGCAAGCTGTTATTACTCTCTATGCCTTATAGGTTAGGAGACAGATTCAAAGGCATCACTTTCCCAACTCACATCGTAAGTAGTGAATCTGGCATTAGTCATGTGTGACTCAGAATGAAAATCACAGTCACATAAAGTTTCCAAGTTGGAAGCAACACCCCACCCCTCAACTGAGGGCTATATATTATGAATCACCACAATTTGCTTAATAACTTTTCTTCTGATATTGGATTAGTCTATTCCTTCTTTTGTTATTATAGATATTTATGTTTTTGTAAATATTTCATCTATTTCTTCTTAGTTACCAGTTTTTAAACATAATTAGACAAATCTTTTTAAAAAAGAAATTTATATTGATGTATTTTTATCAGTGGTTTTCCATAATATGAACACTTTGCAAACCATAAAGCACTATTTGAATACTCTTTTTTGAAAAGAGTATTTATATCGTATATAGTATAGTGTATAGTATATAGTATAAAGAGCATTGATATTTATAAAATATTCAGAAAATCATTATCCAGACTCTTCTTGAAGGCCTCAAGTGAGGGGAACTCCCTCCCAAGAAAGTCCTTTCCACTTTTGAATAATTCTATCACAGAATTGTCATTGCTGTAGTTTTCCTCTCTAATATCAAGTCAAAATTTGCCTTTCCATCTTCCACTTTATCGCTCCTCATTTTGCTCTCTGGGGCCAAGTGAAACATCCTTAAACACTTTTCTAAATGATGGCTCTTCAACTATAGCTTTCAAGTTGCCTTCTCCTACCTTTCTGTCCCAGTGTTCTTTTAAGGCTAAGCAAGCCCAGATTTCTTTAATAATCCTCATGTGGCATGAATTGAGTCTTTCACTCTCTTGATTGCCCTCCTTTTGATGCTTAGAAGTTTATCAATGTTAATCTTCAGTGGTGACACTGAAAACCAAACACAATATTCCAAATGTGACTTTACCATAGCATGGTATAGCAGGGCCATTAGACCCTCCTTATTTCTAGATGCTAGGCCTGTCTCAATACAGACTAAGATCATGTTATCTTTTGGCTGCCATAGTACTCCACAGACTTATGCTGAAGTAAGACTTGGAGTCCACGAAAAACCTAAAATCTCTTTTGGGTGAGTTGATGTTCAGACATACTTCTCTTTTTTTTGCTTGTGAAGTTGATATTTACACTCAACTGTGAAACTTTTCAAGTAAATCTTATTATATTTTATATTATTTTATTTGTCTCCACCTCTAGGCCACTTGATGAGAGACTGTGCTGTTTGAGGATGAGATCTAGGCAGAGTCAGAAGGCTTAGAATTGAACCCTGGCTCTACCATATCCTAGGCAGGTGACTTTAAAAAAATTTAGTTAACCTCTCTAAGCCTTCACATCCCCATCTATAGTCCAGGTCTTTTGAATCTGCCCAATATTCTGCATATTACATTCTACACATTACATATTACGTATTACGTATTGTATCTCCAAGTGTCCTGGCCATGGAGACAAGTTAAATAAGGTGAACTAAACTAGGAGCAAAGAATTTCTACTATGTAGGAAAATTGGAGGGATTTAGGGAGATCATATGTATGATCTTTGGAAGCCTTAAATTTATCTATGAATAATGGGCAGCTAAATGACTCAGCGGATTGAGTGTGGGATCTGGAATCAAGAAGACCTGAGTTCAAATCCAGCCTCAGATACTTACTAGCTCCATAACCTTGAGCAAGTCACTTGACCTCTGCTTACCTTAATTGATTGTATTAACCACTGAATTCACTGATAAATCCCTCCAGTATCTATGCCAGGAAACCCTATGTACACTATGGTGTGCAGACTCATGAAGAGTTGGACACAACTGAACAATGACAATAAATCCTACAAATATGAACTATGGTGAAGATGACTGATGATGATAATGACATTTTGTATTCCATTATGCTGTTGCTCTACTAGAAAACATTGATTGGGAAGAAATAAAGAGCTCCAGGAAGATGCCAAGTTTGAAAGATTTTCCTTTAACAAAATGGCCCTGTTCCATGTCAGGCAGCTGAGAAGAAAGCTCATCTTAGAATGAATCATGATGATGAGGATGATGATGTAATGAGGAGGAGGAAGATGAGAAGGACTATGGGAGCAATTTTAATACTTTAAAGTTTGAAAAGTACTAATCCTCACAGAAAATATAGTGATGCTAAAAATACAGACATAAATATGAACTTTAAACAAGAAAATATTTTGTCCCATTATATATTAACAAAAATAACAGAGGAACTAGATGAATACTTACCAAAAATATTAATATCTAGAGGAACAAGAGAAAAAATATACTTAATCTAACATCAGAAGAAAAAATATTGAATAAACTGTAAATGATCCTAAAGAAAAAGGAAAAACTCCAATATAAAGATGAATTCTTTCCCCCACTGGCTCAGTGAACCTAGAAAAGTCACTTAATCTTTCAGGACATCAAGGAGATTTTTCTAACATTCTCAATTACAGAACAGCTGCTAATCTGTATAGGTAGAAGTTCCTCAGCAGGAGTTCCCTAGACTAATGAAATGACAAGACAGGTATAATTCAAAGGGAAAGAAAAGAAAGAGAGAGAAAGAAGGAAAGGAAGGAAGGAAGGAAGGAAGGAAGGAAGGAAGGAAGGAAGGAAGGAAGGAAGGAAGGAAGGAAGGAAGGAAGGAAGGAAGGAAGGAAGGAAGAAAGGAAGGAAGGAAGGAAGGAAGGAAGGAAGGAAGGAAGGAAGGAAGGAAGGAAGGAAGAAGAAAAAGGAAGGGGAGAAGGAAGAAAAGAATGAAAGGAACAGGGAGAGGAAGGAAGGAACAAAACTGGAGGGATGGAGGGAGGGAGAAAGTGAAATGCTTACTGTATACAAGATACTTCATTAAGCACCGAGACACCTAGCATAACATAAGATTTCATTTTACTACTTCTGACTTCAAACTACTTAGCCAGTTGGAGGGTATTTCAAGGGGTAAGCAGGCATCATATATGTTTTTCTAAGGAAAAATAGAAGCTTCTGTTGATCTTTACACAATAAGAAAGATTTTCATCCACGTATTTCTTCAAAGCACACTGTCTCTTTGTGGGCATAAAGATTGGGGACCCTTCAAGGTCACATCCAATTACCTTGGAATGATTGTGCAGCCACAAAGATGGGCAAGAAATAAATAAAATAAGCCTAACCCAGAGGCTCAACCTCAGTTCCTTATGATCAGGAAAGAAAGCATCTTATAAACTGTAAAGTCCAATAAGTATGAATTGTCATCATTTTCCATTCCAAGCAATTCTCTGTGTTTGTCACATTTTTTTTAATATTACTGGGTATTCATTTAGTGGGAATGGAATAGTGTGACTTACTCTCTTCAATTCCAGTCCTTTCCTATGTAGCTGATATGTTGCATTCTATTGTAAACTCTCAATTATTCAGAATCCAAAGTCCTAGAAAATTCAAATAACAAATTTTTCCATGCTGTGTTTTTGTGAGAGATGAAGATATAATATCTGATGATGAATTATTTTGTTTAAAGATCACAGCAGCTTCCCAGGAATGCTCTGGATTTAATACCTTCAACATACCTTCCTATATTTTCCTCATCAGTAGTCCTATGCCATGAGAATTCACATCCAGAATGGTGGTTCTCAGGCCCCTCAAGATATTACCTTGTCAGATACTTAATAATATGAATAATCATTAGGATTTCATAGCTCTTGAATGTTTATAAAGCAATCTAATAAGTAAATTTATTTCATCAGCATGACACTTCTAGCAAGCAAGAACTCTTATTCTCCCCATTTCACAGAGGAGGAAACTGAGGCAAAGTGAGAGGGGCTAAATGACTTGTCCATGGTCAAATAGCTACTAAGTGTCTGAAGGCAAAATTTAAGCTCAGATTTTCCTAAGTCCCATATTCTTAACAACGTACCACCAAGTTATGGTCAGTAGAGTTGCCATACTCATTGTATCCACTTTTGGTAGCTATATCTTTTTGTTTGTTCATGTTGAGAGTTTAAGCTGAAGATTTTATCAGTGTAAGAAAATCCTTATTTGGAAACAACTTCCACAGATATACATCTGTTGGTATCTTATCTATAACTTTTAGCATTAAAAGGTTGTCAGGGGGCGCTGAGACTTGCCCAGGATAACAAAGCTGATATGTGTCAAAAGTGGACCTTAAACTCAAGCTTTCTAAATTCAAAGGCCAACTTTCTATCCACTACACTCTGCTGTCACTAAGTATACATGCTAACTGTTACCTGAAATACTAAATTAAGCAGAAAACCCCACTCCTAATTATTCAGGGGAGTTTTCTATGAACCTGATTTGTTGGCTGTATGTGTCTCTTCCTTCCTTATTCTCATCCTATTAAACATCTTGAGTTTCAGTGGCAGATGTCATATGGAACTGAGATCTCTGATGCCTGCCTGGTCCCTTCCACACTCTTTCAGAATGGTGAGTCACCTCTGTTCTATTAAGAGAATGCCACATGGAAGAGAGATGAGATACAATCCACACTCATTCTCCTCAGTATAACCCCCCTGGCAGTTCCTTTCAAACTCCCCCATGTGTGGGAAATTAACATTAATTTCAGAGCCAGGAGTTCAAATGTTTGACAGAGTCAGAAATGTTTTGTTATTTGGTTTCTCCAAGTGGGTGAGTCTCATGACTTCTACTAGCTTTGCCCTAAATACCTTTATGAGAATGAAGAGTTATGTGGCATGGTGAGGTACTCTGTCTTGTGTAGTGAAGTTTCCAGCCATTTCTCTCTCTCTCTCTCTCTCTCTCTCTCTCTCTCTCTCTCTCTCTCTCTCTCTCTCTCTCTCTCTCTCTCTCTCTCCCCCCTTAAATAAAACCTTCCTCATGCCCTAGGACAAGGACAAAGGTACTCCCTTCTAGTGGCCAACCAATTGGCCTGCTGGTACATCCTACTGCTCAAATATATATATCATGTCTCAAAGACAGGTATCTTCTAACTTACCCTAGACCAACAGGTCCCATAGAAAATCAAGACTGTTAAACTGGAGGTGTGAGAGACAAGAATACTAAAAAGAAGGCTTAAGAGATGAGACCAGCTGGAGAACATTCTACTCAATTACTTCCTCCGTAGAGCACTTTTCTTCCACTGATACTGTGCCTGAAATCATTCCCCAATAATTAAAATACTCCAACTCCTTAACCATTCTGCTTTCAGCTCTCATGTTTACTCAGCTACCTTGCATACTCCTTCCACCCCAATGTCCAACTTCAAGCCTGCAAGTATATTCTACTATACCTACTTTGCCTTCTACTCTATAATTAACAGATTTTACTTCATTTTAGATTTCTTTCTTTCATGCTTCTTGCATCTTCCAGTTCTCATTTAGTCCTAGCTTCTTCTAGATATCACTTCATCCTAGGTTTTCTTTTCTTTTTATTTTTCTACTCCCCAAGAATCACAAAAGTAGAATCAGAATACCCCTTGCTCTTCATCGCCACTTCCCAAATATACCTCTACCAGCAACATTTTGTATTGTAAGGTTCAGCCTATCCAAATTTATCATAGAATACAGATCTTTTTGGCTGTTCTCTATCTATCCCCAGGATATTCTCACTTCTTTCTTATTAAGTTCAGTGCTTGGATCACAGTCTTTTCCTCAAATCCTCCTTTATGCTAGGAAACTTCAAAATACATATTAATGTTTCCTCAAGTACCCTAACCTCCCCTAACCTATCCCTTTATTCCCCTTCAGCTATGCACAGATAAGATCACATTCTTGCTCTTGCCAAAACTAATAAGTACTTCACTTTCATAGTCAAGAATTTGGAAATTACTTATCTAATTCATCTCCTATCACAGCATTTCTCCCTGTGTTCAACTCCTTCCCAGATCTATTTTTCATCCTCACTGTAAGTTGCAATATAGCCATCCCTTAGTATTCTCCTAGCCCTTCCCTGACTATACTGTCCTTTCTTCCTGATCACAACTTCTTAGTGAAAAGTTTATACATTCTTACTCTCCTCGTTAGTTGTAATTGCTTCATAACTCCACCATTCTTCTTGTCTTATAATTATTTCTATATTAAGTAATGTCCCCCTGTCCTCCATTCCCACGAAGTATGAACTCCTCAAGAGCATGGACTGTTTCATTTTTATCTATAAGTTCTCAGTTCTTAGCACAATGGTTTGTGAATAATCAGTTCTTAATAATTTGATTTCTAAATTGAATTGTTGTTCGTTTCATGATTCACAGTAGTATAACCAGAAGAACACTGGTTTGGAAAAGATAGGATTTTGTTTTAAGTAGTAGCGTGGGATTGCTGAAAGTATTGTTCAATTTCCCAAATGCACTAGTTCTGCTTTCTTCCTTTCTACTCAATTCTGGGCATAGCTCAGAATTGGTAATGCATCTTTGGTAATGCAATCAGTTGTCCATACAGCAGCATATTATTGCTGAATAATATTTTCAAGTAGTCAATCAGTTAACATGGATTTTTAAAAGTACCTACTATGTAATAGGGATTAGCATGTTATGGGGAGTTATTACCATCTTATAAGAATCTCAAAATATACTAAGTAGCATTTGAGCTGAGCTTTGATGGAATCTAGGTATTCTAAAATTTAGGGAGAGGACATTCAAGAAGAGAAAAGTTTCTTTTTTTTATCTGAACTCAAGTGAAATTCTTTGGAGTTGGTGTGAATTTATTGCCCTGGTAATTCCAAGGGATGGGGTGACTAACAAAGATCATCTAAAAAGAGCGTCATCTAAAGGCTACGGTATCAATGAGGAATTCCTCTTCCATTTGGCTTCTGGCCTGGATGTTGCCTAAGATAGGGGCAAATGTTTTCATGGGTACTCATTTTTATTTGATGATGAAGATGAGGATGATGATGGTGATGATGATGATGGACCACTATCTTTTCCATAGGGTTTTAAAGTTTGCCAAGTGCTTTACAAACATTATCTCATTTGATCTTTACAACAACCCTGGTGCTCTTATTATCCTCATTTTACAGACGATGAACCCAAAACAAATGAAGATTAAGTGACTCCGCCAGAATCACATAATTGGTGAGTGTCTGAAGCTGCATTTGAACTCATCTGAAGAGGTTAACTGAGCCTACTTTATCTGTTGCATCTATCAAGGAATTTTACATGACTTTAACATGTGCATGAAAAATGCCTTTGCGGAGGATAATGAGTTTGAATTTTGTTCCACTGATGCATTTTTTTAAAAGTTAACCAACAACAAATACAGTAGGGTTTATATTTTATCTTTCAATCAATTATAGGACTGCCAAGAAGAACTCTTCCATAGAAATTTATTTTTAGAAATCTGTATCTTTCCTTCTTTATTTTTTAAAAATATTGGATAAATTGTATTTCAACACAATAGATTTCCAGCAAACAAGCAAACCCCTTGACAAGGTACATACCCCCAAAAACAGCTGAATAAATTTATATAACAGCACAATTGTGCCTGAGAGTAATAAAACTTTTTTTTTCATAGCTTACTAAATAGTAGACAGGATGTATTCTTATTTTACCCGATTGTCATTGGCTCATAATATTATCTTTCTATTCTTAGAGTCATTGTGTATAATGCTCTTTTAGTGCTACCTATTTTACTCTGTGTCACTTAATACATGACATTATAAAGGGGGAGTTTACCTAACACCAATAAAACATGAAATCACCGAAGTATGATCTGCATCTAAATAAGGCTTAGACCTATACTGAATCTATCAATCTTTTCATCAAAACAAACTAGGTGCAAACAGAGGATATATGTTGGGATCAGTTTAAGAGTAGATCACTTCCTGTGCCAGTGACAAGATAAATGTCAGGACAACTGGAGATGACCCTGGTTGCAGTGGGGGACCTTCATCTTTGTAAGCAAAGGTCTTTCCCAGGTCTCAGTTTGTCTGGGGCAGCACCCATTCAGTAATTGAAGGAAGAAACCATCTAAACCACTAAGCATTTGAAATCATGATCAATTTGAAAGAGATGGCTTCCAAAAGTAACTCTGCTTTAGAAAATAAATTCATACATGGAAGTTAATGTGAACAAGATGGAGAATTAGATATTTTCTCTTATTCTTAAAACTCTTCACTCCTCTCCACAATGAGAGTTAAGAGTAAGAGGAAAATGAATTGCAGCTGTCTCCATGGGCTAAGGCACCAAGAACTCTAAGGAGGACTGACAAATTAACAGCAGAAAGAACTGATCTGTAATTCCTAACATACTAAGACTTTGTCTCCATTTCAGTTTGTGTCTTTTGTTTGTGATCCTTGAATGAACTACTTTTTTGTTGTGCTATTGTCTATAATGAGGAGTTTACTGTTTCTTTTTGTATTCATAGCCTATGCTTCTGTATCTTAATGCATGCTAATTTTTGGTAAAATTTCTACATGGTGTATATGTTTTATAAGTATATATGCATATATATATATGTGTGTGTGTGTGTGTGCATGTGTGTGTGTGTGTGTGTGTATCTTTTAGCAGTCCTGTTTGGAAGTCACTCTACATCTTTTCTCTCTAGTTTTTCCACCAATTTGTTCAATTATCTATTTGTTTATCTTTCTATTATGTTTGCTTAAAATGGAGATAAAGATTATAAAGTCTCTTACTTTATTGTATTACTATATATGTATGTATACATATATATTTTTATTATTATTCAGTTATTTATTCTATTTTGAAATTAGTTGGTAAGCCATTTGGAGCATATGCCTAATACTGATACCATTTTGTTGTCCATGGGTTCCTCTCAGCATGATCTAGCTTCTTTGTCTATCTCTTTTTTTATACCATGAATGTTTGTTTTTTTGCTTTGTCTGATATGATCATTACAATTTCTGATTTTTTTATTCATCTGATGCATACTAAATTTTATTCCAGTTTTATTCTGTGTATGTTTTTGTTTTTAGGTATGTTTCTTGTAAACCAAAGATTCGGAGATTTTATTTATCTAATGTCATTCTTTTGTTTTAATCATTTAATTCTTTCACATTTTAAGTTGTGAAACAAAGATTTATGTTTTTCTTCATTTCTCACTAATGTATTTTTTTTCCTGCATTAGGATTTTTTTCTTTAAAAGACAGTATCTTCTTTCTTATTTTGACTGAATCTACTTTGAGGTAACCCTATTCCCACAGTATCTTTTCCTCTCTCTCTGAAATTTCTTTTATGTCTCACTCTCAGAAGTACACATTTTTGATGGTGATAGAGATCACAGAATTAGTACCAAAAGGGAGACATTTCCCTATATTTCTGATTGCGTACCTCATTACAAATAGCTATATAATAATATTTTTCCCCTTTTCCAATCAAATCTCCTCTCTCAGCCTATACCCTCCCATCCACCTGGATGATGTTTCCTTTTTATTCTCACCCACTGCAGTTCCACAACAAAAAATGACTCTGTATAATAGTTCCCTCTATTGAGTTCTCTAGCTGAGTACTGCTGTGGGGCATTATATCGCTGCCAAAGGAAGAGGATATTTTGTTTTTTCTAAATTTTTACCTCTTCCTCTAGAGGGCTGAGGCAAAGTTGCATTCTCTTGCTTGTGACCAACTAGTGGTACAAGGACAGAAACAGGATATGCTGGGATAGGCTGCAGCATCAATAAGGGAACTGCTGAATATATCCCAGAGCATAAGTTTGGGTCACTTTATATAGCCCTCCCAGAAGCTAGTGAGGGAGTAGATCCTTAGCATGTTAGGAATTATGGATTAGTTGTTCCTGCAATTTGTCAGTCCTCCTTAGGTGTCTTAGCCCATGGAGGCAGCTGCAATTCATTTTCCTCTTACTCTTAACTCTCATGGTGGAGAGGAGTGAAGAGTTTTAAGAATAAGAGAAAATATCTAATTCTCCATCTTGTTCACATTAACTTCCATGTATGAATTTATTTTCTAAAGCGGAGTTACTTTTGGAAGCCATCTCTTTCAAATTGATCATGATTTCAAATGCTTAGTGGTTTAGATGGTTTCTTCCTTCAATTACTGAATGGGTGCTGCCCCAGACAAACTGAGACCTGGGAAAGACCTTTGCTTACAAAGATGAAGGTCCCCCACTAGAACCAGGTCATCTCCAATTGTCCTGACATTTATCATGTCACCGGATTCCCATGACTCTGCAGAATAGAAAGAGGCTGAAGACTTTGCATAGCTCTATCTCCCTTAAATCAAATTCCCTTGCAAGTCAAGGTATCTCCCTCCTGATGTCTTGGTACTCTTTGAAAACAAAGAAGGAGCTACAACTGTTTCTTTTGTGTTTTGAGCTCATTTTTGAGGTAAATGGTGATTGTTTAATGGGCTAAATTTCCATTGGAATGAATAAAAAAATGGATCATTTACTAAGTGCTTCCTCTGTGGATATACATATGCATATATATTTATGTATATGTATATTTATGTATATATACATATATGTATATGTATATGTATATGTATATGTATATGTATATGTATATGTATATGTATATGTATATGTATATGTGTGTGTATTACTGCCCAAGAGTTTGGTCTAAGAAAGACAAACAAATTGAGTTGTTCTAGTCTTTGTTTTATTCTCACAAAGCATGCATTGCATTCTTTGCATGGGAGCTAAAGTCTGGAATTGAGAGCCCAATTTAGGGGTTGGGATACATAGTTTAAAGGTCCTTCAAAGATAGGTGTTCCCCATGGGTGCCAATCAACTCTGATTGATGAATGCACTGGGAGGTGGGATATATTAAAATGAGGGTGCTGTGGTACATGACTTAGGTCACCAAAACCTTGGGGAAAGGGACATCAATTTCCATATCACCTGTCTTGACAATAGGGACAATCAACATTTTCCTAGATCTGTCTGATCAAATAAAATGAGCAGGAATATACCCATTAACCCAAACGTAGTGTTTATTTTACTGTTTGATTAGATCTTGGCCTGTGTAAGTCTTTAGGAAAGATTTTTCACACTGATTTGTAGCTTGGGTTGCTGGTTAATCAGGATAAGGAGAATCTGGAAGAAGAGGGATGGGAGAAGCTCTGAGAGTCCAAGATGATTACTAAGATAAAGCATTTTTCACCATATATGTATGCATGTGCTATGTATATGTGTATGTGTGAGTATATGTAAATGTGTGCGTGTATACACCCACATATCTATTTGAGCAATCTGAACAGATTATAAGCCTTTATTCTCTTTTATTGAATAACACTGAATGATAGTTCCTGAAGTATTTTTAACATCTTTCTCAGCATCCATATTTGTATTGATATTATTGCATAAAATGCATACCATAACTTAGTTTGGGCAAGGTATTAGCAAGTTATTGTGATAATCAAAAAGTTCAAGAGACATAAACTCTGCATAATTTAATCATTTTATTAATTAAGCCAGTAGAACAATTATTTATTAATAAAAAGATGGAAATTTGACTGTCTTTCTTAGACCAAAGATCCCTATTGGTGATGAGGTCACAGTATATATGCCATTCAAGGAAGAGGTGTTCCCGAGGGGTGCCTATTCAACTCTGGTTAATCAAATAGCAGGTGAGCTATCTTAGGGTATGTCACTTAGGTCATTCTAATCTTCGTCAAAGCGACATCAATTTCCATTTCACCTGTCTTGATAATAAGGAGAATCAATGTTTCCCCAGACCTGACTATGCAAATACAATGAGCGGGCTTACATGTGTCCATTAGCTTAAACTTAGAAAATCTCTTTTATTGTCTGATTAGATCTTCTGGGTAAATCTCTAAGGAGGATTTCCCACATTAGTCGGTTTCTGGATGAGGCCATAGGAAAGGGGAAAAACCTTGGTCTTAATAATTTAATTAGTTATTAAATGTAAGGGAGAAATATTCATGTCTCACATTATGAATATAATTTTCCTACTTTACATTTAGCAGATAAGATGTGGTCATATAAGCTGAATTTATTTTTGTGGTGGGCTTTTTTTCTTTCAATGATCATGAACATTGCAGGACAAAATAAATGTGTTCCATGAAATTTTGTTGCCTTCAAAAACAATGATGAAAACTACGCTGTCAGATTAATTTTTCTTTTGTTTAGATTTTTTGGTTGGCACTACTCAAAGAATGTATGAGCCACTTTTCTTTTTTGCTGAAACTTTCTTTTAGCTTCTAGTTGGAGGGATAATCTCTAACCAAATATATTACTGTGTATGAATGTAGTGAAATATTAATGCACCATTAGAAATTATGAAAGGGTTGGATGCTGAGAATATGCGAAGACTTAATTGAACTAATACACAGTAAAGTGAGCAGAACCAGGAGAATAACTTTTTCATTGTCTAAAACATTGTAAAGAAAAATAACTGGGAAAGACTTTAGAAGTGTGATCATTTCAAAAACCAATCACAACTCCAGAAGACTGAGGATGAAACTTATTTCTGACCTCTTGGCAGAGAGGTGGTAGATTAGAGAAGAAGACGACATAGTTTCGGAAGCTTAGAGGGACACTATGGGAGAATGATTTTCAAAACTTGCTTAGACTTTTATATCTTGTTCAGTGAATAGAGAGAGTACTGAACTTAGAGTCAGATCTGTATTTCAATCCTACTTCAGATACTTATTGTCTGTGTAGCCCTGGGCAAATCACTTAACCTGAGTCTCAGTGTCCTCATCTGTTAAATTGTGAGGTTCATCTAGGTGGCCTATAAAGCATCTTTCACCACTAGGTCTATGATTCTATGAATCTCTGCCCTTACTTTATGTATCCTTCATTAGCTGCGCATAATGGAGGGGAAGTCAAAATATTGCCTGTATTGCCAAGAAAATTGTTATGTAGCTGATTTGTCCTTATAATCTCTCCTTTTCCTTTTTCTAATCCCTTACTTCCAGTCCCACATCTGGGATCTTAAATTTTCTGACTCCCTCCATGACCTCCCTTCTTATCATTTTTCAACCATGTACCCACCAAACTTATTCAACGGTGATACTGCCTTCACTGACCCCACCCAATCCTGCTCCTTTCTTTGCACCATGTCCCAGACTCTGAAACTGAATCCATCCCCCTCATCATGCTCTCCCTAAGCAAAACTTAGCTAGTGATCTGTACCCTACATGGTCCTGTTTTCTGTTTTTGTGCTTACTGTCTAAATTGTATAGAGTCCTACTAGAATATATTGTGGAATATATTTATTATACAATTATGTGATATATTATTATATTTACATATAAAATTTAGAATGCTATTGCATGTACTATGTACCTGTTTCTCTAACTGGATTGTTAATGACACATGAACAGAAATGCTATATTAATTTTCTTTTTCTTCTCCCACCATTCTGCCCCCATAGTATCTAGTCTAGTGCTATATGGTTAGTAAGAAATCAGTGAATGCTTATGGATGAATTCATTAGTTATGTATTAAATAGGTAATCTTTTTTTTATTAAAGAAGCATCTTGGTAATACATAGCTAGGTAAAACTTTAACGCAAAACGCTAACCTCAAACACTTGTTTACAAATACACATGGGGAATTTTATGCCTTAAGGTCATTAGAATGAATTGGTACCCAGTGAAAGTTGGCCTTGGCTGCTTACCCTACTGTAATGCCAGCTTAGCCTATGACCAGGAATAGTTGAAAGAACTATAGTCAGAAGTCCTAGAGACTGGTTTACCTCTATTATAGGACTGCTATTGAACTTTGGATAAGTCATATCTCCTCCATGAGACTTTGCCTTTCCCCCCCACTTAATAGTATTTCATTTTCCCAAAATACATGTAAACATAGTTTTAGCATTCACTTACATAAGATTTTTGAGTTCCAAATTTTTTCTCCTTCCTTCCCCTCTTTCCTCCCCAAGACAGCAAGCAATAGGCTATACATGTATAATCATATTAAACGTATTTCCACATAAAAAATAAAAGATTTTGACTAGATGAGTTCTAAAGTTCAGTTCATTTCTGTGATTCTATATCCATGTTGAATTGAACTTCCGGAGCAAGCAACATGTGTCCAAGTAAAGTATTCTATTCTGTATCAATTTATGTAGCCTGCTAAAAATAAAAGTCTACAGCACTTCATATTCCCTCAGCTTTTGCTAGTTATGTAAAATGCAGCTCTTGGTTGACAAAGTATGTAGTACCAAGGGCATATACTCCTCCATGGAAAGATAATTCAGAGAATTTTATTGGATAGCACCCACTCAAAAAGCATAGCTTACAAGTCTCTATCAATGTACCTGCTATTACACCCAGCCTATGGACAATCAACTCATAACAAAAGTCATTTAATCAAATAGCATGATTAATAAAATGACAATATTCCTATATGCACCCTTAAGGGTGCACTATCTCATGTTACCACATCACCAGTGGAGGAAGGCACACATGCAAAGAACATGTATAATTTGGGGTATGGAGAACCCACAGGTAGGGAATACGTATGACTAGGACAACTCATTCTCCAGAGATGCCAAAGTGCTTTGGTGATATCCTCATTCTGTTTTTGTTTTGAACTCTCCTCTGGTTGCATCATCTCTTTGGAGCATTGTTCCTCTGCTCACTTAATGGAAAAGTTTCTGTTACCACATTCAGGCATTCACCTTTTCAGAGTCATGTAGCATCTCCTATCTGTTAAGACAATGTAACTAGAAAGACTCCCTAACAAGGTCCGGTCAACAGCTCTTTAGTCCTTAAATGAAGTTAACAAAATAAATGGAAACAAAACTCTTCCAGAGGAAGATGAAGGCTACACTTTTGACTTTCTGTATTTTGTGCTGATTGAAATTTCATTGTTCCAGACAACTATTTTACCCAGGGTTATAAAATTCCCTAACTCATTCCCTTAACTATAATGGATATCTGGTGTACTCCAAAATATATTTTAGAGACTTTGTCCTGCCCTAGCCCTATCCCTACCTTTCATAGAAGCTGCTTATGCAAGGGCTCTAAAACCTAGGTTGATCTTGAGATTATTTTAGTATTGGCATACAAATGAAGTTGAGCCAATTTTAAAAATGAATAAAAGAAGGCAGTGCCAAGGTCCCAAAATACTTAAATCACATTTGAGTTTAATCTGCATCTCTACCAGTTTTTACAAAATGACTTTTGTACTATCATCTAACCACTATAAAACTTTATATCACTATAAGTACAGTTGTATCACTGTCAGTAAAGTTAGAATTCATGGCTATGGAAGGATTCAAAATGTCAATTACTTTTTTGATTTCACAGCCAGGGAAACTGATGAGGAAAGAAACTGTACGTGGCTTCTCCTGAATTACAGAGTTAGGTTCACCTTCAAGCTGTACATAAAACTTCTTGACTCCTGGCTCCCCATTTCCAGCCCTTAGTTTTGGGTTCTTAACTTGGAGTATATGAATTTGCTGCATCTCTGGATAGATTTCATGGAATCTGCGGATTTGAATGAGGGAAATCACCTTTCTATTTTTAACTCTTTTGTTTTCCCTTTTATGAAGTTTTCTATGTATTTTCCTTTATTCCTTTAAAGACATTATTCTGAGGAGTCCATAGACTTGCCCATATTTTCCATGATCCACCAAAAGTTTAAAGAATGCCTTCCTTAGACTGATACTTACTTTCAAATTTTTATAATATGTTTAATTGTTATATTTTCACATTATGAAAATTAGCCTCACTTTTTGCCAATGCTTGCTCAGTACTTAGAATCGTAGAATATGTCTAAAGTGGAAGGAACTTTAGATGTCGTTGAGTCCAATTCCTTTACTTGTCAAAAAATGAAACTGAGGCAAAGAGAGGTGGTTTTTTTTAAGTAATTTGCCAGAGTTACACAGCTAGCATTTGAGGTAAAATTTGAACTCAGATCTTTTTTCTCTATAAAGCTAGCACTGTATGCACTATTCCACATTCTTTTTTACTACATATTTTCTTTTCCCTCTTCTTTCTGGTTGGGGAAACAGAAAACTATGAGTCAGTAAAGTGTGATTTAAATTACCTACACTAGACAATCTCCAAGATATCATCCAGCTAAAAATATTTTATTTGATACTCATAATTCTACCACATGATCATTTGATCAGTGAGAAGATACACAATGACATTTAACTGATGGTAAATCAGAAAAGACTTCAGTGTATCATGCTGGCATTAATGAAGAATTTTTATTTGTCAACATTCCAAATGAACCTGTGCCATCAAAGGTTCGTCTTCTTTCCAGTACTCTATCCATATTTTTGACTCATATGGTGCATAGTCACATGATCAAAGGAGAAAGGGAGAGAGACAGAAACAGATAGAGACAGAAACAAATAGAGATAGAGAACAAAGGAGACAAAAACAAAGTTAGGGACAGAGAAATGGAGACAGAGAGGAAGAGAAACTGTTTGGCTCATTTACCATCTTCTGTGTAACCTTAGGTAAATCACTTAACTGCTCTGACTTCGTTTACCTCATGTATAAAATACAGTGATAGTACTAGAAAACCTCTATTCCAGGGAGATGCAAGTTTTCCCACTAATCTAGTTCCTGCTACCTAGGTGCTTTTGAGAAGGAATTTCTGCCAAGTCAGCAGCAACCTGGGAGGAATTGTAGATGTAAACATACCAGCTAAGGTCAGTTGATTAATTGGAATTGCTGTTTGAACAACAGAACAGAACACTTACCAAGCTCCAAGGCCAAAATGCAAAGATCAGAACACAATAATCATTCGGTCTGTTACCACATTATAACTTCTGATAAAGACCTAATTTATCAGAGTCTCCCTGTAATCCCAAACCATGGTATTTATCATGCCCTTTGTTGGGAGAGGGTCACACTGTTCTCCTCTATCTTGGCTTTCCAAAATATTAAATGTTCACTTTGTACAAGGTCACTCTTCCCTCGTTCAGGTTTGAGGTAAAGGAATTTAAACACATGGAGGGTTATCAAAAACTATTGAAATTGCAGTAAATTCAGACTAATCAGAGAGAAGGCAGGTATGAATGTTTTAAAAATTTTGAAATGAGATGTAGATTGTAAGGTCCGTGAAAATGGAGATTGTTTTCTTTTTTGTCCTTATGTCCTTAGACCTTTCTGTTTTCCCTTCCACACCTGTGACTTCAATGGAGGAAGAGAAGAGCCAATGGGAACTGACTCAGATAATAACTGTTGAGAACTCCTTGGGGTCATTAAGTGGCTAGGAGACTTCTCTTGTGTCATTTAGTCTACGTGAGAGGTAGGACTGAATTTAGGTCTTCCTTTCTCTGAAACCAAACTATATCCACTATTCACCGTTATTAATTTGTTTGGGTGCTAAATACGTGTCTATTGAATTGAAATTTACTGGATTATTGGACTAAATGGAACTGGAGTGAATTGGATTGGATTGGACTGAAAAGAATTTTTTTTAAAAAAGGAAATTACATTTAATTATTTTTAAGTACATATAATAAGCTGCATTAGTTTAATGAGGAAGTAGTTACTAGTGGTTTTTAAGCGATCCCTTTTTATGAAGTGGTTAGCTTAATTTATTCTATCAAATGTGTATATGTGATTAGATGATAAGTTCCTTTACTAGAGCTAACCTTTTGTCAAATTAATAAATGAATGATTGAACAAATGAATCACTGTGACAATGATGTTTGCAAAGTGCTTGGAAATTGTGTCCTTGAGCAGTTTTAACATCTTTCCTACTTCTTGTTTACACCATTAATTAGCTTAATAAGACGTTTTTTCACAAATAGTGGAAATGTGCATTTCGGTGCAGCCCCCATTATCTCAAGTTTTGATTCAGGAGGGTCTAGAATTAATTAGGTTTTACAGAAGACAGTCTTCAACTCATATCACAATTAATATTGCTTGTCTAATGTATTAAATATCACAAAATTTACATATTCTTGATTAGATGGATTCCTTAATGGATATTTATTTACATATTTCTTTCTTCTGTATTACAACTGCCTCCCATTCCCATACTTCTATCCGGAGGGTGGTTTTCCCTTTGTACTAGACTCAGACTATCTTCAGGAGAGAATATGAGTTGGTTTCCTCTTGATGGGGCTGGAATATCGTCTTTGTTTACAGACTCTTCTCCTTCTGGGACATTTAATCATAACCAATTAAAGAAAAAATATCTTTGCAAATTTTAAATGATGGAACTAAATCATAGAAACTGAGGAATTTTATTGCTGTAAAGCAAATGGAAAGTATCATCAATTCTGCTGTGGGCCCCAGCTGGGAGGAGAGCGCCTCCACATCTGCTAGCTCTTTGCCAGCAGTCAAGCGTTGCCTCCGTTGTTTCCAAGGCATTTCTGGGCAAAGTGAATTCCACTTCCACTTTGTATCTGCCAGCTGCCTTTGAATTTCATATACATGACTTTCATCATCTTTGATTTTAAAAAAATTTCCTCTCTCTTTTAGTTTTATTACGGGTTCTCCCTGTGCACAAAAGGTAGCATGACATAGAAGAAAAAGAGTCATCCATGAAGCAAGAAAAATCTGGACTCAAGTTAGGCCTTTGACACATGCGGCTGTGTGACTCTGGGGAAGTCACACAACCTCTCACTGTTCTAGGCATCTCTCCAAGACTATGAAGTTTTGACAATGCCCTCCCCCAAACCTCTAGCTACATATATATTGACAGAAGGATTTTTCTTACCTGAGAGTTACTCATACCAAGGAAATAACAAAAGCAGTATCATATCCTATCCATATATATATATATATATACATACATACACATACATAAGCATGCACTGTGTACATGTTCATGCAAGTGTGTATGTATACATCAGTGTGTTTATATATCGATGTATGTATTTATTTCTATTTTAAATTGGCCTGATCTGTTATTTCTTTGGTATAGCAGCCCAGTGCCTGAAAAATAACAGATTCTTTATAAATGCTTGCCTTGTTGACTTGTATAGACAGCTCCTTATGAAGAATTTCTCTACTAAGTCAGGCACCTTCTCTGAAGTTTCTAGTATTAAAGAAGTTGCCTGTGACACTCACAAGTTAAGTGATTTGGCCAATCATAAGCTAGGATATGCTACATGAAGAATTTGAATTTAGGCCTTCTACCTTAGGAAGGTATGTTTAGGCTAGTTCTCTATCCATTTTATCATACTGTTTCTCATATGTAGACACAAATCCCATACATACACACATACATGCATATGCATATACATACACATGTGTATGTGTTTACGTATACGTGCGTGCATATGTGTGTGCTTGTGTGTGTGTATGTATTCTCAAAACTCTCACATGGGTATTGATAAGGACTGGAAAGATAAGGGTACAGAAACTCCAAGGCTGGTATTCCCTATATGGGCCATCTGGAGAGGAATTCACAGACTCAAGCATTCTTGAGGTCAAGGTAAAGATTTATTATGTTTTTCCATGGGCAAAAGTTCTTAGAGAAACTGCAACCTTAGAAGGGTACAGGTAAAGTTTATATAGGATACTCTCTAGTACAACATGTGCCAAATATGCTAATTAGGTGATTAAGGGAGGATTAAGGGGAGCGGTTAGTTCTTAAAGGAACATGCACTTTTGAGATCTACTTTGCAGATATTTTACCCAGAGTTCATCGGGAAATAGTCCAAAAGAGGGCTACCTGAAGGTGTGGTTTTAGGCCTGAAATATCACTAAGTCAACTAACAGTCAGGGATGACTCAGGAATACCAGACTACTCTCATCAATGTCTTGTTAAACAAGATAAATGTAAGGGAGTATACTTATATCTAAATCTAGGATACATATGATTGGTCAATGAATAGTAAATGTTGTTATGACCCCAATACACAGTCAGTTCAGCAAGTAAACAGCTGTTTCAGACTAATAAGTTCTATAGGTGTAGCTGGCTACCAGGAAGGGAGACAATGGTTGTTGCTGGGGCAGGCTGTGTCTTTGGACTGGGGAGAAAATGCCTAGGATAGTGTTTTGAGTCTAGGAAGAAATGTGATTTTTAGAGAGAAATGTGATTTTTAGAACTGGAGTTCAAGCAAATGCACCTCAGCACCCCATCAGTATGACCAGAGAACTCTGGCGTTTGGCAGCTCTATGGAAAAAAAAAAATTTCATTGGAAAGGTTAGGACTGCTGAGTTTTTTAATTAATACTGCATGAGCTAGATGAACAGAGGAGAATCAATAATACATTTTCATTCTTAACTTTTTAATCCTCAAAACAGCTGCATCAAAAGTTTCCCACCAGACTACAAATGAAAATCAATTTTTAAAAAATGTTATTCTTCCCTTCAGAGCAGTTTAATAAAACTCATAATGAATGTGTTTACCATATGGAGATAATGAAGAATCAATTAAAAACCCTCTGTAAAGATGTCTTTGTCTATTTCTTTCTATATCACAAAGAATGCAAATCATGATTTGTCAGATATGCATAAATAATGCGCTTTGTCAAGTGTGCTGAATAAGGTGAAAAGTTGACTCAGGGTCAAGGCATTCATTTTCCAGGACCTGTGTCAGGAGATGCTTCTTTCTTTTCTAGCAAAGTTCTGTTGAACATTAAATGGTTGATCAATAAATACTTTTTGACTGATTGATCTCCAATATCATTGCATGTTTGAAGATATAACTTCTTTTCATCTAATAATACTTGCATTCAGAATATTTCTCTCCAGTGCTAAAGTTCATTGCAGCATGGATGTTTGTAGTTTGATTTGGGGATAAACAGGGATATACACAAAAGAAGTTAAAATGAAGTGATTCCATAGAGAAATGATAGCTACCTTTAGATATGTGAGGGCCAGCAGCTAAGTAAAGCCTTAGCTCACGGAAAAGGGATGTGATTGATTTTGACTTTTTCCAGAAGTAGATCTAGACTGTAAATAGAATGCAAGATCCTCAAAAGCAAGGAGTGTTTAGAGTTTTCTGTCTCTGCAATTCCCAAAGGGAAATGTATGAGAGGATAAGCTAGTCACATTTTGTAGGGGTGGCCAGGGTATTCCACTTATATCCTCATGCATCAGGAAAATGTGATGAGAGTCTTCAGTAAAGTCTTGTACATATTTAATGTTTAAGGTATGTTTTGGTTTGTCATTTAAAAAAACAAACATATAGTAATAATTAAAGCTATTTGACAATGGAACAGTTCATTCTTAGATTTTCCCATTATTAGGATGGCTTCTTATCTAGCTGTAGAAGGAAGGAAGGAAACATGTATTTATTAAACTTCTATAATGTGTCATGTACTATACTAAGTACTTTACAAATTTGAGGCTCCTAACAACCCTAAGAGGTAAGTGCTTGTATTGATAATGCCTTTTTGCTTATTGTTAATGTAATTTTGCTTCTTAATAGGAAGATCTTCCCCATCCCTCAAAGGGCCTGCTCATTAAGGGGAGTTTGATTAGGAAAGATTTATAGGAAGGCCCACAACTTTTGTTAATTTTCTAATGAGGCACTGGGTCACAAGGGGTCGTGCCCTCTGGCTCTGAAAAAAAGTATAAATACTCTGAGAGTGAGATTTTACTTTGGGGCTTAGTTTTGGAACAAGGTTTGTGTGCCACATGAAACTCTGGGAAGCCATTAAGCAGCCCTCCCCCCACTTTGAAAATCCAGATGTTGGTGCTTCCCTCTCTGGTAGCTATGTATGTATGTATGTCAGACAATGAAAGCCTTTCTGTTGGTCCCTGTATGCTGAATGTAATTAAAGTGATTGTTGACCCCTCAGAATTTGCCTTTCCTTTTATGAACACACATCTAAGAACCTATGACAGTAGCCCCACCTCACCGTGTATGTCAGGGTGCTTACTGAAACAATGCTATCATTATCCTCATTTTAGAGTTGAGGAAAATGAGGGAGAGACTCATGAGAGCTATACAGCTAGTGTCCAAAGGTGGATTTGAACTCAGGTCTTCCTGACTCAAGCCTAGTGCTCTACTCGTTTGTAGTAGCTGACCTCTAAGTTTTATGTCCTTGTGACTCTTAATCTTAATACTTTAAAACTAGCCCAGGAGTCTCTTAGATAGCAAAAAAACATGACTTCCTAAGGGAAAATTATGCACACATCTGGAAGGATGCTCACTTTTACAATGCTGGCTTCTATCTCTTTCTTGGTTATAAGTTTATTTCAATGGTAGCTTGATTTGTATTACTCAGTTGGAGCCAAATTGGATCAAATCAAGTCTTTCACATTTTCAAAAGTATTTTAAGTGTAACTTTCCCAACTATGCCTATTGCCACCTGCAGCTCCACAGCCTGCCAGAATACAGAATGGGTGTGTAGAAACCATTTTTTCCCTTTACTGAACCCACAGCTTCAATGGATTAGGGAACTTTTTATAAGAAATCGTCCTTTACCAATGCTGATCAGCGTCAATTCTGCAATTTATAGTCTAAGAAAGTTGTCCTACTTACTGAGAAGTTAAGTGACTTTCCCTAAGATCATAAAATCACAGTTATGTTGGATCCTAGACTTGTACCTAAATTTCCTGACCTGGTTCTCTATCCAAGTGGGTCAGACTGCTACTCGGGGTAACTACTTTTGGATGTACAACTCTGAGGATTGAGGGTCAAGGGGCAGGGGAAGTAAAGAAGCTCATAGCCTTGATGTGGGCGCTTCTGAGGAAATGGGCTCTACCTTATTTAGGGTTTTTCTCATTTTTAACTATTTCTGTTATTTCTTAAGGTTAAAATACTGCTATGCTTATATCTGGCTAGGACTATGTCCCTTAATAAATGGCAACAATGAGTAAATGCATGAGCTCATTCAATGCCCACTCCAAACCACTTTGTAATGGATGACAATCTACATTGATTATTAATTTAAGGGATCTGCCCTGGTTAAATGTTGGGAATTCATTTTTCTGGAATAAATAAGACAATGTCCTCTTGAGAGCATCAGCTGTTGAACTATGATGATCTCTTTCTTGAAAAGATATCAAAATTTACTTTAAATTGCTCTTTTTCTTTCTTTCCTTGCTTATTTCTAATTCTAATGATTTATTTGAAGAACTACAATAATATCCTCCAAAGATTTACTCATAGTTACCTTTGGGAGCTCTAAATTATGCAGTGAACTATAGGTAGCCATTATCTCTGCATATTCAAACAGTTTATTATACTACTTGATCAATTATTTTAATATAAGTTGACTGAAGTGCTATCGGCACCTGACAGAGAGTGCAACTACTGTATTACGCTCCTTGAAATGTTTTATTCTGGTTTTTCCCCTCCCTTTTGTCATTGTCCCCATGTCTTATAATAAAGTAGAAGGTCAGGAAGGATGTTATTTCTTCTGTTTCTCCAGGCAACATCTAGTACAAAGTTCTGCTTCAATAAGCATTTGTTATCATATTCATCACTTGTATAGGTAAAATATTTGCCAAAAAGACAGAGTGAAGTAATGGAGAAGGGATGGAATAAAGGTCTAACTTCAGATCACAAGACAGCTAAGTAGCACACTTGATAGTCCTGGGCCTAGAACCAGACTCATTTTCTTGAGTTCACTCCTGGTTTCATACACTTAGTAGTTGTGTGACTCTGGGCAAGTCACTTAACCCAAGTGACCTCAGTTTTCTCATCTTTAAATGAACTGGAGAAATAAATGCCAAATGCCTGCAGTATCTTTACCAAGAAAACCCCAAATGGGGGTCACAACTGGAAAATGACTGAAAAAATTCAAAACCTACCTCTGAAACACAATGTGATTATCTTGTCTAAACCTTATTCTCCTAATTTGTAAAATGGGAGTTATAATATGCATAGCACTTAAGGGGTTGTTATAAGAATTAAATGAGATACTGCAGGTAAGGCAAAAGTAAATGCAGCACCAAGTACATTTCCTCTTACAAGTGCCCTCCACCCTTTGAAAAACTACTTTAGATTTAAGATATGTTGTGGTTCCAAGCCTTAACTCACAAAGCTACATTTACTATTACCCATGGGTCAGAGGACAGAGCTAGTTCTCCAGTTTCTAATAATCTCACAATTGTGAAATCTGATATCCTTTTTTATCCTCATTCTTTTCAACTTTCCTGAAGCATTTGATAGCAATAATGACTAACATTTACATAGTATTTTAAGTTTGCAAAGTGCTTTACAAACACCATCTTATATGATCCTCACAATGAGGGGGAGGGGAAGCTGCCATCTCCCTCTCTCTCTCTCTCTCTCTCTCTCTCTCTCTCTCTCTCTCTCTCTCTCTCTCTCTCTCTCTCACACACACACACACACACACACACACACACACACCACATAGTTTAGCTCCTTTATTAATATAGACTCCACAAACCCAACTTGGTTATATGTTTCTCTCGATAAGAAAAGATGTCTGACAGCTGCCAGAATCTTATCCTCTAGTGGCCAAACTCTTAAGGAACACTGAACAACCAGCCAGCTAATTCGAGCCAAGAGATATTTAGTTTCTTTTTAACTTAATTACTCCTGGTACTAGGATCCACATACTTGTTCCAAACATCCTTCTGACTTAGGGTTAGAAAATTCCTTAACACTCTCATCATTTCCTGATTTGCAACTTATTCTTGTCATCCCTTCACTCAAGCACTATGCTGAAGAAACAATCAATCTTTGGCACCTTGATTTTCATCTATAAATTGTCATGCAGATGAAATATATGGGAAAGGCAAGAATAAAAACAAAATATTAAATGAGATCTCTTCTTCCACATCAAACAAATCCTTTGATTTAAATCCTTACCTTTCACAGGCATATATAGCCAATAACAAACTTCTCAGGCTCCTTGACTGTGCATAAATGTAAGCTATCCTAATTAATCTTGAATATCATTAATTAAGTACTAAGCAGGATATTCTAAACACAGATTTAGGTACATGACTTAAAATATCTTCATATAACTGAGGGTGGAAGTAAAAGTAACAAGGGTTCCAGAAGACAAAAGTAGGAAGCAGAGATACAGGTAGGAGCCTAATTCAATCTAGGAGTTGAACCTGAAAAAATACAAGAAAAATTCAACAGCTTAATTCAAATTAGCAGTTATTAACTGAGTGCCTACTGAAAGCAAAGCACTGTGCCAGACTCGAGAGAAACCAAGACAAAAAGTAAATTTTGCTGCCCTTGAGGTATTTTTATTTTACAGGAATCATTGCTTGGTTTACTCCCCTGTTTCTTCTTTCTTCCTTTTCCTCCTCTCTGCCCAGGTTTTGAACCATGTTCAGGTCCTCTTTTAAAGTATTTCTGCATGTTCTCATCCCTTCCCAAATGATACTCAATTACATTGCTTTTCAGTATAAGAAAATGGACCAGTGGCACCCACGCTCAGGTTGTCTTATATCTGTGGCATGTTTATGCTCTGATGTCTTCAATAATAAAATGGACCTTATCAGCCTGGAGCTGGTCTGCATGCAAATTGCCTCACAGAAAAGGCAGCAATGATATCTAT
Organism: Bettongia penicillata ogilbyi; assembly: GCA_023548195.1. Lineage (NCBI taxonomy): Eukaryota > Metazoa > Chordata > Mammalia > Diprotodontia > Potoroidae > Bettongia > Bettongia penicillata. The sequence continues at coordinate 800,844 of JAJHZJ010000866.1, forward strand.
TTTCTCTTTTTTTACGTGTTGAACATGGTAATTGAATTGAGTCCATAGCAACCATACCAATGAATGAGTTAGTCCGGGAAGACTTCATTTTTAAAGTGATACTATGGCAAAGTCTAATTAAATTCCTCTATTTGGAAAGTGCTTTGAAGCAGAGGTAAGAGGGAGGAAAATGATAAACAGTATCTAGCTGAAGGTTTTACTGAAATCAGGGAGGTAAAGGAAGTGAGCTTGGATGATGTTCTAGGCCTCTAGTCAGGAAGACCTGAATTTAAATCAGGTCTCAGATACTTATTAGCCATGAGACCTTAGGCATGGCACTCAACTTCCTTGTCTATAAAATGAGGGAAAACCTACATTGCAAGATTGTTGTGAGAATTGAAGGGGATAATATTTGTAGTGTTTAGCACATTGACTGGCAAACAATATTATTATGAAAGGTAGCAACTGTTACTAGAAGCAATAAAGAGGGCATTAACCACTCATCTCTTGAACTCAGGTCTTCCTGACACTGAACCTGGAGTCAGGAAGATCTGAGTTCAAATCCAGCCTCAGATACCTATTGGTTGTGTGATTTGGGGCAAGTCAACTTAATTTCTGTATGTCTAAAACAGAGCTATGTGGCTCATTGGATAGTGTATTAGGTCTAGAATCAGGAAGAGTTGAAATCTGGCATGAGACGCTAACCATGTGACTTTGGGCAAATCACTTAATCTCTGTTTGCTTTAACCCCACCAGTATCTTTGCCAAGAAAACCCTGTGGACAGTATGCTTCATTGGATCATGAAGAATCAGACATGACTAAATAATAACAAACCTGTAGGAAGCATATAAAGCAAAAGAAACCCAGAACTCTGGGCTGATGATCTTAAACTAGTCCTACTGTTATGGCTAGAACTGATAATTTTGGAAGAAAAAAGAAGGCAACCAGACACAGCTTCATCACAGCAGAGCAGTGTAACTATGAGGATTCTGGTTGACTGGGTCATTTTCCCATTTGTCTATACTTGCTTTCCTGTGTTTGGTGTCTTCTTGAAACCTTCCATGGGATCTGATTTTATAAAGTACCCTAGCACTGCTTGATGATTACTCTGTGCCTATTTCTGTCAGGGACATCACCATGCTCCAGGTCATTGATGATTGTAATATCAGTCATTGTCTCCATTTTTCCCCTTTTTCTCCTCTCCCCTTACATGTCCAATCAGCTGCCAAATTTTATTGATTCTACCTACATCTCTTATACCCATCTCTTTCTCTCCACTCACATGGTAGCCATCCACCAGCTCTTGCCTGGGTCATAGCAATAACCTGCCAACAAGTCTCCATGCTTTCATCCTCTCCTCTTTTTCAACCACTTACTCCACAGGGCTGCCAAATAGATATCCCTAAAGCACTGATCTTACCTTTATGCTCCTCTCCTCTTCATTTCCCAACAAGCTGGACCTCTCTAGACTCCTCCATTATGTCCCAAGAACTTCATTCTGAAGGTAATTCAGCCCTGGAACTCACACCACATCAGTATCTTCTTTTTCTGTGGTCCTTCCTTCTCATTGAAGGGTAGAGAGCACTTCCTAGAGTCTGTTTAGGAAGGTGTCCTCATTTCCTACTTAGTAGTATTCCTCTGGACTTCAGCATCATATCATCAACTCTCCCCATTCTACTTTGTTTTTAGTTTCTTTTTGTGTATCATCTTTCTCCACTAAAATGTAGCTCCTTGACAGTAGGATTTGCCTTTGTCCTCTCTGTATCCCCAGCTCTTAACACAGTTGCTGGCACACTTAGCAAATATAAGATTGCATATTTATTGACACTACTCAACATTCTCTAGTGATTCTCAAATAGTTTTGTATAAAGTATAAGCTCCTCTGTTTGGAATCTAAAGTTCTTCACAGTCTAACCTTAACCAGATATTCCCAATTCATTTCCTCTTATTTTCTTTTACATCCTCCATATTGCAGTCAAACTAGCCTCCCTCTACAGAACATTCCATGCCCTATCTTCCTCCATGCTTTTGCATAGATGTCCCCACCCCAAGCATAGAAAGCACTCTTTTCTCACCTTTATCTCAGAGTCTTTGGCTTCCTTCAAGGGTCAAGTTAATATTCATCTCCCCATGAGACTTATTACCAAAGTGTTCATACCCTCTCCACCCCTAGATATTATTTTGAATACATTTGGCACATATTGGTCTATGTACATATTGCTTGGTTTCCGACCTCACCTCACCCCCAGTCCCTAACAGAAGATAAGTCCCTCGAGATCAGAGGCAGTTTCATTTTTGTCTTTTTGCTCCTAATGCCTAACACAGTGAGTAACAGACAGGAAGCATTTAAAAAAATAAATGTTTCTTGAACGAATGAATGATTACATCCCCACAAAAGATAACACCTTCTGAGCTTTTCTTTATCTTCTCAGAAAACTAGCTATGGGGACAATCCAGAAAGATTCTGCATCTTCCTCTCCTTTCTTAAGCATTTTTTTCCGTTTTATCCCATCTCAAATGTTACTAGCATTCCTCATAGGAAAATTATAATAGGAAAACATGATCAGGTTGCAAATTACCACCAAAATGCAAGCTTCATAGATGATGTCTTACCTAAATTCTGTATCTCCACAAATGTCTAGTCCAGCGTGTTGCTCACCATGTTTAGAAAATGTTTGTTAAAAAGAATTAAATTACAACCATCGAAATTAGGAAGAGAGAAGGGAGAAGGTGTGCCAGGATACAAATGTCAACCAACAACTGCACTTTGGTGTAATTCAGTTGTTCAGTCATGTCTGACTCTTTGTGTCCCCATTTGGGATTTTCTTGGCAAAGATGCTAGAGTATTTTGTATTTCCTTCTCCAGATCCTTTTACAGATGAGAAACTGAGGCAAATAGGGTTAAATGACTTGCTCAGGGTCATAGGGATAGTATCTGAAGCCTCATTTGAATTCAGGAAGATGAGTCTTTCTGATTTCAGACCTAGCACTCTATCCACTGCAGCATCTGCCACCCCCTCCCCAAATACCTGCTCTACACACAGGTAAAATGTCAAAATTCCCTTTCACTCATTGTTCAACCTTCTTCATTTTCAGCAAGATGGTTCTCAATGGCATGGGGGGATAGGTAGACACTAGATATGGGAAAGAAAGAGAGAGCCATGGGTTGAAGGAAAAGGATGCAAAGGGAGGAGAGAGTCGGATTTTTTTTAGTTTATATTTTAAGGTAAAAACCTTTGATAAAAGTTTTAAAGACCAGTAAAAACAAAAAAAGCAAAATATGGTTGCATATTGATACTGGCCTGTGGAATGAGAGTTGGGAAACATGGGGCTAAGAAATCATCCCCTTGCAATTGTAGGAAACAACCTATGTGGGTCTGGTCATTGTTCTCTAATAAGAACATATGTGTAGCCCCAAGGTCAGCCAAGATTAGCACTTACTTAGAGGCCTTTAATGCTTCATCTGGCTGCAATTGCCTCTATGAGCTAGACCCAATTACATCCAGCAAAAAATTCAAAAGAGACCATAATGTAACAAGGCTTTGCCCTAGGGCTGGATTCAATTCAGTATATTCATGGAATTATAGATGTCATCCTGTATCATCTAGTTTAACTCTCTCATTTTACAGAGGATGAAACTGAGGCCTGGGGAGATAAGTGATTACACAAAGTCACACATGTAATTAATGGAAGAGCTTAGAATAGAAGCCAAGCTCCCTACTTCTATTCCCTGTTTTTTCCACTACATTGTATTTCCTTCACCTACCAAAGTTTTGTTAGGTGTTTATTTTTCCTCTTTTCTACATTTATTCCTCTATTGAGGTAGAACAATAATTTCTCTTGTAAGTAGGTGCATTTTGCAAGAAATTTGTCTCTGATCAAGCCTTATTTATCCCTTTTTCTCCTATTGTCCTTGATACTTAGGTTGTTATTTTTTTCTGTTGTTTTTCCTTTGTTCTTGAAGAGGAACATGACATTGGAAAGATGATGCCATAACTTGCAAAGGAGTTGCAAGGGGGATGAGCAAGGTCACCAGCATGAATTTCTCTTCTAGAGCCATCTTGGTCCAGTGAGAAGATATAGATCAGGATGACTGGAGATGGCCCCAGAGAAAGGACTGATAAATAGAAATATGTTTAGAATGTTTCAGAACACACACACACACAGACACATACACACACACGCACATACGCACACACATACACACATACGCACACACATACACACACATACATACCTACGCACACACACATATGCACACACATACACACACACATACACACACACACACTACCAGAATTGGATTGATCAAACAGGGTAATGGTTGAGTAAGTGACAAGAGTAAAACAAGAAAACAGAAAAGGTGGCAGCACAGAAAAACATGGCAATAACTCTGTGCCTGAGCCATGACCTTCTCCCTGGCTATGGTTAAGTAGTTAATAACTTCTCTCATATCCATGATTTTCTGGATCAGATGAAATATCATCCTTGGCAGACTTAACAACAGCCTATGTAAAGTGACTGACTCTAAATCCAAATACACAGGGGCTAAAAGACAACCTGTGATATCAGCACCACTGTTTGAGAGATGGTGTCTATGAGCAATGCCTGTAACAAGTAAAACCTACACCTTGTCTGTTTCCCATTGATGGAGAGTTAAGAGGAACTGGCAGCTTGATAGAAGGATGCTACGTTCTTAGTATCTCAGTCATTTGAGAGTCATGAAGAGATTCTTGCTTTGGGAAGAGACTTGAGGAGGCAATTGGTCTGCTACATTTTATGCTACCCATTTCTGTTTCTTGATGTTATCATGGTTTCTCCAATTGACTTAAACTGTTTGACTTTTATTTTGGGATGAAATTGAAATTACTTTTATCAGCTGGATATAAAATGGAGGTATCTCTTGTGGGGGTGGCTAGGCCAAAGTAGAATATGTTGAACAGAAAAATAAATAGAGTAGACACAAGTCAAATAGACTCAGTAAAATAGCAAAAACAGTTTAGGGGGGATACATACCTCTGTTATGATTTGAATATGTTAGTATTTTTATTAATAGGTATTTTTATTGTGTTTCCTTTTTACCGCCCACCCTGTCAATATTATGTTGACAAAACAGCTGTTTGATTGTTTTTCAAGAACCCTCACCATTAGAAGGCATCAACAATTAATCCTACTTTAAGTGAAGAACAGGTGAAATAATGATAGCCAAGTAATTTTGATCTGAATATTTATTTTGCTTTAATAATAATATTTTCAATGTAAGATTGTTATCAGAGGTGTGACGGATCACTTGGATTTTTCAATTTCAAAGGAATAGGCATTTTTTCGAGAGGATTATTTGTGATGAATCAGTAAGTTTCCCTGCTTTGCTATTTCCCATCGCCCCCACAAAGGAATAGCGTTTTTATTAGCTTTCTCCTTTAGTACCTTGAAGATTAGTCATTGCCATTACCCTGCCCACGCACTCTCAATAACTTATATTCACTTTTTTAAATAGCTAAGGCTATTTCAATCAATTAAGCAACCAAAAAAAATGGGCATCTGCTATGGTCCAGCACTTTGCTAGATATTATAAAGGATTTTAGATCTTCTTATAGATAATCTCTATCATCAGACTTTTCAAATATCTTATTCCTTTTTCATCTCTCTGCCCTAAGGCTAGCCCTAGTGGTCTCTGTTCCTTGGGGAACATCCATCACCACTAAGTTAGTGTCTTAACAAAGAGTAGAAGCCCTTGCCCAAAAATGATAGCTCTGAAAAGCCTGGGTGACTTTGTGGCAGCCCAGATCCAGAGAAGAGGCTTCTGAGGGCCAGATTAAATGACTCTGAAGGCTCAGTGTGACTCACCAGCTCTGCTTTTGACAGCTCTGTCACAGAGAAGCAATAGTAGTTACAAGGACTCATCACTGTGAGCTGATATTTTACAAATGGTGCTGGAACGAGCACCGTTTCTGCCATCCCCAGTGGAAATAATAGCAATAGTACTTTGTACTGAAGCCCCGGCTCTCCTCGGCTTGAGTTTCTCTAGCAAGTTAGGAATAGGAACCTGTCAGAGCAAATCATATTAATCCATAGGAGGCTTCAAATAGCACAGAAGAACTAAGGGCAGAAACAATTGCTTGTAGGAGAAGTCCAATGAGAGAAGGAAAGACAGAGAGATTGCGATAAAGAGAGATAGAGAGACAGAGGTTTGAGTAGAAACTCCTCTGCTTATCATGTTACCTGAGCTGTTGTGTACTGATAAGGGAAAGAGAAAGGAAGTTATAATAGTGCAGCCTGTGGTTCCCACCCACTCTAGAACCATACAGATTTGCCTTCACATCTTAATGGTAACTCATCTCAGATGGCTTGCTTTATCCCCAACCCAGTTTGTGAAGGTGGAGGAAAATAGAATTTCTGAAGTTATTAGCCCTAGATAGATATTAAATTTCTCATTATGCTAACAAATATAAAATATTGCTAATATTGGAACAGCAAAATATTTAATTAAGCAGAACTAATAAGGCAATGAAAACAATATTAACACACATTTCTGAATAAGTACATTGTCCTTCTGCTGCTCCCTAGAGTAGATGGGGAAACAGGTTCCTCTAAACCCTCAACTCTGGTAATAAAGATATACTTTTATTTGTTCTCTCTGCAGCTACAAGGTGCTCTTAGATGGGTCCCAGGGTTGAACATTTCAACAAAGAATTCAGTCTATGTGTAGTCTTGCCCGTCTTTACTGTTTTTCTGGAATCTATCTCTACATGGTTCATTTGGTCTCTTCTAGCTCCATTTTCAGCAGCTAAATTTCTTCTCTGGCTATCTCCTCAAGAGGAGGAAGGGGGCAATACATCCTTTAATTCTTGTTAAAAAAGGCTCTTCTATTTCTCATGAGAAGATGAAAAGAGTGATACTCTCCTTCTACATAAAACCTTTCTTGATTCTCCCTAAGTGTTAGTATCCTTTCTCACAAACCACCTTGTATTTAATTGCTTAGTATCTATTATTTTTATGTTTATCATGCACACATATATATATATATATATATATGTATATATGGAAGAGAAGTAAATACATGTGTGTATGTACACACACGCACATATACACACCCCATTGTCTTACCCATTCTAATGTAAGCACCTTCTGAGAAGGAATTTTTTCATTGATTGTTCTTACATATCAATGGTGAAATGTCGACCACAATATCTGGCCCTAGTAAATGCTTACCGAAACTCTAAGATACCACCTCACACTCATCCAACATGACAGGAAAGGAAAATGACAAATATTGGAGGGCATAGGGGAAAATAAGTATCCTGATGCACTCTTAGTGGAGTTGTGAGCTGGTCCAACCATTATGGAAAACAATTTGGAATTATACCCAAAGGACCATAAAACTGTGTATATCTTTGACCCAACAATACCATCTTCCACCCAACAAGATCAAGAAAAGACAAATAACTAATCTGGACAAAAATATTTATATCGACTCTTTTTTGTGACAGTAAAGAATTGGAAATTGAGCAGATTCCCATCAATTAAGGAATGATTAGACAAGTCACGGTATATGAATGTGACAGAATATGATTGTTCTATAAGAAATGAAGAAGGGAATGGTATCAGAAATATCTGGGAAGACTTACACGAACTGACAGAAGTGAAGTGAACAGAATTAGGAAAACACTGTACATAATAACAGCAGTATTGTAATCATAATCAACTATGAGAGACTTTGATTGATTGTATTGATTCAATGTATTGATGCACGACGATTCTGAAAAGCTTATGATGAAAAATGCTATCCATCTCCACAGAAAAAGAAACTGGTGAATTATGAGTGTTGATTGAAACATAGTTTTACTTTATTTTTTTTAACTATGGCTAATGTGGAAATATTTTTAACATATTTGTGTGTATAATGATTACCATATTTCTTGTCTTCTCAAAAAGTGCAAGGAAGGAGTGGTTGGAGGGAGAGAACTTAGAAGTGAAAATTTAAATAGGCATAAATAGATAGATAGATAGACAGACAGAGGGATAGATGATAGATACTTCTTCATTGCTTAGTCACTGATCAGAAAAGCTATTCCCTGCTCCCTTGAAGGCACTACAAATACCTTCCTTTCTGTCCAAGAAAGATGGATGAGGGCAGTGATTAAAACACCACCCCTTGGAGTCAGGAGAACCTGACTTCAAATCTGGCCTCAGACACCTGATAGGCACTAGCTGTGTGACTTTGGGCAAGCCGCTTAACCCTAATTGCCTTGCCTTTCACTCTCCAAAAAACAAAAGAAAATGATGAAGAAGGGAGCTCCATAGAGATCAATTCCATCATTTCCCCCTATCATTTAAAAATGTGTCTATACAAATTACAATGAGTTATTGTGTACACGATTTAGAAACACTTTATATAAAATGTGAACTCCTTAAATTGCATATACTGTAGTCACAGGTAGGTTTGTCACAATGAACTCTTCAATAAGAAGATCTGGGTTTAAATTTTCCTCAAATATTTATGAGCACTGTGACCTTAAGCAAATAACTGAACCTCCTTAGGGCTTAGTTTCTTCATCTTTAAAATGAAAGTTTTGGACTAGACAGCCTCCCTTCCATCCCTACATCTATATTCCTTTACCTAGGTTCAAATTCCATCTCTTATGGTTTTGGTTTGTTTGGTTTTTGTTTGGTTTGTGTGTTTGTTTTGCCTAAGGTGACCTTTGGTAGGTCATTTAGTTTCCCTAGACCTCAATTACCTTATCTGTAAAATGAGTGTGTTTGACTGATGAGCTGGCCTCTGATGTCCCTTCCAACTCTAAATCTATGATCTAATTGACCCTGACACATGGATAGAACTGTAATATGTGGGTTAGATCTGAATACAGTACATATCTCAAACGCAAACTCACAAGATACAGCTTCCTATATTAAGGTTCCATGTGAAGTACACATTAGTTAGTGAGATTCTGCCTAGAGGGCTGGTGGTGGGATGCGGGGAGAGGGTATATATGTTTCAAGGGTTTACTACACTTAGTAACCTCACTTACTATCTTAGAAATGTTGTGTGCTTACCTGGTCATTGGCTGGAGGGTCCTAGCACTTCTTTTTTGTTTTTCTGGATGTTTTTGTTTTCCAAGAGAGAATGTATTGTCTATTTAAAATACGTGTGTGTGTGTATACATATATGCATCTGTATACACATACACATACACATATACCCTTGTACATTGCATGAAAAAGAAAAATATTCAGCCACCAAAGAGCAGGTCTGATTCAAACTTAATCATCATTAGTGGTAAGATCTAAGAACACTTTTATCCCTGTCTACATTTGAATGACTGCGAGCAGTTGGTTTTTTGTGTGTATGTGTGTGTGGGCACATGTGTGTATGTTAACAAATGTAGCATTATGAGACTCTTTATTTCCCTGACATGACAGAAAGCAAGACAAAGCCATCTTGTTTTATTTTGTTTTTAACCACCTTCTATTGAGGCATTTCTTGTTTCAGGACCTGACTTCAAGAATTCATTTTTAACCTTTCTTTTCCAATGCACATGTCAAGTTACCCTTGTTATCTTTGCCAGATAATATTCATTCAGGACAGGGAGGGTGAGACAATGGGTAATTTGTAGAATTTGAGAACAGAGAAGGAAACAGTAGAGTCAGCATCCATCTTTGCCATTTTGCTAATGTTTCTGAGCACAAGTCAAATAATCCTGCACATCATCTGGAGACCCAAGAAATAGAGGGACTTACTGGTAGATGACTTGTGGCTTCACTTCAAATACTGGCTGGGTTCTTAGGGTTGCTCCATCCCCACTGATCTGTTCAATGATGAAGGTCATTGGGTTGCACTCATAATGGAGCTGGAGCTTTTTATACTTCTATTGATTATTGTATTTGAAACTTAAATTTTCTATTCAGCTCTGGACTTTTCAGCAAGAATGCTTGAAAATCCTCTATTTCATTGAATGTCCATTTCCCCCCTAAAGTGTTATATTTGGTTTTACTGGGTAGGTGATTCTTGGTTTTAATCAGTTCTTTTGACTTCGGGAATATCATGTTCCAAGTCCTTCAGTCCCTTAATGTAGAAGCTGCTAGATCTTGTGTTATCCTGATCGTATTTCCACAATACTCAAATTGTTTCTTTCTGACTGTTTGCAATATTTTCTCCATGATCCGGAAATTCTGGGATTTGGCTACAATATTCCTAGGAGTTTGCCTTTTGGGGTCTCTTTTAAAAGGCAATGGATGGATTCTTTCAATTTCTTTTCTCCTTTAGTTCTAGAATATCAGGGGAGTTTTCCTTGATAATTTCTTGAAAGATGATGTCTAGGTGCTTTTTTTTAATCATGGCTTTCAAGTAGTCAAATAATTTTTAAATCACCTCTCCTGGATCTATTTTCCAGGTTAGTGTTTTTTTCCAATAAAATATTTCGTATTGTTTTATTTTTTTTTCATTCTTTTGGTTCTAGTTTATGATTTCGTGATTTCTCATAAAGTCATTAGTTTTCATTTGCTCCATTCTAATTTTTTGGGAATTATTTTCTTCAGTGAGCTTTTGGACCTCCTTTTCCTTTTGGCCAATTCTGCTTTTTAAGCAATCGCCTCCTCATTGGCTTTTTGAACCTTTTTTGCCATTTGGGTTAGTCCATTTTTCAATATTTTTGGGGTCTCTAGCAAGCTGCTGATTTGTTTTTCGTGATTTTCTTGCATCACTCTCATTTCTCTTCCCAATTTTTCCTCTACTTCTCTTACCTGATTTTCAAAATCCTTTTAGAGCTCTTCCATGGCCTGAAACTATTTCATATTTTTCTTAGAGACTTTGGATGTAGGAGTTCTGACTTTTTTGTCTTCTTTTGGTTATGTGTTTTCATCTTCTTTGTCACCAAAGTAAGATTCTATAGTTTGATTGTTTTCCCCAGCCAAATACTTGATGTTCTGACTCTTTGTCAAGGAAGGACTCTGCTTCCAGGGGGGTGGGGGTGAATTGGAGGGTAGGTGCACTGTCCCAGGCTTTAGGGTTTTTTCATCAGTCTCTCTATCTCCCACTGTGGGCCCAGAGCTCTGGAAGCAGTCATTGCTGCTGCCATCACCACCACCTCTACCACACTGGGGCTAGGGCCCAGCCCTGTCTGTGCCAACATGGCCCACATAGGACTGTGCTTCACTCCCAGCCTATTACAGTATACCCTTCCTGCTGACCTTTTACATTGCCTCAGGCTGAATATTTTTTCCACTCTTGTCATTTTGTGGGTTCTGTAGCTCTATAATTTGTTTAGAGTAATTTTTAACAGTTATTTGAAGGTGTTTGGGGGAGCGCTCAAGCAAGTCCCTATTTTTACTCCACCATCTTGGCTCTGGTCCTAGCATTTCTTTAGAGAGCTTATCATTTTTGGACTCTCTTCCCCTTTCTTTAAGGTCAACCTAGCTGGAATATCAGGGAGTAAAGGGGCAGGCTGAGTATGACTATTTTTATTACAAGAAATAATTCACCATAACTAGGAAGTTGCTAATGTGCTTCCTATTCCATTCAAGAGTCAAGTGGTCTTTGAATCTCAGATTCAAAGTCTTCCTGTTGCTTATAGGAAGCATCCCCATCCAGGAGCCCTTTCTCTTGAACTAAGCCAGCATAGATACCATATTTTTTGCAAGTACCTACTGCTATTTTGAACCAGCTCCAGAGCTTTTCCTTGGCCAACTTCTGCAATCCCCTCAACATCAGTGATCTTTCTGGGTTGGAAAAAATGAATTCCTGATGATTTATTAAGTTTAGAATTTAAATAAGAAAATTCTAGCCTTAGAGTTTTAACCCTTTAACCACCTAGTTTTTAACTCTTTTCAAATGCAGACACTTCTAGGAAAGGTAAATTTCAAAGTTACTTATTTATATTTCCATGTGAGTAACGAATCTAAGAGCAAGTTTTGATGGTTCAAGCTTATAGACCTGTAGTCTCATCTAGACAATGGCAATAACCTCTTAATTGGACTATATTATCTTTACTCTATTACATTCTCCTCCTCGTAACTGTCAAAACCATATTCCTCAGTCTTAGGTCTGGCCAGGTCAGTCTTCTGCTCAAACACTCTAGTGTTTCTCTTCTGCCTCACAGGTAAAATAGGAATTCCTCTCTTTGGTATGAAAAAAAAACCATTGAATCCACTCTTAATTTCCAGGAGGAAATCATATTATTAATTTTTTCATCCTCTATGTTCCAAACCAACTGACCTACTTGCTGTTGTTTTACTCAGTAATGAATCTCTGATCTCTACACTTTTAAATAGGTTACCCTCCCCAAGCTCCCTACTCAATGGATGTAATGTACTTCCTTGCTCACTATGACTCTTGGAATTTCTGGCCTCTCTCAAAGCTCAGTTCAAATGTAACCTTCTACATGAGGCTTTTCCTGATTCGCCCAGTCACGAGTTTTCTTTCTTCCTGCCCTCATGATAAAAAATGTAGTACAATTAAATATAATTACAAATAAATGCAACATTAATTTACATTTGCTTTTCATATATTTATATTACCTTGCATTGTGCCATGATGCTGCCTAAGAATTGGGACTGTGTCTGCTTTTGGTCTCCATTGCCTATCACAATGTCTGGAATGTAATTTATTGTTCAGTTGCTTCATTCATCTTCATGTCTTTGTGATTTCATCTGGAGTTCTCTTGGCAAAGATTCTGGAGTAGTTTGCCATTTATTTCTCTAGCCCATTTCACAGATGAGAAAACTGAGGCAACCAGAGTTGAGTGACTTGCCCAGAGTCACACAGCTTGTAAGTATCTAAGGCCAAATTTGAACTCAGGGAGATGTTCAGATCCATCTCTATCCACTTCACCACCTAGCTGCTCCTGGAATATGAAAGATATTGGATAAATTCTTGTTGATGGATTAATTAATTAATTGGTAAAAGCTTTGGGGAGAGAATTAAAAGTACTAGGTGGGGAGAGTATCCAAAAGGAGAGTTTACTGATATCAAAGAAATAATTTTCAGCTCAACAAATTTTCTGAGGCCTGATTTTATAGAACTTTGGTCCTTGAAGAGAAAGTGTTTCTTTTCTCTCTATCTTTACCCTGCTGATTAGTGCTGAGGTAGAGGGAGGGTAGTCATTTCTGGTCATTTATTCATTCTGAGTCATGGTGACTCAGAAGCAGAGCTGTCTTCAGACTAGATGCTTAACGCAAATGGTATGCCTCTTGGAGTATTTGTGGAGCAACTGTAGTGAATAGGGCAGAGAGGTAAGACTCTGGAGTTAAAGGACCAAAGCTCATATCTTATCTCTGACCTCAGATTCATCATTGATAAAACATGATATTTGGCCTAAATAGCCTTGGAAATTCTTTCTGATTTTGTATGTTTGATCCTGTGACTATTTAAAAGAGAAGGACATGGCCTGGCTACTTGAGAGTGAACAATATATCATGACCATAGACATGCAGAAGACATGGGCCAGTTTTGCCAACATATCCTGGGAATAGATATTAATATAATATCAGATTCAGGACTGACATGAACCTTAGAGGTCACCTAGTCCAACCTCTTTTATTTTACAGATGAGGAAACTGATGCCCAGAAAAGTTAAGACGGAGCTGTTATTTAAACCCAGGTACTTTGACTTCAGATCCATAATTATACCATGCTGCTGATTTGGGAGGATGCTCCATGCATACCTAGGATCACAGCATCATTAAAACAATCAGAACACTGACTATTCACCTTTGGAGAAAAATCTGAATATGAAGAAGGTATAGAAAAAATGGAAGCCTTTTTTTCCTAGAGAATTCTCACAATAATGCATACTTTGATGGATCTGTGATCTATTTGACTGAAATATAAGTATCCATTATTGTGCCCAGGAGGCACTCCTTCCATTGATACAGATCCCAAATATAAAAGAAATAAGGTTAAATCAATCCCTTCCACCACCACCCCCAAATATAAATAACCATCTTACAAGTTGAGTGTGGGGGAGAGGATTAGTTAATGAATGATCAATTATCACATTCTATATTTAGGATACTCAAGTAGCTATTTTATTTAACTAAATTTTTCTCCCAGGAGGGAGGGAGGCGTTTATTTAAAATCTACTTTGAAGTAGCTATACTCTCATTCTTATGAGCTATGGTTGGATTGTGTGGGATCCAGAAACATTTTTTTCCACTTCACATCTGGCTTTATAAGGTTCTAGGTATGTATTTCTTAATTACAAGTTGGCTGTAATTGTAACCCCTAGCAGTAGTAAAACACTGAGCGGTTGCCATCCCAAATTCTGCCTATATTCCTCTTTCAGCTCTTTTCAGTTGCAATCATTCTTGTCCTATCAAGCTGGTGGAGAGACAGGTCTCTGCTCCCATTGGTGGATTACTGTGCTCTCCCTCTGACCCCATGCCCCTGGTATCCTTAAGCTTCATGTAGCAGTTGATGGAGTTTCCAAAGCAGAAAGATCCTGAATGGATCAGCATATCTGCCTGCAAACACACAGAAAGCTTTTCATTTAACAGCAGTGCTTACATAACCTTGTGCAATTTAAACTATACAGGAAGCTTTGTTGACTGTGCTTAGAAAAAGGAATGTAAACTGATATTAGCTTTGCAGCCTTAACTAATTGCCCTCAAGTTCTCTTTGAAAAATACTAAGTCCCCAGTGGCTGCATGTCTACATCAAACAATCCAAAAATAAAAATGAGCAGCAGGGGCCTCATGCCTGGGGCCTCTGTAGATCCCCTCCATGCACAAGGTGCTCATTTGGGAGGTGAGCTCCCTGCCAAGCACTTGACTGCAAGACCTGCGGTAGTTAGAACACGGTAGCTTCAGAAGTATTGAAATGTGGGCATGCAACCAGCTATATCCTGCTATGTGCATTTGTTGAAACTCCGGGTCAGGTCCTTATTTAATTAGCATTGAAACTCTTCACTCAGTTAACTTAGTTAAGCTAATGAGCACTAGCTTTAAGTGTGTACCTATACATTCTCAGAAGCAGAAGAGAAAATGAACACTTCCCTCTTGCCTTCTCTCATTCCCCAGACCAACTGGAGAGACCTCATTCCCCATGCACACGGTCAAGATTCCCCCACATGGAACCCTATCCTTCATCATATTCTTAAGTGGACATTTGCATCCACCTTACTGGCTTTACATTTTTTTTTCATTAAAAGTCTTTGTGGTAGCTCTAGATCATAGGGCTGCCTTCAGGGAACAAAAGTAGCAAATCCTATTCTTTTCAAACAACTTTCTAGAGAATGAGGAGGTAGAAAATCCTGCTGACCAATTTCTAGTAAAGAGTCTGCAGATAACAGTTATTTCTAGTGGTAAATGCCAGGGAGAGTGAGACAGAGACAGAGACAGAGAGATAGAGACAGACAGAGAGAGAGAATTTTCAAGCATATATTTTTTCATTTACATGCAGAAGATATATTTAACATTCTTTTTGTTTTGAGTTCTAAATTCTCCCCTTCCCTCCTCTCCTCCCTCAATGAGAAGGCAAAGCAATTTGAAATAGGTGATACAGCATCGTATCTTTTCAAGTGGTTTGAGAGGGGGTGGTAAATGTCCCAAATTTTATGTTTTAAATTCTGAATGCTGTAATTCATTCTCTTTTTTCCTCATGCTGAAGGCAGATCCCAGGCCATATTTACTTTTGTGTCATCTTGAGATCTAACTCAGTATGTTGCACATAAAGGTTTTTAAATTGAATGTTTTTTTCAGTCCAACAAACATTCAGTCAGAATCCTTTTATTGCACCACCAATGTCCCGTCCACTATATCACACAGCCTATTTGCCAGGTATTATGCTAAGCACTGAGGAAAAAATAACCAAAAATGAAACAGCCTCTGCTCTGAAGGTACTCACATTCTGTTTCCTCACACAAGTAAATGAGATCCCTACAATCATATATATTTCACAAATACATACTACTTCATATAATATGTATATTACAAAATATATATTAGTATGTATCCACAGATACACTCGAATAAATGTATGGTCTCGTTGATTCAAAAGTTTTCTTCAATGTGCAAATAACTATCCATGCTTTCCCATTTGGTAGAATTTTTTGTTTCTCCCCTAGAGGTCCAGTACATATGCTAGAGGCCTTCCTGACTGTCTCCTGGTATCTCCATATATATGTATATAGGATATGATATATATATTTGATATGAATACAGGATTCTGCATATACTCTACAATGGCATACTGATATCTTTCACTCCTGTTCTCCAGAATTCCTGATGTTTTTATGTCTCTGCCTATTTAAATCCATGGGATACCTCTCTCTAGCCTTCTATGATACTCATGTTTAATTTTTTAGACGTGATAGAATTCCACATATTTCTGCCATACAGCAAACCCAGTAAAATGATAGCATTGGAAAGATGCCCCTTTGCTTTCAATGGAGCTTTACAATTGTCCAAAAATATCCCAACACACTCTCCTACTCCTTTTCAACTCTGGACCCACCTCATTGTGCATCTGTACTGTCCACCCCATGTACACAGGTCACCTCTATAAGGGGTGTATCTGAATGCATGTTGACATCTCGGTAATATACATTCTTCATATACTTGGTTGACAAGCCCAACTGCTTTGAATGATAACAGAATTCTCTAGCTGGTTATGCAAATCACGAGGATTGATACAATTAGCGCAACATCATCCACAAACAGGAGCATCTGGAAGATACTACCATTCACAAAAAAGAGCTCTATCAGGACTCTGCTCTGGGTCTCCATTACAGTGTCAAATATTTTTAATTAGCAAGCCTTTATTTTCTCTCTCTTCAACCCCTCCCCCCAATAAACCTTCTAACCACCATGCATAGTTAAGAGAAACAAATTCTTATATTGGATATATCTAAAAATAGTGTGTCTTATTCTGAAAACTTATTTCATTACCTCTCTGACAGGAGGTGGGTAGCATTTGTCATCCGACTTCTGGAATCATAAGTAATTATTGTGTTGATCATAGTTCTTAAAGTTATCTGAGACTATGCAGTGTCATTGTTTTATATAAATTTTTATCTTGGTTGAGATCATTTCATTTTTCATCAGTTTACGTGAGTTTTTAAAATTTATTCATTTTTATAATATTTTTGTTATGGTATTAATTGTTTTTTTCTGGTTGTTCTTACTTTGCATCAGTTCATTCAAGTCTGTCCATGTCTCTGAAATAATCAATTTCCTCATTTCTTAATTATTTTCACATTTTTTATATGACGAGATAGTCTATATTTTTTCCCATGAGAATTGCCTGCCCATAACCTTAGACCATTTGTCAATTGAAGAAGGGTTCTCATTCTTATAAATATGACTCACTTTTTATATATCGTGGAAATGAGACCTTTATCACAGAAACTTGCTCTAAATTTCCTCCCCGCAAGTTATTTGTTTGCCTTTAGTCTTAGCCTTATTGAATATTTGTGCTAAATTTAATTTTATATTATCAATACTACCTATTTACCTTGTGTGATCCTCTTTATCTCTTGATTCATTATTAGCTTTTCTTCTAGCCACATTTCTTTCCTTTCTCTCTTTTAAACTTAGACCCCATAAATTCTGAAGCCTATGGACTGAACAATGAAGGGTCCCTGTTCAACCTCCACTCAAAGGCTGTTTTTGGATCCTCCTGTCTTAAGAGTGAATGTCAGTAGTAACGGTATCTCTTCCAAACAAAAACCCTGAGGCTCCTCCTCCTCCCAGCATGATTTATCTATTTTTTTTCTTTTCTATTAAAGGGGCCATGCCCCTGACTACTTTTTAAAGAGGCCCATTCACTGAGTGGACATTATCTCATTTTAAGTGAGTACCTGAAAAGGCCTTAGCCCAAAAGGCCAAGATCTCTCATTGCATCCTGGGTCATCTCCAGTCATCCTGATGAATATCTGGTCACTGGATCAGGAGGAGAAGTGAGGCTGGTGACCTGAGCAGCCCTCCCTCACTCAAAACAAAGTCAAGTGCAAGTCATGTCATCATTTCTCTGATATCATGGTCTTCTTCGAAAATGAAGGATGAACACAAGTGATAGGTCAACAGCAATGTTGTTCTAGGACTATATCCTCAAGAGATCATAAAAATGGGAAAGGGCCCTACATGAACAAAAACATTAATAGCAGTACTCTTTGTGCCAAAAACTGAAAATCAAGGAAATGCCCATCAATTGGAGAATGACTGAATAAACTGTGGTTTTTGAATGTGATAGATTACTATTTTGCTGTAAGAAATGATGAACTTCAGAGAGTCCTGGAAAGACTTTTATGAACTGATGCGCAGTGAAAGGAGCATTACCAGGAGAGCTTTATACACAGCAACAACCACAGTGTGTGAAGATTTTTTCCAGTAGAGTTAGAACTTTGTTGCAATAAAAGGACTTAAAAAATTCCCAATGGTCTCTTAAGGCAAAATGCCTTCCGCATCCAGAGAAAGAACTATGGAATTCAATCGCAGAATGTAGCATGTCATTTTCTTTTGTATTACATTTTGCTTTGTTTTATGATTTCTCCCATTCATTTTAATTCTTCTATGAAACATGACTGAGGTGAAAATGTATTTAATAGGAAAGTATAAGTAGAACCTATATGAAATTGTATACTGTCTCAGGGAATGACAGGGGAGAGAGGGGACAAGAATCTAAGTTATATGGAAGTGATTGGAGAACACTGAAAACAAATAAAATAATAATAATAAAAAGAAAAAAATTGAAAAAAACAAGTGATAGGTCAAATTAGAAGTGGTGACAATGGATATATTTCTTTCAACATTGATTTTATTGGAAAGTATTCTAGTTTATCCTCATTACACATAATTCTAGCTCTTGGTTTTAGATTTATACTATTTTGAGGAAATTTCTACTTATTTCTGAATTTTCTAGAGGTTTTTTTAATAGAAATAAGTGTTGTGTTTTATCAACACTTTTTCTACATCTCTTGACATAATAATATGATATTTTGTTGTTTCTGTGATCAGTGTGATTAAACAAGTTTATAGTTTTCTAAATGCTAAACCATCCCCAACCTGATCACAGTATATAATTTTTATTTTATGCTGTTTTAGCTATCTTATTAAAACTTTTCTCAAAAATGTTGGTATCAATGTTCAGTAGGGATATTAGTCCATAATTTTATTATTATGTTTTTACTCTCTCTGGTTTACATACTATAACCCTACATGTTAATAGGAGGAGTTTTGTAGGATCTTTTCTTTTACTATTTTTTTTCGCAATTTATGTAACATTAGAATTATTTGCTTATTGTATGTTTGATACAAATCACTTGTAAATCGATGTGACCTTCTGTTTTCTTTTTGAAAGTTCCTTGGTGGTTGGTCCCATTTCTTCCTTTGAGATTTGTTTAGTTAAATTTTCTAATTTTTGTTCTGTTGATTTGTATATTTTGAAATTTTGTAAATATTCATTCATCTCATTCAGGTTGTTGGTTTTATTGACATATAGTTGGATAAAAATATTTTTTAATAATATCTTTTATTTCTTCTTCATTTATTGTTACTTCTTCCTTTGTATCTTTGATGTTAGTCATTTGTCTTTTCTTCTTAAATTTGAATTAGCTAATGATTTTCTGTTTTATTATTTTTAAAAACACACAGCTCCTAGTTTTATTGATTTATTCATTTTTAATTTTCAATCTTAATCTTTTTGTTGAATTTTCAAGAATTGTATTTTGGTATTTAATTAGCATTTTTTAATTTGTTCATTTTTTTCAGTGTTTGTTCTAGTTTCATACTCAATTCATTGAACTATTCTTTACCTTTTTAGTTCCTTAAAATGTTTAGAGATATAAATTTTATCTTAATTTTATCATCTCTGATTTATCTATATCCCCCAAATGTTAGTGTACTATTACACTGTTGTCGTTATCTTTAGTGAAATTATTTATAATTTCCTTTAGGTCACCACTTCTTTAGGATTGCTATATAGTCTCCATTTGATTTTTAATACTGTTTCCAGTGGCCATTTAATATAATTCTTATTTCACTGTGATCAGTAAAGGTGTATAATATTTTAATTTTATGCATTTATGATGTTTTATGAAATTATACACTCTTATTTTTTTTTACAAATTGGATATGTATACCTGAGATATCTCTGCACTCTTTTCTAGTCCCATTTAATAATCTCTAGAGGTCCATTATACCTAACTTTTTTTTCTAAAATTCTATTCAGGTCTGTAGTTTCTATTCTTATAAATTTGAATCAGTTCCTTACAGATCTTAGAAATTGGAACTTTATCAGAGAAATTTGATATAAAGATTTTTTCCTAAGTTAATTATATCCCTTCTAATATTAGTAGTAAATATATTTCACAAGAATACATTATCTTTTTTTGGGGGGAGGGGGTTGGCATTTATTATCAATTAGCAAATGTACATATTCCATGAAACCTTGAATGATCTTGATGTATGAATGGGAGACTTGCTGCAAAAGAATCTTCAAAGTAACGTTGTTTTTTTCTATGTTGAATGTTTGTTGTAATTAACAAGCTATAAGTACAATTTTATCTTATATTCTTTATATCTTTCAGTTAATTGTGATATGATCCATTACTGAAGATCACTTACAAAAATCTACTTTGCTCCTACTAACACAATCATTGTATATCTTCTTGATTAGTGTATACTAACTTTCATAAAGGTCATATATAAGGGAGAGTAGTTTGCCCTTGTTCACTTCCCTTGGGTATTAATAAGGTCAGTGATTTTTCCTACACCTTTGATATCTTCCACAAATATATAATATGCCAGTGATCTACTGACTTCATAATTATATCTCCTCTAGAAAGGAATGAGATACTTGTTCCAATCCTGTTCCTTTCCATATCTCAGTTCTTTTTTTAGTGCTATTTACACTTCCTCCAGAATTAAATCTAGGCCTGTGATGTTTGGGTCCAAGTGTGGTAGGAAAAACAGGCCATTAAATTAATTTTTGTAAATTTTTCTCCATTTTCTTTGCTTTATAATATTTTTATTCTCATCTTCAAATGTGCAGTGAAAGAATTTGCTTCATTGGATAGCATGTCCAGTTTTCTTTAAACTGGTTTGACTCTTCACAGGTTCTCTCTGGAATGATAATGATGCCTTTTTTAATTGGGCATCTTATTTCTCGTGTGTGTGTGTGTGTATATGTGTGTGTGTGTATGCATGTGTGTGTCTAAGACTTCAGTGAATTGTGAAATATCCTTATGTTCTGTGGTTCCTCATTCCCAAAAGCTCCTTACTTGTAAATATTCCAGCTAAGAGTTGTCAAATCCATTTCCCATTCTGAAGCATGAAGTACAAAACTCAAGACAGCTAAATAATCAGTGCCATCATAGACACATTGGGTCTATCTTTGACTTGAGCCCAATTAAAGTGAGGTATTAGTTTACCCTGAAACTTCATCATAGATTGTTAAAATGCATAAGGGTCTGCTAACACTTCCTAAGGATCCTATGCAGCCCAGGAGAGAACCCTACTCTCCAGGAGACCTCACGGACTATAATTCCTGACCCTAGAAAGAAAATGCAAAACATAAGGGAAAGAAGGGAAGGTCATTCACAATCACCAGGCTAATATCTCTTGGAACCTGTAGCCTCACGTGTCAATTGCATTGAGAGAGCAGTTCACCTTCATTGCCACTATGCTAGATAAACTCAGTCAGCTGAGACAGTTAGATGTATTGACCATATCTGAAATAGGTAGGTTCGATTTGATGATCCTTTTGTGATCATGGTTCCTAATGTCAGGTATATGAGATGTTCTACTCTACTTTGTTCCTGGCAGTACCATTGCCATGACATTTGATACACACACTACAACTATGCGAGTGTCCTACTTAGGTCTTTGTGAAGCTACCTGCCCATTCAAAGTTAAAATCATGGAAATGTCATAATCTGGAGACATAGATGTGAAAGATTGCTTTTTTTCTGACATATCCATAACATGGAGAGACCTGGTATATATTCTGGCAATGACACATATTTTATAACCTCATACAAATCACTTCATCTCTCTTAGCCTCAGTTTCCTCCACTGAAAAATGGGGATGATGATATTTGCATTACTTACCTCCTAGGGATCTTATGAGCACAATGCTTTAGAAAACTTAAGCCATATATGAAGTGAATCATTGTTCCCAAACAGTATCTATCCCTCTTTTCCTCCCCAACCTTATTTCCACCTCCATAAATAAGGAAGAGTACGCAAAGTTTGGACTTTTTGTTTTTAGTCTCCTATTATCCAAATGCTTTGAAGTATCCACCAGGACCAGACTTTGAAGAATTTGCCTCATGGAGCTTTGGGACTCTATGGAATGTACTTTACAAAAACAGCAACTTTAAAAGTGTCAAGAACGAACTCTCCTCCTTTCAGCTTTATTACCCTGTGATCATTTGTAATGTGAAAGTTGTTCACACTTGTCATCAGCCTGCATCAAGGGGAAAAACAAAATAATTACACAACCAGTCTTTGATCCTGTTAAGCTGAAAGAACTACTGGGATGCGAGATAGTACTATCTTTCTGATACACAAGTTCCTTTTATAACAAATATTTTTTGAAGTGAAATTGGCTGATCAGCTTGTTGAGGTGAATTAGGTAACATATTCCATTATAAGAGTGGAGGAGTCAGGGCAAAGATATAATCTGGGGGCCTGTCAAATGAATCTGATTAAAGCTTTTATCAAGATGAGGTCACATTGCCAGCTGAGAACACAGAATTTGGACTTACTACATGAAAAGACATCACTGTGTTTTCTTGATGTGGAATGCAGTTCTTTTAGACTATCATCTGGTATAGTAATATTGCACTTATATGGGGGACATTAACCAAATAAAAATCAAAAAACTTATGTAATTAATTCTGAAAATATTCTGAAAAGTAAAGGCAGTGAAATTTTAATTCTTCACAGCATGGGTGTAGAAAAAAGTAAGGTAGAAATCAGTCACATTGAATAGTGTGGCATTTGATAATAGACAGAGGGCACGAGTCTGGGGCCAACTAACCTTGGAGAAAACAACATAATAAATTTGAAGTAAATAACTGATGTTCATCATACCTGCTTCCTCATGGCAGAGAGGCAGAGGATAACTAAGGCACCGGAGCAGGATGTTGTATGAATTACATGGTCAGGTGTAGATCATGTTGTTTTTGCTTGATAGCTTTTCTTTCTTGCAAGTGCAAGTTTCATGTTTGGAGGGGTAGGTGGTGGGCTACATTATGATTTGTGATTTGAAAAAAACATCAACATAATGTATATAAATTTAAAAACAAAAGAGTCCTCTTGTTAATAATAGTGACTTTGTGTCAACAAGAAAAAGTATGTCAGGAGACAAGCGATATATTTCAGGAAGATTCCCATCAAAATAGTCATTTAGAAAAATTCCATGCTTAAAGGCATAAGCATCAATTTCATATATATATATATATATATATATATAATATGTGTGTGTATTATATCTATCCATATATATGTGTTTGTGCATGTATGTATATATGTTATATACATACATACATAAATATACACATGTATATAACATATATATGCATACATATACACATTCAGATATATATATATATATATACATATATATATATATATATATATATATATATATACACACACCTCTCCTGTGAATATTTTAACATTGATTTGGGTGAAACCATGCAAAGCATGCTTAGAAAATGTGTGGATGAAAGAGAAACAGAAGGACTTACTCATATGTAAGTAACAGAATTGAGATTCAAAATTATCTCAACAGGCCAAAGTTGTGGGGGTTTGACACCAACCAAATGAAATTAAACAAGAAAAGAAGTGAAGTCCTAAATTTAGAAAGGGAAAAAAACTAAGTGCATAAGTATGGGATGAGAGGAATATGTTTTGACAGCAATACATATAAAAAAAGATCTGAGTCTTTTAGTTAACTAAATGATGATATGTGATGTGATTGTTTTGTTTTGTTTTTTAATCTGAGAAAACTCAGACTTCATTAATGAAAGTAACATCTAGGTCATAGAAAGTAACCCAAAGAATTTAAAGCTCGAAGGGTCTTACAGGTCCTATAATTCAATTCCTTTAGTTTATTGGTGAAGAAATTAGGGTCTCAAGATGTATAATTACTTGGGATGCTATATCTTATAATGTCATGTTAGATCTATAATATCATGCTAAGAGCATGATAGATCTGGAGGTAGAAGGGCCCTCAGAGCATATCTAGTCCAAAGCTTTAACTTATAGATAAGGTACCTGTAGCCAAAGGGGTTAATTGAGGCAGGTAGATGACAAATAGAGGGGCTTCAGACAATTACTAGTTGTGTGACCCTAGGCAAGTCACTTAACTTGTTTCTGCCCTGTTTCCTCATCTATAAAATATGGATAATAGTAGAACCTATCTATCAAGGTTGTGGTGAGGATCAAATGAAATGATATTTCTAACATGCTTATTGTAGTACCTAGCACATAGTAGCTACTTAATAAATACTTCCTTCTTTCCTTTCTTTTTCCTTCTTTCCTTCCTTTTTCCTTCTTTCTTCTTTCCTTCCTTCCTTCCTTCCAGGGGCTTGGCCAAGGTAGCAGTTATTAGGATTAATATTCAAACTCAGGACTTCTGCTCCAAATAGAGTGCTTTTTCCATTACACCAATGCTACCTCAATTATTTTTTTCCTTTTTATAAAATTAAATTATTTTATTTGTCTTCAATATTCTACAATCACTTCCATATATCTTAGATTTTTTCCCCTCCCTCCCCCACTCCTTCCACCCTATGTCCTCATTCCCTCTCTGAGACAGTATACAATGTTTTATAAGTACTACACATACATTACTATTAAATACATTTTCACCTTAGTCATGTTGCATAGAAGAATCAAAATGAATGGGAGAAATTGTAAAACAAAGCAAAATATAATACAAAAGAAAATGGTCTACTCCATTCTGTGATCGAATTCCATAATGGTTTTTCTGGATGTGGAAGACATTTTACCTCAAGAGTTCTTTGAGAATTTTTTAAGTCCTTGAATTACAATGAAGTACTAAATCTACCAGGAAAATTCCTCACATACTGTGGTTGTTGATGTGTGCAAAGTTCTCCTGGTTCTGCTCCTTTCACTCAGTATCAGTTCATATAAGTATTTCCAGGCCTCCCTGAAGACTTTCTGTTCGTCATTTCTTGTAGTGCAAGAGGATTCCATTACATTCATACACCACAGTTTTTTAGCCATTCCCCAATTGATGGGTAACCCCTTGATTTCCAGTTTTTGGCCACCACAAAGAGTGCTGCTATAAATATTTTTGTGCATGTAGGACCCTTTTCCATTTTTATGATCTCTTGGGGATACAATACTAGAAGTGGTTTTGCTGAGTCAAAAGGTATGCACATTTTTGTAGCCTTTTGGGTCATAGTTCCAAATTGCTCTCCAGAATGGTTATATCAGCCCACAACTCTACCAACAATGAATCAGTGGGCCAACTCTTCCGCATCTTCTCCAACATTTAGCATCTTCCTGTTTTTTCATGTTAGTGAATCTGATAGGTGTGATAGGGTGTGATAGAGTTGTTTTGATTTGCATTTCTCTAATCAATGGTGATTTAGAGCATTTTTTCATATGACTATAGATAACTTTATTTTTTCCTCTGAAAACTGACTCTTCATGTCTTTGACCATTTATCAATTGGGGAATGATTTGTATTCTTGTACATTTGACTCAGTCCCCTATATGTTTAAGAAATGAGGCTTTTATCACAGATACTAGTTGCAAAAATTCTTTCCCAGTTGTCTGCTTCCCTCCTAATCTTGCTTGCATTGGGTTTGTTGGTGCAAAAAATTTCAATATAATGTAATCAAAATTATTCATTTTGTACTTCGTAATGTTTTCTCTCTCTTGTTGGGTCAAAAATTTCTCTGTTCTACACAAATCTGATAAATACATTATTCCTTGTTTCACTAATTTACTTATGGTATCACTCTTTATGTCTGGATCATGTACCCATTTGGATTTTATTCTTGTGTATGGCCTAGTTTCCACCACACTGTTATCTAGTTTTCCCAGCAATTTTTGTCAGACAGTGAATTCTTATCCCAGAATCTGAGGTTCTTAGGTTTATCAATAGATTGCTATATTCAATTTTCTCCAGAGATCTATCACATCTATCTTATCCAGAGTTTTATTCACCTCCTTAACTTCTTTCTTGTTTATTTTGAGGTTAGATTTATCAAGTTCAGAGAGGAAGGTTGAGGTCCCCCACTAGAATAGTTTTGCTGTCTATTTCTTCCTATAGCTCCCTTAACTTCTCCTCTAAGAATTCTGATGCTATGTAACTTGGTGCATATATGTTTACTAATGATATTGCTTCATTGTCTGTGATGCCTTTTAGCAGGATATAGTTTCCTTCCTTATCTCTTTTGATTTGCTTTGCTTTTGCTTTGTCTGAGATTAGGATTGCTACCCCTGCTTTTGTTGCATCAGATGAAGATATATTTTTCTCCAATCTTTTACATTTACCCTGTGTGTATCCCCCCATTTCAAATGTGTTTCTTGTAAATAACATATTGTTTGATTATGATTTTTAATCTATTCTGCTGTTTTCATTTTATGAGAGAGTTCATCCCATTCACATTCACAGTTTTGATTAGTATCTGTGTCTTTCCCTCCATCCTCTTTCCCTCCATTTATGCTTTTAATTCTTCTTTCTCCCTCCCCCTCCACAATAGAGTTTAATTTTTGACCACCACCTCCCTTCCTTCTTTTAGCCCCTCTCCCTTTTACTCCCCTTTACCCTTACTACTACTTCTCTTCCTTTTAGCCTCCCCTCCCTTTTCTTTCCCCTTTCCCCTCCTACTGTCTATAGAGCTAGTTAGATTTCCATACTTAACTGAGTTCATTGTTCCCTATTTGAACCAAATCAGATAAGAGTAAATATCAAATCGTGTTCATCTCCCTCCCTTCTTCCCTCTACTGTAATATAATTTTGGACCTCTTCCTGTGATGTAATTTACCACTTTCTGCCTCCTGCTTTTCACATCTCATATTGCAGTCCTTTTACACCCTTAAATCACATTTCTATCATCACATTATTTACTTTATACCCACTCCTTCTATCTATGTATATCCCTTTTTTATGT
Organism: Bettongia penicillata ogilbyi; assembly: GCA_023548195.1. Lineage (NCBI taxonomy): Eukaryota > Metazoa > Chordata > Mammalia > Diprotodontia > Potoroidae > Bettongia > Bettongia penicillata. The sequence goes on from JAJHZJ010000866.1 coordinate 827,916, forward strand.
CATGTTAAATATACAATTCTCAAGATTAAAAAGTACCATCTTCCCTTATAGGGATGTAAACAGTATGTCCATAATGAAAAACAAGTTTTTTCCCCCATTTACCTTTTATATGCCTCTCTTGAAACTTATTTTTGAAGATCGAATTTTCTATTGAGCTCTGGCTTTTTCATCTGGAAGGTCTGGAAATCCCTTATTTCATTGAATGTCCATCTACTTGCCTGAAGTATTATGCTCAACTTTGCTGGGTAGTTGATCCTTGGCTGTAGTCCCAACTCCTTTGCCTTAAGGAACGTCATGTTCCAATTCCTTCCTTCTTTTAATGTAGAAGCTGCAAGGTCCTGTGTGACAAAGTCCTGAATGTATGTAGCTCCTCAGTATTTGAGTGGTTTCTTTCTGGCTGCCTGTAGTATTTTCTCCCTCACTAGATAATTCTGTAATTTGGCAACAATATTCACTGATGTTTTTCGTTTGGGATCCCTTTCAGCAGATTCTTTCAATGACTATTTTGCCCTCTGGGTCTAGAACCTCAGGGCAATTTTCATTAATGCTTTCTTGGAATATATTTTCCACGGTCTTTCCTTCATCATGGCTTTCTGGTGGACCAATATTCTTAGATTTTTCTGTTCTGGACCTGTTTTCCAGGTCAGTTGTTTTTCCAATAAGATATTTTACATTTTCTTCTATCTTCTCATTCTTTATCATTGACTGATTCTTGATGTCTCATAGAGTCATTAATTTCCACTTGCCTAATTCTAAATTTTATCAAATTGTTTTCTTCAGTTAACTTTTGCATCTCCTTTTCCATTTCTCCAAATGTTCCTTTTAATGAGTTACTTTCTCCAATTAGTTTTTGTACTTCCTTTTCTATTCATCCAATTTTCCTTTTAAGGAGCTGTTCTTCTTTCATACTTTTAAAATCATTGACCAGTTTTTCTTCTGGCTCTCTAATTTGTCTTTTAAAATTCTTCTTCAGCTCTTCCAAGAGTGCTCATTGTGCTTGTGAGCAGTTCATACTCCCTTCTGAAGTCTGAGATGGTAGTACAGTCTCAATGCTGACTTCTTTAGTATTCGTGTTTTGGTCCTTGTCCCCATAGAAAGGTTCTATGGTCTTTTCTTTTCTGATTTGCTTCTTACTCATGATAATGATGATTCCCCTTTTCCTGGCTTTTAAAGTAGCTCTCTGCTTCTAGGGCACAAAGGGTTCTGTCCCACAATTCCTGTGCTTTGAAGTTGAAGCTTTATGTGTTGTGGCCTCTGGTTCTTTCAGCTAGAAGCTAAAATTCTGCAGCTTAACTGGTACTGAGCTGGCTGGTGTGAGAAAGCAGAGGCCAGGTGAAGTCTTTCTGGGTTTCCCTGGAGTTGTCCTGGAGCTAGCTGTGTTAAGCATGGGGTAAGACTGGTCTGGCTACAGCAAGTCTCCTTTGCTGAGATAGAGCATATGTAATCTCAGTGGTGTCTTCCCAATTCCCCTGGTGTGCTGAGGCATGCCTGAGGTTCTGGTGTTGGTGGTTGTGGGACTCCACCCCACTGGGGTTCAGGATCTCCTCCCACTTTGGTGAGGTTGGACTGTCTGGGACATCTCTGCTCCTGCACTCGTCTCCTTCATCCACAGCAAGAGAGACCCTCCTTAGTGATTTTCCTAGCGTCACATGCTGAGACTTTTCTCCTTTTGCTGATCCCACTGTCTACGATTTTTCTAGGGAAACATTTTATGGGTCTTTCAAGGTCAACAAGGAGAAGGAGATACCAATTACTGATCACTCAGCCATATTGGCTCCCTGAAGTTCAAGTAGGTGACTTACAGACCTTTAATCTGCAGGCTGATAGTCTCAGGAGCAGCTGCTGCAGATACCTGGGCCTCTGTGGCTCTCACTCACTCATTTCTGCTAGACTCCTGCCCTGGTCTTATACCCAAGGTGGGTTATACCCAAGATTCCTCAGTGAGGCTACTGCCTCAGAGTGCCCAGAGCTTCCTGTTCTTGCCTGCCAGGGCGGGACATGCTGATACAGCCTGTTTCCTGTGCACTGTGTGCTCCTTCAGCACCGTGGAATGGTTCCTTCCCATCGACCTTCCAGTCTGTCCTGGACTATGAATCTGCCACAGTCTGTCTCCTATTGGACTCCGACACTCCAAAATATGGTCAGATTCTCTTTTTAGAAGTATCTGAAGTCATTTGTCTAAGAGCTTAGGTGAGTAGTTGCTCTCACTCCACCATCCTGCCCCACCTGCTGCTACCTCAATGTTTCACTGTCCTTGGTACTGCTCAAACCACATCTTTTAAATTCTGGGTGTGACATGCTGAGAAAGGCATTTATAAACTAAAGTGTATCCAGAAGAGGGTAACCATGATGGGGAGGAATCTTGAAACTGTGTTATGTAAGTGTAATGGGGTTTGTTATAGTCCTAGACCATCTAGAATGAAGTTGCCCATGTGAAAGAAACTAGGGGACCTCATTCAGGGAAACAGAATTTGTGCATGCTTTATTGTACTGTCATGTGATTGGGAGCAACATTTTTCTCTTGGCTGCATAAATGCAACTGAATGCATCTTTAAAATTGCCTAACTAGCCATAATCATGAATTTTCTTACATTTTACCATGAGGTTAAAGACTCCCCTCACAGCAGGTAGCTTTATGGAGTAAAGGAAGAGATTCAGAGGAACTCCTTCCCCTGTCCTTTTGACTATGTGATCCTGAAAAATTGGTCTGAAATTTCAGCATTTTCTTGTTAATCGTTGCCAGTTTTAAGTTCAGTAAATGAAGTCTGACTTGATAGGTCACACTTCAGGGGTTCAGAAATGCAGGGTAGGTGTCACAGTGAAGTTCTGGGGAGCAAGAATGCTGGAACGCAAGCCCAGCATGGTTTTGGAATTGAACTTGGGACTAATGTTCTGTAAAGACCGAACTAAGAACTATGTACATGTGAACGCTTTTCACATTTTTATGACCTCTTTAGAATACAAAATGATGTTAAAAGCCCTGAGTCAGTGGGTCAAAATCAGTACATTCTACATAAGGAAAGACTGAAGGAACTGAGGATGTTTCATTGAGAGAAGGCAAGATTGAAGAAAAAGTGATAGCTTTATTGAGATTTATGAAGGAGATTGCTGTTCCAGAGTGTAGAACCAGGATGAATTACTAAAGTTACAAGGACACAGCTTTATGGACTTCCACATGAGGTAGTGAGCTTCTTAACACTGTGATAATAACAACAATAAAAATTGTAAATAACCAGGATTTATATAATACTTCAAGATTTGCAACATGCATTATTAATATTATCTCATTTTATTTTACCCTGGGAGGTAGGTAATATTATTGCCCTCATTTGACAGATGAGGAAACTAAGTCAGAGAAAGGCTAAATGACTTGCTTAGGGCTACACAGAATTTGAACTCTCCAAGTTCCACATTTTATCCATTACACCATCTCACTTACCAGTGGAGATCAGTTAGAGAAGAGGGTGGATCGGTATCTCTTGGCAATACAGTAGAAAAGAATGCAAAAATGAAAGAAAATTAAGGATGGGTTCTTTTAAGTTCCATTTAACTTTCCTATGATTTTGACTGGGTGATTATTTTTTTGTTTCCCAATGATATTGGATGAATGAGAAATTATTAAAATATTTTGAAATGTATTCAGTTGACATTTTATTTCTTTTTTCTCAAACTTGCCTTTTTCGTTCTGATATATGAAATTTCATCACCCATCCCCAGGAGATAACAATATTTGTTCAAATTATCCCTCCCAGAATGCTTTTCCTTCTCACCTGCACATCTTGGAAACCTTTTGTTTCCTTCAAGCCTCAGTTCAAGAGTCACTTTCAAAAGATACCTTTTCACATTCCCCTAGTTTTTAGCTCTTCCTCTTTTTAAAATTTACATTTGCCTTTACTTTTATACTTTTACTTTTTGCTTAGCCATGTACATGCTCTTTCTACCATTAAAATATAAGCTGCATATTCTTTGTTTCTATTGTTGGTGTGTTATCCTTTACATTTATCTTTTGGTACCCTTTTTATATATCACATATTGTTTTCTTGGTTCTGCTTATTTTGATTTGTATCAGTTTATATTAATCTTTTTATGCTTCCTGTATTTATTTTGTTCAATATTTCTTACAACGTAGCAATTTTCTTGTATATTCATGTAAAACAATTTGTTTAATCATCCCCCACTATCATGTTCACCTACCTAATTTTCAATTTTTTACAATCCTCAGGAAGCAGTTTTGGTTTGGAAAGTCATATGTGTTGTTGAGTGGAGTTAGAGGGATAGTATTTGCCAGTAGCAAGGATAATATTCATTTGGTTATGGTTCCTGAACTAGAAAGTGGAAGTAGTTACTGAAAGTTGGCAGAAATGCATAGCCTAATCTCTGGCCTGACAAGGTAGCAGGTAAGGAGATGGATGGGGAAAAAATATCTCTGATGTCAACATTAAAATTAATGTCAAAATACAGTCCAGTTTACAAAAAATAGATTTATTTGAGTGTTTAAAAAACACAACTAATGAGTAAAGCAAAGTACAAATGTAATCTTGCAAAGTTTTTCAAATGTACTAAAATCCTTCAACCTATTTAAATCAAGGCTTTACTTAAATCTCATCACTTTACTGCTTAGTATATTCCTCTTTGACCATCCTTTCCTCAAAACTCTTAGAGCAATTAATAATTTATATTATGACATGCATTTAAGTATAACACTGTCATGTGTTCCTCTCAGTTTGGCACCTAGATTCTAACTTTTTGAGGACAGGAACTTTGTCACATACTTGTAATATTGTACCCTCCTCTTCCTCTGGCATTATGGTATTCCCATTACATCTTTTCCACTCTGAATAACTTGAAAAGATGTATATCAGGGATATGATTAGCTGAAGATGATTAAGTATCTGTGGACCTCTTGTTAATTTGTAATTGAATGAGATCTAAGCCTCTTTTCTATGTTACTTACAGGATGGGATTGGGGCTTAGTATAAACAGAATGAGAAGTATGTGTTGCTTCTTGTTTTGTTTTTTTTTTATTTTTGCACTATGGCAAACTACACAATGTGTCAAAGGAATGATAAATTGTCCCTTCTCAGTCAGCATTGAGATTAACAACGTATGACACTGAGCACGAGTTCTCAGAAAGGAGTGGAATGTTCAACAATATGTCATCTAAGCTTCCATTTTTAACTCAAAACACAAGTTCTGTTGCCAATAGTAGTCTATAAAGAATTAATTAGGTAACTTCACAAACAGTCAAAACTCATAAATTTGTCACTGTCAAGAAGACTCATTTTCTCCTGTCAGATCTGAAGAATGGTTGGCAAGAGACACGAGGCAAGTAAAATTCTAAGAGAAACAGACACTGCACTTCCTATCTAAGTCAATGGCCTGAGAGAAGGTTATAACCTGAGACCAAGGACAGAACTTTGAAAAATTGAGGGAGAGGTCGCCATAGTAAATGCCATGGACACAGTTCCAAGATAGAATGCTACAGAGAAAGAACAGCACATATATATCCCTTCTCTGCTATCTTTCATCTTCCCTACAACTGGCATTCCTCCATCTCTGTTTGCATAAAAACAGGAAGTGATGGCAAAGTGACATGAATGAATGAACGAACAAACGAACGAAAGAAAGAATGAATGAACGAATGAATGAATGAATGAATGAAAAGCACTTACAAAGTGTTTGCTATGTGCCAAGCTCTATATCAAGAGAGCTGAGGATACAAATACAAAAGCGAAGAAAATCCTTGGGCTTAAAGAAATTACATTCCAATAAGAGGACACAACATACAGAAGCAAAGGCAGAGTTGATATGACTGTGATTTAAGACCTGGAAAGGATGAAGAGGGGAGGAGAGGATTCATATTCAGAATTCTTTCTTATTTTCTTTAATTCTTAGCCATAATTATTTTTTTTCATAACCATAAGTGGAGTTAGATAGGATTTTACAATATCTTGTTATTTTGGTTGATGTTTTGTAGCACAAACATTTTCAAATATGCTTTCCCCTACTCAGGAAGTCATCCCTCACATATAGCTTTTAAAAGAAGAGAAAGTAATTCATCAAGGTTAACTAATACATAGACCATGTTTGAAATTACATGTGATATTCCTTGTCCATAGTTCCCCAAATCTGCAAAGAAGAGAAAGAGGAATTTCTTTTTTTAGAAAAACCTTTCTCTGGTTTCAATCTTGGTCAATATAATTACATGACTTTCAACTTGATTATTTTTTGTTTCCATTTACATTCTTGTAGTCATTATGCATTTGACTTTATTGGTTCTATTTAATCCCACATCAGTTAATGTAAGTCTTCCCATTCTTCTCTAAATGTTTCATGTCCATTGTTGCTTATAACACAATAATATCACATTATGTCCATGTATCGCAATTCATTTATCCATTCTGGAATCAATAGATCCCTATTTTGTTTCCAGTTCTTCACCACCATGAAAAAGTGCTTCAATGAATATTTTGATATTTGTGAGATCTCTCTTTAAAATCTTTAACCTTACTGGGGTACATATTCCCAACAGTTAAATTTCTAGATCAAAATACTTCATTTTAATTACTTTTTAAAAGCACAATTCTACCACATCCAGAGAAAGCACTATGGAATCGGAACACAGAATGAAGCAGATCATTTTCTCTTGTGTTACAGTTGTTTGGTTTGGTTTTTCTCTTGATTACTTCCATTCATTTTAATTCTTCTATGAAACATGACTAATGTGAAAATATGTTTAATAAGAATGTGTGTAGAACTCCTACAAGATTGCATGCTGTCTTGAGGAGAAAGAGGAGAGGGAGGGAATAGAAAATTTAAGACTTATGGAAGTGATTATTGAAAACTGAAAACAAATAAATTAATTATTTTTGTTTAAAAAAGCACAATTCCAAATAGTTTTCTAGATTGACTGTACCAATTCAGTTACAATAAAAACATATTCATGTATTGTCTTCCTAGAGCCAAGGGGGAGGAGGGAAGGTAACATTTATTAAATTCTCACCTTCATGAACTAAAAGAATCCATTATTGACCAGAGACAATGAATTTGTCTTTCAAACAATCTCAAGTTTACTCAGTCCCCTCCAAGTAACACTGCACATTTACCTACCTACAAAAATGTCTTACAAGTCAGTCTTCATTATAAAAGAGTTCTGAATAATTACAAACCATATAGAATTATGGAAAGAAGAAGAATTGAGTTGAAGTTCTTTCTCTTAGACTTAGTATCTCTGTGACCTTAAGCAAGTCATGTAGCCTTAATTTCCTCTCAATTCACCACCCAGATTCTAACTTTTTGAGGACAAGGACTTTGTTGTATACTTGTAATACTATGCCCTCCTCTTCCTCTGGCCTTGTGGTATTCCCATTACAGATTTTTCCACTCTAGGTAACTTGAAAAGATGTCTATCAAGGATTTGATTAGCTGTGGATGATGAACCATCAATAGGTTAAGAAGACACACAATTGTTATAAACTATTTTATAAATTTCATAGTTCTTAATAATGTTTAACAAAATTTTAATTTAAATAATTAAAATGAATATTCATTACTAATTTTCTGTCATAAAATTCAACTTACCTCATGTAAATGGGTGAATGAATGTTGAGTATTAAGCTTGGAGAAGATGCAAGGAGACCTGACAGCTGTCTGCAAGAATTTGAAGAGCTATATGTGGAAGAAGAATTTGAACTGTGTCACCTCAGAGGGGAGAATGAGGAGCAATAAGTGGATGTTGCAAAGAGACAAATATAAATTTCATAGCAGGAAAAAGCTTCTTAACAATTAGATCTCACCAAAAGTGGATTGGATTCCCTTAAGAGGTAGGACATTTCCCCTTAGTGGAAGTGTTTCATCAGAGACAGAATGACCATTTGTTGGGCATGTTGTTGAGAGGATTCTTTATAAAATATAGACTGAGCTAGATGGCCTTGGAGGCCCCTTTCAACTCTGAAATAAAGTGATTCTATAATTCTCATTCCAGATATTCACCCAAGTATACAGCAGGATGATGTAACTGTGGAAAGCTAGACAAATATAGCCTAACTGTACACTCATGGCCTTCTCTAATATAAAAGAATATAAGCTTTGTAGGTTGAAACAGTACACATTGATTGGAGGGGGATTTTCATGCGTGCAAACATCATATGGAAAGGACCGTTCTCCCCTAAAGGCAGTTTTGTCTGCAACATCAAACATTTATAATCCTAGTCTCAGTAATTAATATCCACTTGTCAAGAGGAAGGACACTTCAGAATCTTTGTGAAATTTGACTATGTTCTGTGAGACATGGAACAAATATTAGAAACATCATTGAGGAAGGTCCTGTTTTTAGTAATGCATAAATAGATAAATCCATAGATAAATGATAGAATAAAAGATAGATAATAGATATTAAAATAATAAATGAGAGGGAGAAACTTTATTTATAATATGTGCTTTCCACTGTGCTAAACACTGGAAGTACAAGTACAAAAGTTAGCCTGTACCTTGAAGGAGCTTATAAAGAGGGCGATGGAAAAGAAGTCATTTGTTAAGGTAAGCAAAAATCTGACCCTTCAAGAGCTGTCATTCAGGTTAAAAATATTTAGTAAACTGACCTTCATTGCCTTATTTCTCTTGTCCTCCATATTTTCACCCTAAGGAAAATAAAACATTTCAGTTTACATCTACTTGTGAAATTCAAATACCTGATATCCTACAAGCATGAAATAAACAGAAGAAAAGAGTTGATAATAGCCTAACATGCCTGGATGACAGATTTATCATAGGAAGTTGCCTTTGCCAATGATTTCCACTCTTTTAGATAATTCTCACAAGTTGCCCAGTTGTCCCAGAAGAAGACAATGGGGCCACAGAAATGAACAGAAAAACATTAAGGTATCTTGTTGAAGTGCAAAAGTCTAGGCAAGAGATAATTATCTGCATGTAATGGGGAAGGAGTAAAATGGCTCTAAACTTACTATGAGCTAAAAAAAGGAAAAAACCAAGATCTCCTAGGAAGGACGAAGTGAGGTACTGAGAGGACCTATGTGTAAATGAGTCAAAGATTTAAATGGGTTGTTGGTACTTAGTGCTCTAGAGGTAAGGAGAAATGATAACAAAATCAATCCATGTTCCAGTGTCATGATCCCAGGAACTCAAAGGGGAACTCAACTCGGAGGAACTGAATAACAGCACAGTAGGGCAGAGATAGTAATGAGAGGGACCCAAAAACGGTGGAAGAGTGGGAAATAGTGACAATGACAAGATAGACTCAGGTCTTCCTCATGGGGGAGATTACTGAAGGGGTAGGGGGTCAACGCAATCATTCAATCAGTATTTATTAAGAGCTTACTATATGTCAGGATTATATGGTCGCTGGAAATACAAGATAAAAATAAAAAATCCCTTCTTTCAAGATATTTATAATCCATAGGGGATAAAACATAGATACACAAATACATGCAGAATAAATAAACATTGATTACCTTCAAAATAAATAAAAGATTATTTGTTTAATAAAAAAACAAAGTAGCTCATTGTGACACTAACATTTGGGGGAAATTGATGGTTTCCTGAGCTTGGCTAGTTTGAGCAGAGCCTTGAAATAGGTAAGAAATTGTTTTTGAGCAGTTAAGGAGGAAGTGTATTCCATGCATGGATCATGGCTAGTGCAAAGGAATGGGAATGAGACTATGCCATGCATAAGGAACCAAGAGAAGGCCATTTGGTTTGTACTACAGAATAAGGAAAAGAGAATGGTTTATAATAAAGAAGCTGAAGTCATAGTTTGGGACCTTAATGTGAAGGGGTTACAAAGCCAAACAGAGAAGCTTCTACCTGATCCCAGAGGCAAAAGGGAAACACTGGAGTTTATTGAATAGGGGGAGAGTTATGGTCAGATCTTCACTTAAGGAAATGCATTTGGATAACTGTGTTGAGAAAAGATAAGAATAGTGAGAGATACCAATTAAAATGAGGACTTGGACTGAGGTGAGAGCTGTGTGAATAAACGAGTTGGAAGGGAGAAGTCATAGAAGTAGAAAAAGCAAGATTTGACAAATCATTGAATTTTTTGAATGAGGAAAAGTGAGGAATTGAGGAGAACGTTGAAGAGATGAACTTGGGAGATGGGAAGAATGATGGTAGTTTTAATAGAAATAGAGATGTTTGAGTAGGAGGTGGAGTTTGGTGGGGTGGGAGGAAGTTAAGTTTGGTTTGGGAAATGAGACAGTTGAGATGTCTCTGGGACATCCAGTTTGAAATGTCAGTAGGCAGTTGATGATGTAGGAAAGTAGATCAGAAGAAAGACTGCTGATGGACAGATAGATCTGAGAATCATTTGCAGAGACAAAATGGCTAAACCTATGGGCTTATGAACGAGGTCACCAAGTAGGAAAGTATATAGAAAGGTCCAAAATAAAGCAGTGACAGGAGAAGAGCAGCTAGCAAATGAGTTATAAAACACAGGGCACCAGTGTGGGTGAATAAATACCAATAGGCCTAGCTCAGGTCAATCTACTAACTCAAGTCTGGGATTAAAATGCAATTAAAATGAACCATAAAATGAAATCATTACATTTCTAACTGATTAGTTATAGTATCACTCCCTTCCATGTCCACCATCATTATAACAACAGCAACTGCAAAGATGTTGGCATTACTGGGTGAGTAGATACAGTGCTATGAATTAGGCACAGCAGATGAAGCCTGGGATGAAGTCAGGATGACCTAAATTCAAATGTGACCCCGGATACTAGTTGTGTGACCCACAGCAAGTAAATTAACCTCTGTTTGTCTCAGTTTCCTCAACTATAAAATAGAAGTGATAACAGCACCTACTTTGTAGGGTTGGTGTGAAAATAAAATGAGGTGATATTTTTGAAGCACTTAACACAATATCTGGCACTTGCGGACACTTTACAAATGATTATTCACTTCTACCTCCCCTTTCCTTCCTTCCATGACAGTCAAAATTCTATTAAATTTTGAGAAGAGCAGTTATGCATTGTCTGGGCCTTTTATGTGTCAGGCAGAAAAGCAGGCAAATGATAATACAGCTCCTAATCCTATCAACCAATCCAATCTTAAGGACTGCCTATCTGTTCTCTTAAAGGGAAACCAACCTAACCTACATAAAACAGCTGCCCATTCTGCCACAATCAACTTCCTTTTTTCCTAGGACCCTTCCCAAGATAGTCCTGGAACTGTTCAAATACCTGAAGGAAAGTGGCTCATTTCAGAGATGGGTCTCTTGACTATTTATTGGCTCATATGTGAGTTCTTCATGTGTTTTTTAATGGTAAAATAAACTGTTCTATATTGTAAAGCTTTGTGAGTCTCAGTGCTTATAAGGGGAGCTAGTGACTACCACTAGAAAAGGGTTAATGCATTTAAGGTCTTCACAGTGCATTTTTTTTGTGCATGTAGTGTGTATGTGGTAGAGTTTCTGAAACATGAGAGAGCCATGACACAAAGGAGAGGAAGGAAAGAAACAAGCATTTATGAAGACCTACCATATGCCAATCAGTGCTAAGTGTTTTACAAATATTTAAATACATACATACGTACATAAATATAATGTTATATGTGTGTGAATAGAGATGAGGGGTGGACACATGATTTAATTGGTACAGATAATTCCTGGGTGCTGAAAGTTTTCTTTATAACATGCATGTTAGCTCCTTGCTACAACTTATAGTCTTAGTCTTAGAGAACATCATAGATATACTCAGGGTCACCCACCTAGTATGTGTTGGAGATGGACCTGGAACCAAGAGCTTCCTGGTTTTGAAGTTAACTTTGAATCCTTTATGCTAGACTCCTCTCATGTATCCTCTCACTGTCTCTGTGTTTCTTTCACATATATGTATAAATACATTTGATGTATAAGGGTGTGTTGAGGGAGTAATGGCTCCTCTAGTGTGAGGGCTTTTTCAGGGCTGCTTTCCACCATTGATGTCCACATGTCCCACCTAATTCTCACCTGGTGGAATGGGCAGATGAGAACAGTTTGTTCCAACAGTCCAGAAGGCAGCAGAAGCAAGTGATGTGGAGTGATTAGAGCTCACCAGTCATCTTGACTTTGCCCTGGCAAAGACTGTGATGACTCTGGAGTAGAGTGAAGTCAATGACTTTATTCAACTCTGCCTTACTTAAATCCAATTTATGTATGAATCAATAGACTTCACTCACACCATTTAACCATTTTTACCTATCTCAAAGTCCTCTAGCAACAGGGAAGTGATTAAGCAGCAGGTACAGATACACCGGAACTGTAGTCACAACCCTGCACACATGTGACCCAAGTCATAGGATCATCTTCTCACTGGAAGCAGAAGTCATATTTGTAGTCCCCTCAGTGTCTGAGCAGTATTTTAAGGATCGCACAGTGTGCATTCTGGTGTGAAGAAGGGGCTAGAAAAAGTGCTCTAAAAATTGTCTGCATACCCAACCCCGGGCTAATTACTGTGACAAGTGGGGATCCCACACTGCAGTCAAAACATATACAAAAAAATACAAAATTATCTGCAAAGACAATTTCACTCACCATCAGTACATGGGATGTATGTACATTTATAGACAACACAAAATCCAGTAGACCTAAAAGAAAAACAGCTCTTGTTGCAAGAGAATTCAGCAGGTATTGCATTCAACTAGCAGCCCTGAGTGAAACAAGGCTAGAAAATGAAGGTCAGCTTGCAAAGTGAGAGGTAGATACAGCGCTCTGCAGCAACTCTGACTTGAAACTGAGAGAGATGCAGGATTTTTGGCTCAGTAAGATAGCAGATGAAATTCAATTTCATGCTGATAGTAACAATCCAAAGCACATTTATGATGTCCTGAAGGCTATTTATGGGTCAGTGATATATGGTCCATCTCAACTACTCCATGCCGATGGAGTCAAATTGATTAGTGATAAGGACATGATCTTAGAGAGATGGGCTGAACACTTCCATTGTGTTCTCAGTAGACCATCAACAATCAATGAAACCGAGGACTGTTTACCTCAGGTTGAAGTCATTCCCTTCCTAACTGAAATTCTAACTGAAGAAGAGGCTTTGAATGCCATTGGGCTCCTTTTGTGTGGCAAAGTACCTGGGCACTCATTCTATTCCATCTGTGATTTACAAGGTAGGGGGACCATTGCTCATACAAAAGCTGACTGAAATTTTCTGGGTTATATGGCAATAGGAGGTTATTCCCTGGGACTTTAAGGATGTCTCCATTGTCCATCTTTGTTAAGGTAAAGGAAATAAATTGTCCCACGACAGGGTCTCTCTTAGTCATTGTTGCCAGAGTCCAACTTAATAGACTGATCCTTCATTTGGAAGGTTTTTATCTGCATGAGAGCCAGTGTGGCTTCAGAAAGGACTGAGGAACAGTTGATACGATGTTTGCTGCCTAACAATTCCAGAAGAAATGCCAGGAGCAGAACAAAGGTATGTACACAATGTTTGTAGATCTGACCAAAGCCTTTGACACTGTCAGTCATGAAGGCTTATGGAAAATTGCATCAAAATTTTATCACCCAGAGAAGTTCATCAGCATTGTATATCTATTTCATGGTGGTAAGATTGCCCAGGTTGTGGCTAATGAACAATGCTTTCATGCTTTCCCAGTTACTAATGGATTGAAACAAGATTGTTTAAATGCAAAACCTAAACTTGGTCAAAAGACTATTTCATGGAGAACTCACAGAGGGCAAGCCCTCAGATGGTGGTCAGAAGAAGCAATACAAGAACAGTCCCAAGGTGTCTCTTTGGAACTTTGGAATTGATTGTGTGACATGGGGGACACTGGCACAGGACCACCCAGCATAGTGTGCCCTTATCAGAGAAAGTGCAGTGCTCCATGCACAAATCAGAATTGAAATTGCTCAAAAGAAACATGAGAGCCACAAATTAGAGAATCTATCCATTCACATGGATTATTTGTGCCTAGAGCACAAATAATCTGGCAGAGCATTCTGAGGTCCTACTGGTCTGATCAACCACAGTCAGACACACAATAACTTGACTCTAGCATAGAAATGCTCTTTTGGTCCTCTTCAGGAATGGACAAAAATTACAAATATATTCATTCCACAAATACTCAAAATCTTCCATTACATATACAATATGTGTATATGTCACATTTTATGTGATATGAAAAATGCTCATTGATAACTTTTTCATCTTTTTAATTTCCATAGATTTTGGTCCCCATTCCAAGCAATTGTCAAGTATCTTTATCAATGTTTAGCAAATTTATTGAGCATTTACTTACGAGCATTGAATTGCAAGACAGGAAGATATGGGGCATACTGTCCCTGCCCTCAAAGAGCTTGCAATAAAATTATATCAAGGCCAACACACACACACATGCACACTTACTTAAAATTAAATCTATATTTCTTTTCTTCCGAATAGGACAATACCTTTGATATGAGTACTCTGCTAAGTGCCACCACATCTCATTGATATTTTGACATCCTATGGAGTCCTTGCATTTGTCCTCCCATAAATCTTGCCCAAATATGCGCTGAAGGTCATTTTACGGGTCTATTCGCATATAGAGAGACCCAATATAGCACTTACTGCGTGCTCTTATCTTTCCTCTCATTACGTAAACCACCCCTCTTTCTGATCAAATATGTCCTTGATAATGTCTTCTATATGCCTTTTACTAACACATCATCAAAAGTGAAAACCTGAATCTGAATACAGCTACGTATTTCTCCATTGCCCTTGAAGTCAACTACAATAAAGATCCTTCTGAGAATGTGGTATTCATGATCAGTAACAACACAGAATTACCAGGAAAATATGAATGTTGAAAATCAGAGTTTTTGTGTCAGACAGCACTGAAAAGCTTCCATTAGAAACAGGCTAAAAAGTCACATTAAAAGAATTAACAAAATCAATACCTCAAGAACTATCATCAGCAAAATATATGACTAAGCACCAAATAAATAGTCTAGTACAGAAAAATCAAAGCTGTTACTTAGAACAAAAGCTAGAACTGTGGAGTGACGTCAAAAGAGCACTCAGAGAGAAAGTGGGCTTTTAGTTGGTTCTGAATATCAAGTTACCATCTCAAACTCCACACGTCCATTCCCCTGAAGACTTTCCCTTCCTCCAAACTCTCCTCTTTCTGCTAAGGATACCACTGTCTTCTCAGTGACCCAAGCAGATAACCTTGAACTCTTCTTTCCCTTACTCCTAACCTTTATTTCTCACATCCATTCTCCTCTCTGTAAATACGCAGACAACACCCTAGTTCCAGTTCTTAATACTTCTCATCTAGATGATTACAAAACCTGACTGGTGAAGGTTCTTCCTTCTCCAGTCAGATGCAGTGGACAGAAAGATATTCCAAGGGCATGTTTGGTCAGACCACTTCCTTGCTCAAGAACCTTGAATAAACAGCCAGTATGGAATGTTACAGACACTGTCAGATTCTGTCGTGTCATTTAGCTTTGCTGAGTTGTATTTGTTTCAAGGGATGGTTCAGTTAGCTGTGTGTGTGTGTGTGTGTGTGTGTGTGTGTGTGTGTAAACCTGAAAATGGCTGATGTTTAAATAAGAGGCATCATCAAAACATTTTAAAGTGGCTTTCTATTCCTCCTGAGGTAAAAATACAAGCACCTCCTTCTAACCTTTAATGCCTTATATAATCTGTCTCTAACTTACCTCCTGGTCTTATTTCACATTAGTTTCCTTAATACCCAGCATTTAAATAGAGCTTTGAGATTTGCAAAAACACTATATGTATGTTGTCTTATTTGATACTAATAGCAACCCTGTGAGGTAGGTGCTGCTTTTAACCCATTTTTACAGATGAGGAAACAGAGATTCACAGAAGTTAATGACTTGCCTAAGGTGATACATCTGTTAAGTATCTGAGATAAATTTGAACTCAAGTCTTCCTAATCCCAAGTTCTGTATTCTAACCACTTTAGTACCTAGCCACCTCTATGTTTTGGCCAAAGTGACACATACTATTTGTTCTCAAAACTCAACTTTCCATCTTCTATCTCAGTGTGTACTCACAAGTTATATTTCATGCCTGTAAGGAAGTTCTTCCACCATGCCCTCTCCCAGAATCCTTATCTGCCTCCATTTTTCACCTTTATTCATTATTCTTATGGCTAGTCATCTTTCCCTCCTTAAATTACTTGTATTTTCTTATTTGCATGCATGCTGCATCACCCCAACCCTTCCCTACTCTAAAATGTAAGCTTCTGGACAACAGACACTGCCTTGTCTTGTTTTGTTTTTTATCCCTAGAGCCCTGTTTGATGCCTTAATTTTTAAAGTTAGTTTTAATAAATGATTGTTTAATTAAATGGCAGCAAAATTAGGTCACACAGAGAAATGGAGAAGAAAGCATGGAGAGAATGGCATAAGCAAAGACATTGAAAAAAATACCTCTGTGTTTAGGAGAGCAATAAAAAAAAAGTAATTCTTGTATAAATGTAGTTCCTTCTACAAGTTTCCAGTGACAAATGGTGGTTAGTGACTATCTAATGGCACTACTCAACTAATCCATCTCTCTCTCTCTCTCTCTCTCTCTCTCTCTCTCTCTCTCTCTCTCTCTCTCTCTCTCTCTCTCTCTCTCTCTGTCTCTGTCTCTCTCTCTCTTCTCCCTTTTCCTTCTTCCCCTCCCTCTCTCCTTCCCTTTTTGTCTCTAGCCCTTGTATCTCTTCACTTCTCTTTCTCTTCTTTCCCTTAATCTTCCTCCCTCTCTATTTGTCTCTTTCTTTCTCTCTTTCTCTGTGTATCCCTCTCTTCTGTCTCTCTATCTCTGTTCAGCCTATCTCTCAGTGCCTCCAAACTTCCTATAGTGACAAAATTTCATTCTCTCTTGACCCAAACCCTGTATAGTTGAGATAGCTTCCCCAAAGAGTTATTTCATTCATTCCTTCAAACTTGCAGAAGGGACTACATAAATAGTCAAAGATACTTTCTTTGATACTTATGAGAATCATTTGATCTCTCCAAGCCTCAGTTTCCTCATCTATAATATGAAATTAAAACCATATGCCTTGGATATCTCTCAGAGATTGTTGCAAGCAATGTTTTGTCACCATTAAAGTTATATAAAAGTTTGAGTTTTGATGAAGGAGGAGAAAGAAGAGGAAACAAAGCAGAACAGTTTATGAAGGGTCTGGGAAATCAGACTAATGAATTTTTACATCATCCAATAGGCAGGGACAACCAGTAAAGCAAAGAACTGGCATTTGGAGACTGGAGGCAGGGAAATCAATCTCAAATGCATGGGCTTCTTCTATGTTTTCCCGTTTCTCTTCACCCAGCACATCTTAGGTTCAGGGAAGTATGAAGTTCTCTGGAATAAATGGGTCCCATTTTTGGACAGATTGATCCTTTAATGATGCAGCATACTCCCAGAGCAGTGCCTCACCCCAAACTTTATTCAAAGCAAGTACTGCTACTGTGATTCATACACCTTCCACTTTTACTTTTGGATTTGCAGCTTCTCTAAAAATGAAATGGGAATCTCAGGAGATGCAAAAGAGGGAGTTAGTGATAGATTTTTAATGTAATCCCCAGCAATGTCTTCACATTTCAAGGTACAGTGAAAGCAGACACAATTCATCATGTTATTATGAAATAATGTGGAGCCATAAATGGCACACAATTATTCTGTAGCAGTTATAGGATGTTGCCAAATATTTCTCTGAATACTGAATAACCATTTCACTGGAAGTGGGAAATTTCATTAAGTCTACCCCATTTTCTGCAGTTGACAACCAATTAGATCCACTTTTAATAGCCTTCATACAGCTATAGTCTACACAAAGTTGAGCTTGAGGCTTTATTGACCCCCCTATTAGTGTCAGCATCCTCCTTGCTTCTATTTAAATATCTCTTATGATAAAACCAGAATCGTTCATAGGTTCACAGAATTTAGAGTCGAAAAGAGCCTTAGATATTTCTTAACTCTTTCTGTGTCATCACAGTGTGATGAAATCAAAAGAATCCTTCTCAGAATATGTTCAAATGTGTGAAATAAGAAAATTATGTTGAAATATAGTTATCAACATATTTTAAAACACAAGATCACAGACCACAGGTTAAGCACTCACAGTTCTCACTGGTCCAAACCCACTCCTGTCACAGAAGAGACATATTTTATCGTATGGAATAAGTAGAAGAACTAGAATTTAAACTCACTTCAAATACCACACTCTTTCTACTACACAATTATCTAAGTTATTAGTCCTACTAATGCAATAGTCCTACTTAAGGACTATGAAATGAATGAGACACTTGGAGTTAGGAAAAACTGAATTCAAATTTCAGCCTATATGGTATTGAAGAGGATGATGAGGTTCAGGAGTTGAGTCTTCTGAAAAAATTCAAGAAGCAGATATTATCTTAGTCAAGAGAGTCTTAATGATAGAAAAGCAATGGGCTAGCCCTGGCGGGGTGTGGGGGGAAAAGGGGAAGGGGTTTTCAGGGTGAGGAGAACTAACAGTTTACAGGAAGACAGGGCTTTGCTTTTCTGCACTATTTTTGGGCACTTAGCCAAGAGTGGAATATGCTCCTATGTGAGTAGTTAACCATAGGGAAAGAAGAGACAGGAAAGGGAAACTGATGTGCTGAAAACCAGTTCAAGGATCTGATCACAAAACAAGAAACTTAGCTTGATCTAGTATGGGGTGGGGGGTGGCTAGTCAAATACCATGGGCTAAGGAAGCAAGGTTTTTGTTGCCTGACAGAGCTTTCTGTTACTTGCAGATTTAGATGAAGCCCTCATAGTTGCTGGGAAAAGCTAACCTCAAGGTTCTACATTGCCAGGCAAGAGTCAACCTCATCAGTATCACAGCAGATAGAACACTGGAACTGAAGTCAAGAAGGTCTGAGTTCAAATCCAGATCCAGACTCAATTACTTACTAGTTGCATGACCTTGCATGACCCTAGGCAAATCGCTTAATTTTTGTTTCCTCCTCTAGGAGTTTCCCATACCAATGAAATCACAGGTGCAGCCTGGATCTCTCTCTGTTGAACTGTAGACTCCATGAATTTCCCAAGGTTTCATGGATAGTAAATGGTAGATGTGGTATTCAAACGCAAGCCCATGGGTTCAACTCCATGTCCAAGAGACCTTTGACTCTGCTATAGTCTTTCACATACAGTAGACTAAAGGCTTAAATTATACTGTTCAAAAACATTGCCAGGAATTTGACTGTTGGAGGAATCAAACGCTTCCATGATTTTCTTTCATTCTTGAAAGAGAATGCTCATTTGTTTCCAAAAAGTGGAGAGGGAGGGTGAAGTTGAACAGTCCGCAGGAGGCACACAAACAGGATAAATATTTTATCAACATTTTCAACAATCCTTTACCCTTGACAATGAAAGTGTCTTATCAAAACATGAATTAAAGCAATAATCTGTATTTGGCATCACTGAATGCCCACACAACTGCTAAACGTACTGTAAGGAGAAAAACAAGCATGAGGCAAAACTGGACACTGGACACTTCTATTTCACATTATTCCTAACATGGGAGATCAAAGGATCATAGATTTCAAGTTGAAAGGAAACTTAGAAGTTGTAGAATGCAATACCTTATTTTAAAGATGATGAAACTAAGGCATACAGAGGTCAGGTGACTTGCCCAAGTTCACAAAATTGATAAGTACCTGAGAATAGATTTGAACTCAGGACTTCCTGACTCCAGTTCAAGCACTTAGAAAGGTCGCTGAGGTTTACTTTCCTCATCTGTAAAATGAAATAATAATATTTACATTCTAGAACTCTTGTTCATTATTCAGTTGTGTCTGACTCTTTATGATCCCATGTGGAGTTTTCTTTGGTGAAGATATTGGAATCGCTTATCATTTCTTTCTCCAGCTCATTTTACAGATAAGGAAACTGAGGTAAACAAAGTTAAGTGACTTGCCTAGGGTCACACAACCAATAAGTGTCTGAGGCCAGATTTGAATTCAGGAAGATGAGTCTGCCTGATGCTAGGAACATTTTTCTATGCGCTGTACCACCTAGCTGCCCCAAATCCCAAGACTATAATGAGAATTAATTGAAATTAGGTAAATAAAAGCAGTTTGTAAATTATGAAGTGGCTAGCTCCTTCCCCATTCTCTATAAACATTCTAAGACTTCTCTGCTGCTATTTCCTCCTCCTCCTAATCTTCCTGCTCCCCTTTCCCCACTCTGTCAATGTAGAGAGTCCTACACCCCGATATGGGTAGTCTGTCCAAAGGAATATATATTTCCAGCATAGAATCTGGGGGTTAATCTTTTTCTTCCCTACATATTTACTATTTTTTAATTAGGACAATTAACTCTTTTGTCATATGTAGTTTTTATTTATGATTTT
This sequence comes from Bettongia penicillata ogilbyi, assembly GCA_023548195.1. Classification (NCBI taxonomy): domain Eukaryota; kingdom Metazoa; phylum Chordata; class Mammalia; order Diprotodontia; family Potoroidae; genus Bettongia; species Bettongia penicillata. The sequence goes on from JAJHZJ010000866.1 coordinate 848,244, forward strand.
TTGAAATATAGCTCTGGAAAACCAGATTTTGATAAAGCTCATCGAGATTCAAGTGGAGCTCCTTAACTATGACTTTAATTCCAAATCATTCTGACTCTCACTGATTGGCTTTTAGTAGGTCCCAACCCCAGCCTCACTCGCTCATTGTTTGGGTTTTAATGGCTCAGAGTGAGTGTAACTAGCAATTGCTTCTGTTCCGGCCAGAAACTCTGAGGGTCATCCCCTTCCAGAATGATTCTTTTGGGAAGACAAACTAGGCCACCTTAGTTTAAAGGGCCAAAGGATCTCACCGCATCCAGGGCATCCAGTTGTCTTGACCTAGGTCTTGTCACTGGTCCCCCATTGACTCTGGAAGAGAGAGTGATGTTAATGACTTTGCATAACTCTGCTTCACTTAAATCCAATTTACTTACAAGTCAAGACATCATCCTGCTGAAGTCATTAGTCCTCTTAAAAATGAAGAAGAAACCACAATCCTATCTCTTTAAAAATTGATGATGATGATGATGATGGTGATGATGATGACGATGATGATGGGATTAATTTGATCTTGCCATTACCTCAGACTCCTAGGATCATACACATGCGTTGTTTGCATTGCCTATTCACTTCTCAAAGATTCTTACCACTTGTCTTTCTACCCCTCACTCCTCCACTTAATCTTTTCTCTCCATGGTCACAAATATTCTCAAGCACTGAATCAAAGACCTTTTCTCATTCCTCATCTCCCTTGACTTCACTAAAAGCCTTTGACACTGTTGACCATCAGTATCATTTCCTTCCTGACCACCCTTTACCCTTTACTCCCTCCTAGTTCTCCTGATTGAAAGCAGTAAAATAGGAAAGCAACGTATTTGGAGTTAGATGACCGGTGTTTAAAGTCCAGCACATACCAATTACTATCTGTGTTTCCTTGAGCAATGTACTTTACTCTCTGGGTCTCATTCTTGCTTTTTTTTTCTAATATTTAATTTATTTATTTTCAGTGTTCAACCTTTACTTCCATAAGTTTTAAATTTTCTCCACCTTCCTCCTCCTTCCCTCCCCAAGATGGCATACAATTCAATATGGGTTCCACACATGTGTTTCTACTAAACACATTTTCCCATTAGTAATGTTGCACAGAAGAATTATAATGAGTGGGAGAAACCATGAGAATCAAAACAAAAGAGAAAAGATTCTGCTTCACTCAGCAATCGAACTCCATAGTTGTTTCTCTGGATGTGGATGGCATTTTCCATCATAAGTCCTTTGGAAAAGTTTTAGATCCTTGCATTGCTGAGAAGGGCTAAGCCTATCAAAATCAGTTTTTGCATGCTGTGGCTGTTACTGTGTACAATGTTCTCCTGGTTCTCCTTCCTTCAGTGTCAGTTCATATAAGTCTTTCCAGGTTTTCCCAAAGTCTGCCTGCTTGTCATTTCTTATGGAAAATAATATTCCATTAAATTCATATGCCACAGTTAGTTCAACTATTCTCCAATTGATTTCCAGTTCTTGACTACCACAAAAAGAGCTGCTATAATTGTTTTTGTACATGTGGGTCCTTTCCCCATTTCTATGATCTCTTTGGAATACAGCCCTAGAAGACATTGCTGGGTAGTGTGCACATGTTTATACCCAAATTGTATGCACATTTTATAGCCATTTAGGCATAGCTCCAAATTCTGGAGAATGGTTGAATGTGGTCACAGCCCTATCAACAGTGAGTGTTCCAACTTTCCCACATCTTCTCCAACATTTATCATTTTCTGATTTTGTCATATTAGCCAATCTGATAGGTGTGATGTGGTACCTCAGAATTACTTTGATTTCCATTTCTCTAATCAATAGTGACTATAGATAGTTTTAATTTCTTCCTCTGAAAACTGCCTGTTCATATCCTTTGACAATGTATCAATTGGGGAATGACATATTCTTGTAAATTTGACTCAGTTCTCTACATATTTTAGTCTCATTTTTCTAAAGAAAACTGAAGAAGTTGGACTTAATCCTTTCTAAGAGTTCCTTCTGACCCTAAATCTATTATTCTAACATCCTCTCTGATAACCCTCTCTCTGCCTCCTTTGTTGGATCAACATTTATCTTCCACTTTCTTACTATGGCTGTCCCATCCCTCAAGACTCTCCTAGGTCCTGTTTTCTCCTCTTTTTATACTCCCTTTCTTGGTGACCCCATCAGTTCCCATGTGTTTAATCATTATCTCAATTCAGACAATTTCCAGATTTATGTACCTAATTCAATTTTCTTACATTAGCATTAGACCAGTACCGACTATACTTATATTTCTCCCAATTGGTATTCTAAAGGCATTTTAATCTCAATATATCCAAATGGAACTCATTATCATCCTCCAAATTTCCTGTTTTCTGTTGAGAGTACTGTTTTCCTCACAGTCGACTGGTTTCCTAACCTCAAAGCTATCATAGACCCTTTTCTTCTCCTCCCTACCACCATATATTCCATTAGTTGCTAAATAATATTGATCTTACTTCAATAATAGTTCTCAGATCAATCTCCCTCTATATACCCACATGGTTTCCATCTCACAACTGCTCATCTGGAATATTATAATGACTTCATCATTATTAGCCCTACTTCCAATCTTTCCCCTATCGTCCACAGAGCTAACAAAATAATCCACGTAACAAACAGCTCTTGCTATATCATTCCTGTGCTCAAAAACTTCAGGGACTTTAAATTAAAACACAAACTCCTCAGCCTGGAATTGAAGTCCTCTAAGGTTGGGCTCCAGATTTTTACCTTGATTTCCCATTACTCCCCTTGACAAATTCTATGTTCCAATCAAAATGTATTACTAATTACTGCCTGAGATCACCATTCTTTATTTTGCCTCCATAGACTTTCACAAACTCTCTTCAGTCCTAGGATGAACTTCCTTCTCATCTCTACCTCACAGATTCTTTACCTTCTTTCAAGGCTCGGCTTAGGTATCAATATTATGAAACTTTCCCTGATTCTCTCTGCTAGAAATATTCAACAAAAAATAGAATCATGAGATGTGCTCAGCTCCAATATCTATCAATTGTTATATTTGACGGTTAGGGCCATCTAGGTGTTCAAGTGGAGACATAAGAGAGCATAATAGTATATCCTTTCTTAAAGTGGCAAACATACTATGTTGCAAGAGTTGGAAAGATTTTTGAGGAAGGGAAGTTATAGAAGATACATAAGAAGTGGAATATCGGCTGGTGGAAAGATGACTCAGAGTAAATTAAGCATAGCATGGAAGCTAGCCTGACATACTGGTCACACATAAGATACTCACCAATTAACATTTCAGACTGAGAGCTAGAGTCTGGACCTGAAATATACCATTCACCCAGGTCATGACCCCTTAATAGATTTATATGTCCTTTATTAAATAAATAGATCCTGCAACAATCCATGTGCTTGGTAGATTTTTATGTCCTTTATAGGCTTGATAATTTCCATTATCATTTATGTATTGATAATTCAAATTACATCACTTTGTTAAGCAAAATTATATATCAATTTTATAAAATGCATCCTTGGAAGAACTTCAATCTAATGCCAAGATGATTTTAAGAGTATTGGCATCCAACCAGTTTTGGAGGGCAGGAGAATCATTTGAAGCTGATACAAGTGGGACATGACTTCCATCTCTTCCATCAGGCTAGTTAGGGTCAGCCACCCCTCTAAATGCATTGCATCATGCTCATTTATATCCACCTGTCTGTCTATCTGTCTGTCTATCTATCTATCTTGAGATGTATTTCTTGTCCTTCTAGAAGAATATAAGTTCCCTGAAAGAAGGGATTGATTCATTTTTTTCTTTATGTTCCTAGTTCCTAGCATACTGAATGATTAATAAGTGTACAGTAAAATGCTTACATGAATAAAATAGAGAAAGATAAGATCAATCAATGGGTCATGCCACTAAAAAAGCTAAAATAAAGAACACACTAAAATTCCCCAAATAAACACCAAATTAGAAATTTTGAAAATAAAAGGAGAAATTAATAAAATTTCAAGCAATGAAAATATTGAATCAATAAATAAAACTAAGAGCTGGTTTTTGAAAAAGCAGTAAAATGGATAAACATTTAGATAATATTATTTTTTAAAAAAGAAAAAAGAAAACCAAATCACCAGCATCAAAAATGAAAAGGATGAATTCGCCACCAATGAAGAGGAAATTAAAGCAATAATTAGGGGCTATTTTGCCCAACTTTATGCCAATAAATCTGACAATCTAAGTGAAATGGATGAATATTTATAAAATAAATACAAATTGCCCAGATTAACAAAAGAAGAAATTAAGTACTTAACCTCAGTTTACAAAAAGAAATTGAAGAAACCATCAATGAACTCCTTAAAAAAAACAAAAACAAAACCAAAAAAAAACCTGTGGGGCCAGATGGATTTACAAGTGAATTCTACCAAACATTTAAAGAAAAGTTAATTCCAATACTATATAAACTTTCATAAAGGACTCAAATAAGGAGTTGTAACTAATTTCTTTTACTACAGAAATATGATGCTGATAACCTAAACCAGGAGAAGCCAAACTAGAGAAAGAAAATTATAGAACAATTTCCCTAAGGAACATTGATGCAAAAATTTTAAAGAGATTACAGCATTACAGCAATTGATTATAAGGTAATACACTTGATCTAGTAGGATTTGTGCCAGGAATGCAGGACTGATTCAATATAAGGGAAATAATCATGATAATTAACCGTTATCAATAACAAAACTAACAGAAATTATATGATTATCTCAATAGATGGAGAAAAAGTTTATGGTAAAATATAACACACATTCTTATTTTAAAAAAGACTATAGAGCATAGGAGTAAATGGAGTTTTCCATTATATCATAAGCAATTTCTGTCTAAAACCATCAGTAAGATTATATGTAATGGGAATAAGTTAGAAGCATTCCCAATAAGATCAGGGGTGAAACAAGGATGCCTGTTATTACATCGTACTAGAAGTAATAGCTTTGACCATAAGATGAGGAAAAGAAATTGAGGAATTTGAATATGTAATGAGGAAATTAGTACCTTTTGCCACTGATATAATGGTATATCTAGAGAATCAACTAAAAACTATTGGAAACAATTAACAACCTTAGCAAAGCTGCAGGATATAAAATAAACCCACGTAAATGCTCAGAATTTCTATATATCATATATTCTACATATATATATATGTATATACACACACACACATATATATACATACATATATATATACACATATATATATATACATATCCAACAAAGCCCAGCAGGAGGAGATAAAAAGAGAAGTTCCATTTAAAATAACTGTAGACAATAGAAAATATCTGTGAGACTACCTGCCAAAACAAATCCAAGAAGTATATGAACAAAATTACAAAACACTTTTCACACACATAAAGCAAATGTCAATTGCTCATGGGTAGGCTGAACTAACAAAATAAAAATGAAAATTCTACCTGAACTAATTTACTTATTCAGTGCCATCCCAATCAAAGTGCCATGTATTTTGTAGAGCTAGAAAAAAATAGCAAGCTTCACCTGAAAGAACACAAGATCAAGAATTTCTTTAGTGACTTAATGAAAAAATGCAAAGGAATATAGCCTATATCTCACACCTTATCCCAACATAAGGTTGAAACGGGTGTGTGATTTAGACATGAGGGACGATAGTATAAGTAAATTAGGAGAACATAGAATAGTTTACTTCTCAGACCTATGGAGAAGGTAAGAATTTTATGACCAGAGATAGAAAATGTTATGCAATGCAAAATGGATAATTTCATTATATTAAATTAAAAAAGGTTTTGCACAAACAAAACCAATGCAACCAAGATTGAAAAAGAAGCAGTAAGTTGGAAAGTATTTTTACAGTCAGAATTTATGACAGAGGCCTCATTTCTAAAATATGTAGAGAACTGAGTCAAATTTATAAGAATACAAGTCATTCCCCAATGGATTAAGAGTCAAAGGAGGGGCGGAGTCAAGATGGCAGAGTAGAAGGACGCATGTTTACGAGCTCCGAAACCAAAGCCCATAGAATTAATGTAAAAAGAGTCTCCCATAACTTCTGGGGGAATACAAGGTATGCAGAAGCAGAGTGGAAGAGATTTCCGTTCCAGGGAGCCCTGAAGACCCGTCCCCAGGGTCTGGTGCGCCCCTGAAAGTAAACCCGACCCCCCGCGCTGCCCTGGCCGGGGCCCCAGAGAAGCTGATCAGAGCAGGCTTCAGAGACAGAAGCTCCAGCAACCGGGAAAGTCCCTCCGCCCACAGAAGCAGGTCAGTGAGAGAGGCCGGGCTGAAGGAGAGGGGAAGCGGGGCATCTCCGTGACTCGGACCCCTCGGGAGGAGGCGGCAACGGCAGGGACGGGGGCAGGAAGCAGCGGAGGCAGAGGTGTGGGCGGCAGCGACCCGGGACTCAGGAATCCCCCAACAGCAGGCAGGATCTTCATTACGGAAGATTCACGCATAAAACCTGACGGAGCTGAGCCTGGGAGGCGGCCCTGCCCCCACCCTGCTCTGCTGCTGAAGGCTTCTGCTCGGGACCCCCAGGGGAGCTGAGATTGGGAGGAGGGCCCCCCACCCCGCCCCCACCCGTTCCATTCCTGAAAGTCTCTGCATAAAGCCCCGAGGGATCAGAGTCTCAGAGGCAGCCCTGGCCCAACCCCAGCACCTGAACTAAAGCTCACTGATTGACAGCCGGCAGGAGGAAAGCCCATTTAAATCTCAGAGGCCAAGCACTAGCTGGGCGGATCCAGGCAGGGGTGGAAAGGAATCTCAGAAGTCAAGTAACTGGCTGGGAAAATGCCTAGAAAAGGGAAGAAAAATAAGATTTTAGAGAGTTTTTTCCAACAAATGCAAATGATCCTGACCTTCGGATCTGACGAAGATGAGGACGTATTCTTGCCATCAGGGAAAGACGTGGAGGGCAGGGCCTCAGTACCCCAGACACCCCAGGGGGGTGGCGGGTGGGCTCAGGCCCTGGAAGAGCTCAAAAAGGATTTTGAAAATCAAGTTACAGAGGTGGAGGAAAAACTGGGAAGAGAAATGTCAGAGATGCAACAAAAGTATGAAAAACAGGTCAATACCTTGGTAAAGGAGACCCAAAAAAATGCTGAGGAAATTAACACCTTGAAAAATAGGCTCACCCAATTGGCAAAGGAGGTTCAAAAAGCCAATGAGGAGAAGAATGCTTTCAAAAGCAGAATGAGCCAAATGGAAAAAGAGGCTCAAAAGCTCACTGAATTTAATAGTTCTCTCAAAATTAGAATGGAACAGATGGAGTCTAATGACTTTATGAGAAACCAAGAAATCACCAAACAAAACCAAAAGAACAATAAAATGGAAGAGAATGTGAAATATCTCATGGGAAAAACAACTGACCTGGAAAATAGATCCAGGAGAGACAATTTAAAAATTATGGGACTACCTGAAACTTATGATCAAAAAGAGCCTAGACATCATCTTCCATGAAATTATCAAGGAAAACTGCCCTGACATTCTAGAACCAGAGGGCAAAATAAGTATTGAAAGAATCCATCGATCACCACCTGAAAGAGATCCAAAAAGAGAAACTCCTAAGAACATTGTGGCCAAATTCCAGAACTCTCAGCTCAAGGAAAAAATCTTACAAGCAGCTAGAAAGAAACAATTCCAGTACTGTGGAAATACAATCAGGATAACCCAAGATCTAGCAGCTTCTACATTAAGGGATCGAAGGGTGTGGAATAGGATATTCCAGAAGGCAAAGGAACTAGGACTCAAACCAAGAATCACCTACCCAGCTAAACTGAGTATAATACTTCAAGGGAAAATATGGTCTTTCAATGAAACAGAGGACTTTCAATCATTCTTGATGAAAAAACCAGAGCTGAAAAGAAAATTTGACTTTCAAACACAAGAATGAGAAGAAGCATGAAAAAGTTAAACAGCAAAGAGAAGTCTTAAGGGACTTACCATGAGTGAACTGTTTACATTCCTACATGGAAAGACAATATTTGTAACTCTTAAAACTTTTCAGTATCTGGGTAGTTGGTGGGACCACACATACACATGTACACGCATGCACACACATACACACATGCACACACATACAGAGATAGAGAGCACAGATTGAACTGAATAGGATGGGACCATACCTTAAAAGAAACTAGGGTAAATGGTGAGAGAGAAATGTAGGAGGAGGGAAAGGGAAGGGGGTAACTATATGTCATTTAAGAGGCAGGTAGGAGTTTTTCTTAGTGGAGGGAAAAAGAGGAGAGCTGAGAAAAAAAAAAAAAACAAGAAGTTTACCCTCATCACATTTGACTAAACGAAGGAGTGAAATGCACACTCATTTTGGTATGAAAACCTATCTTACAGTATAAGAAAGTGGGGGAGAAAGAGATATTGCAAGGGGGGGGTGATGGAAGGGAGGGCAAAGGGAGGAGGGAGCAATTTGAAGTCAACACTTGGGGAGGGACAGGATCAAAAGACAGAAGAGAAACAATGAGGGGCAGGTTAGGAGGGATGGTAATCCAGTTAGTCTTACACAACACGACTATCAGGGAGGTCATTGGCAAAACTAAACAGATATGGCCTATATTGAATTGCCTGCTGTCCCAAAGGGAATGGGTGGGGAGGGAGGGATGAGGAGAATTTGGAACTCAAAGTTTTAGGAACAACTGTTTAGTATTGTTGTAGCAACTAGGAAAGAAGACATACAGTTAATGAGGAATAGAAAGTCATCTGGCCCTACAGGAGAAAAGAGACGATGGAGACAAGAGAAGGGAGAGATGACAGAAGAGAGGGCAGATTGGAGATAGGGAAAATTAGATTGCTTGGGGTATTGGGGTGGGGGAGGGGATAAAAGGGGAGAAAATTTGGAACCCCAAAATTTGTGAAAATGAATGTAAAAAAAATTAAATAAATAAATAAATGAATGAATGAATGAATGAATAAATAAATAAATAAAAACGAGTCAAAGGATATGATCAGGCAGTTCTCAGACAAAGAAGTCAAAGCTATCTATAATCATATTAAAAATTCTCTAAATCACTATTGGTTAGCAAAATTTAAATTAAAATAACTCTAAGGTATCACCTCAAACCCTATCAGATCAGCTGACACAACAAAAAAGAAAAATGATAAAGGTTAGAGAAGATGTGGGAAAATTGGAACACTATTGCAATTGTCAGTAGAGTTGTGAATTTACCCAACCATTCTGGAAAACAATTTGCAACTATGCCCAAAGAACTATAAAATTCTTCATATCCTTTGATCCAACAATAGCTCTACTAAGTACTTGACCCAAAGAGATTTTTTTTAAAAAAGGAAAAGGACTCACATATACAAAAATATTTATATCATCTCATTTTGTGGTGGCAAAGAATTGTAAGTTGAGGGGATGCTCATCAATTAGGGAAAGACTGAACAAGTTGTGGTACATGAATACAATGGAATACTATTATGTCCAAAGAAATAATGAGCAGGAAGAATTCAGGAAAAAAAAAATCCTCTAAAGACTTACATGAAGTGATGCTGAGTGAATTGATCAGAACCAGGAGAACTTTGTATATAGTAACAGCAATATTGTGGGATGACTGAAGTTGATAGACAGCTCCTCTCAGCAATACAATGATCCAAGACAACTCCAAAAGACTTATGATGGAAAATGCTAACCACATTCAGAGAGAAAACTATGGAATCTGAATGCAAATAGAAGAGTACTGCTTTTTTCTATTTCTCATAGTTTTTTCCTTTTTTTCTTATTCTACTTTCACCGCATGACTAATGTGGAAATATGTTTAACATGATTGTACACATATAACCTATATCAGAGTCCTTGCTGTCTTGGGGAGGAAGGGAAAGGAGGGAGAGAGAAATATTTGGAACTCTATATTTTATAAAAATGAATGTTAAAAAATATTTTACATGCAATTGAGAAAAATAAAATACTATTAAGGAGGGAAAGATAAGTGTACAGAGTAAGCATTTAATAAAATGTTGAATGAATGGATTGGATTTCTCTAGTCACTTGGGCTAGCTATTATATATGCCTCCCTTGAGGGACATCTTAGCCATTTAAGGGTTTGTACAAAGACAAATTGCAGTACCTAGACTTATAATCATTACTATCAATTAGATTTAGATTTGCTAGCTGCAGAATAATACAAGCACAATTCAAATTTCAAAGATAAGTAACATTTCTCTGTCAAGAGGGAGAATCAGAAGGAGAATGAAAAGTCCAGGTTGTTTTGGTAAATGCTTTCATATTGCTTTTCATTGAGGGGAAATGAGGGGATGGGAAATAGAGGTAAACTGCTGTTCTGCCTTGGAAGTTTTTCATGTAGTAAAAATTGTACCCTTCTAAATACTATGAGGAGGAGGCAATTAGAGGTAAACACTTGAGGAGAAACAGGGTTAAAAGAGAGAATAGAATAAATGAGGGGGCAAGATAGGATGGAAGGAAATATAGTTAGTCTTTTACATTATGACTGTTATGGAAATGTTTTGCCATGACTATACATTTATAACCTATATCATATTTCTTGCCTTCTCAAAGGAGATGGGTGGGGAGGGAGGAAGGGAGAGAAGTTGGAACTCAAAGTTTTAAAAACAAATGTTAAAAATTGTTTTTATGTGCAACTGGCAAATAAGAAATACAGGAAATGGGGTATAGAAATCTCTCTTGCCCTACAAGAAAATAGAGGGGAAAGGGATGCTCAAAGGAAGAGGTGTGATAGAAAAGAGGGTAGATTGGGGAAAGAAGTAATGGGAATGCATGATGTCTTGGGATAGGTGGAGGGGAGAGATGTAGAGATAATTTGGAACTCAAAATCTTGTGGAAGTTAATATTGAAAATTAAAAATGGATGAATTATTTTTTAAATTAAAAATAAATAAAAATAAATGAGGAAACTGAAGCCTAAAGAGATAAGTGACTTGTCCAAGGGACTGTAAGTGGAAGAGTTAGAATTTGAACCCAGGTTCACTGACTATAAATCCTGTGCTATTTGAACTCTATTTGCTTAAAAGTAAAAAAATCTAATAAAGTCATTGAATCTAATAAAGTCATTGAAATGATATATTTAAAAATATATTCCAAAATAACTAAATAAATAGTATGACAGATTATTTAAATGAGTGACTCAGGAAATTATGCAATACAATAATATCAATTAAAATTCTCTGCAAATTATAAACCCCAGCCAGGGGAAGGGTCTTTTGTTTTTGTTTTTAGTTCTTTTTTTATTTTTGTGTTTTTACTGCCTGGCATATAGTATGTGCTTAATTAATGTGTTGACCTAAATTAGGTTCCTAAGGCAAGTTTTCTGAAAAAGCCTTCTTCTCCTTTGTGAATTGAAGAAGAAATATTTTTGAGAGAAGTGTCTATTCTTTTTATGAAGGGGATACTTGGAAGCATTGTTTATGCAATGCAATTTATTAAGTATACTACAAGATACCTTTCTGGGATCTAGGAATAAAAAGGTAAAAAATAGAATAGTTCTTACTCTCAAAGAGCTTACATTCTATTGAGAGAATATAACATATAACAAAGAAGTAGTTAAAAAGGCAAATGCAAAATGACACAAAATTATTTCTAGAAAAAAAGGTATGAACAAATGGAAGGGGAGATGAGAAAAGGTAACTACAGCAAGCTTTAAAGAGAGTGATGGAATTCTACAAAGTACAAATGACTAGGGAGGTATTACCAAATCAGTAGAACAGACAACAATGTCTTTGTTTCAACATAGTCTATAAGATCAGAATATCAATGTCCAATAAAGGAAAAGGCAGCAGTCTCCATTATCAATGCCACAGGAAAAGTTTTGAATGATGTATGAGAAGACACAAAGTCCCTACTTGCAGCCCTGTTATCAGAGAGGAGGAAGAGGGCAACTCTGTCATGAAGGCATGTTTTTGATTCAGTCCTCTCTTTTTGTATTTCCTAAATCAAAAGATTTGAAAATCATGCATACCTGAAAAATAGCTACTCACAGCCTTGTGCATTGGTTCACACTTCTTAGAAGAGAAATCTCCTGGCTGAGAAGTATAGAATTCCCATAAAAGCTGCAATCCACAAAGTACAAGAAGGGAGAAGACAAAGTACAGCAAGTAAACTTTATTGAGGGGAGATCCTTACACAAAGAGGAGATAAGGAAAAATGGATATATGTGGAACAGCCTGTTGGAATCCTACGGGGAATTGGGCATGTAACGTAGAGGGGAAAAAATGGATTTTTATAGTGTTTTTATCAGGGTAAGCAGAGTGTGGATCAGGTTGCAAGAATGGTGCTGATTTGTGATGAAGGAAAAGCAAGGTGAAAATTGGTGGCCAGTTGATCATTTTCCTTACTGGTAGCAAACCACACTGTTGGCAGTACTTCTGGTCTTATTCTGATAAGGTATCTTGATATTATTATCTTCTTGCACTTTTCAGAAGTTTCTTCATTTAGGGTATAGATTCCCAAATTGTGTGATAATGCCCCACCCCCCGGTGATGCTGGAAAGGTCTAGGGAGGTGGTAGTAGCATCAAGTACAATTGGAAGGTATTGAATAAAAGTAAGGGGGCAATGGAAGCGTAAGGAAAGAAGAAAAAGATAAGAAAATTTTGAAAAAAAAATTTATACATGTTTCATCTGTTGTGTAACAGCGTCAGAGTCATAATGATTACATTATTTTCCAAATACACACATTAAATGCAAGCTATGACTGATCAGTAGTCAATTCTGCCAACAGGTCTGAATATGCAAATATTGACAGGTAAACATGCTGTGTATTGTTGGAAAGTCCAGCATGCAGGAATATATGTGTGTAATGATTTGTTTACAATATGATACTACATAGTTAAATAATGCAATACTGAATCATCAAAATTTCAATGCAGAAAAACATTTATAATAAATTATTAAAGTTAAGATGGCATCATTTTAAATACATATTTTATATTTTTAAATGATCCAATTTTTTTAAGTTAAAGGATTAAAGAAAGTAGATTTCCAGAAGGGTGCTGAGCATTTTTTAAAAGTGTGTAGTAGATCAAATAAGTTTGGGAACTTATGATTCATGGTATTAAAGAGGCTACCATAATCATCACATAGTATAAGAATTCAGAGAAGGGGGAAATCATTGTGAGCTTCTGTTTTTCAGGAAAGTTTCATATAATAGGGAAGATTGAAACTGGAGTTCAAACAATGAGTAGAAATTAAAGCATAATGAGGGAGTGTTAGTTCATTTTTATATGGGAGAATTACTTTTGCAAAGGTTGAGAGAGAAGATGTACAGAGAATAAGTAGCAGGAAATGGAATAGCAGAAAAAAAGGCTAATGACATGAAAGGTAGGTAGAAGACAGACTATGGATAGCTTTAAATGCCATCCTGGAGATTTTGAATCTCATCTATAGGCAATAGGATATCATTTGAAAAAAAATAGTAGGGAGGTAATGGGGTTATATCTATGTCTTAAGAAAATAAATTTGGCATCATTTTGAAGATATATTAAAAGAAAATAGACTGAAAAGAGGACAATAAATTAGGAAAACATTACAATAGAACAGGAATGAAGTGTTAAGACCTCAAAGTAAAGTAAAAGTTGAATAACTGTAGGAAAGGGGATATACAGGGGAAATGTTGTAAATAAAGATATGAAAATTTTGATAACTAATTAGTCATAGAGAGAGAGTCAATAGAAATATGATTGATTATTTGGGAAGAGGGCTGGGGTTGGGGAATGACATAATGAGTTCCATTTTGAATATGTTAAGTAGGAAGTCTCATTAGTACATCTAGCTATAGAAGTCCAAAAGGCATCTGGTGCTGAAGTATTGTAGTGTAAAGTGGTGGTAATAGCAATAATGATAAGCATAATAATACTAAATGGAGCATTTGTATTTTGTTTTAAAGCTTGCACAGCACTTTATGTATATTATTTTATTCTCATGACAACCCTTTGAAGCTAGTACTATTATTATATCTATGAGATGAGAAAACTGAGGCAGACAGAGGATATGTGACTTGTCCAGGCTCACATAGCCAATTACGGACTGAAATTCCAAGTCTAGTACTTTATTCATCAACTAGAGTTGCACTGAGATTTGTAGTTGACTGTATATGATAACTGAACTCAAGGAGCCTGGTAAGATCACCCAAGGAGAGTGAATACAGAGAGAAGACAAAAACATCTGAAGGATATACACTGATAGTGGGTGTAAGGGGAAGAATGAAATAGTTTTCATGGAAGTCAAGAGAAGAGAAGATTGTCTAGGATGAGGAGAGTGGTAGACAATGCCAAAAGTTCAAAGATGTCAAATAAAGGGAAGATTGAGAAGTAAAGAGATCATTGGAAATTTTGCAGAGGCCATTCTTAGTAGAGTTGTGTTGAGTAATTTTTTTCAGTTTTATCTGACTCTTTGTGACCTCATATGGCATTGCATTGGCAAAGATATTAGAGTGATTTTCAATTTCCTTCTACATCTCAGTTTATAGATGAGGAAACTGAGGCAAACAGGGTTAAATGACTTGTCCAGTGTGTATTGATAATGCATTTTTTTTGTTTTAGTACAATCAAGTCCTGCTCTTTGAATAATGTGATTAAAGAAGATCTTCCCCACCCACTAATGGGCCTGGGAAGATTTGTAGGAAGGCCTCCACTTTTTGTTAATGAGGAACTGTTTCTCAAAGGTTGTGATGCTCTCTGACCCTAAAAAGTGTATAAAGTCTCTGAGGTGAGGTTTCATTTTGGGGCTTACTCTTTGGAAGTGTTTGGTCAGACAAGACTCTGGGAAGCCACTACGGAGCCCTCTAGCTTTGAAAACTCATGTTGCTGCTTCTCTCTCTGGTAACTATGTATGGTCAGGCAGTTGCATCTGTCTGTTGATTTGTGATGCATATATTGCTTATTGTCAGACAATTTGGAAGCTCAGTCTGGTGATTTTATCTCTCTGAAGTTCAGGGTACTGAGTTTTTCTCCTGAACTAAGTCAATGATATATGTGCTTGATTGAAGTGATTGTGGATCCCTCAGAAGTTGTTTTCCTTTTAGAAAAGCAGATCAGAGAACCTATGGTGGCAGGCCCTCCTGTGTATGTTGTAGTGTTTTCTGTCATACAGGGTCATGTTACTAGTAAATGTCTGAGACTGGGTTTGAATTCAAGAAGATGAGTCTACCTAACTTCAAGCCCAAAACTGTATCTAATGTGCCTCATACCTGCCAAATCTCTGTACAGTAGTATGGTCAAAAGCCAAGGGGGTTAAGACATAATGCAGTGGAAGGTAAATACCTGAATGGTAGAATATAAAACAGTGGTGTCAAAATGAAATAGAAATGGATCTTTGCAGGCCATGAATTGACTAAAAACCCACAGATTAATATCTATGTTTCCACATATTTCCGTTTTATTTTATTAAACATTTCCCAATTACATTTTAATCTCATTCAGGTACTGGGGAGGCTTGCTATAGATGAGCCTTTCTAGTAAGTTAGACTTTTAGAGTCTAGAAGAGACATAAGACAATAACTTGAGGGGTTTGTAGCATCAAACAAGAGGTTTTTTGGTTTGTTTGTTGTTTGTATTGCTTAAAGGATAGAAATATCTGAACATACCAGTAGGCTAGAAAGTAATAAATACAAGATTCACTTGCTTAACCACTGACTCATCAGTAGGGACTTGGAACAATAGTTCAAGTAGCTGTTAGGCAGAGTCAAGATGACAAAGTAACAGCAAAGACTTTCTAGAGTACTCCTGCCAAGTCCACTCAAATACCTGTAAAAAAAATGGCTCTAAATAAATTCTGAGGTTGCAGAACCCATAGAATGACAGTGAAGCAAATCTCCAGCCAAAAACATCCTGAACAGTCACCAGGAAGTATCTATTGCTCCATACTGGGGGCAGAGCCCAGTTCAGTATGGGCTGCACCAACACAAACAGAACCTAATCTCTCTCACCTGTGGCAGCTTCCAGACTTCAGGACCCCAAAACACCAAGGATAAATTGGAAGGTCAGTGGAAAAAGCCTATGGGACCAGTGTGGGTGAGTGCAGTAGTCTGGCCCCAGCCCAGGATGGCAGAAGGGGAAGGAGGAGGAGGAACCCACAGCAGCCACAGCAGCATCAGGGGCAGAGACAATGACTGTTTCTGGAACTCTAGGCCCACAGATTGTAGGGGAATCAAATGACTGACAGTATATTCCCCACCCCCACTGGAAGCAGAGATCTACCTTAACGAAGAGCTTAAAAATCAAAACTGGGCAAAATTTGGAAAAAGAATCAGACTATAGAATCTTATTTTGGTGCCAAGGAAGACCAAAGCATGTTAACAGAAGAAAAAAATACCAAAATTCCTCCATCCAAAGCCTCCAACAAAAATATGAATTGGTCTCAGGCCATGGAAGAGCTCTAAAAGGATTTTGAAAATCAAGCAGGAGAAGTAGAGCAAAAGCTGGGAAGAGAAATGAGAGTGATGCAAGAAAATCATGAAAAACAGGTCAACTGTTTGCCCAAGGAGACCCAAAAAAAATGCTGAAGAAAATGACACTTTAAAAAATAGACTAACCCAAAGTGCAGAAGAAATCCAAAAACCCAATGAGGAGAAGAATGCCCTAAAAAGCAGAACTGGCCAGATAGAAAAGGAGATCCAAAAGCTCACTGAAAAAAGTAATTCCTTAAAGGTCAGAATGGAGCAAATGGAAGCTAAAGACTATAAAAAAATCAAGAAATTATGGAATAAAACCAAAGGAATGGAAAAAATAGAAGGAAATATGAAATATCTCATTGGAAAAACAACTGACCTGGAAAATAGATCCAGGAGAGACAATTTAAAAATTAAGGGGCTACCTAAAAGCCATGAGGAAGAAAAGAGCCTAGAAATCATCCTTCATGAAATTATCAAGGAACATTTCCCTGATATTCTAGAACCACAGGGTAAAATAAATATTGAAAGAATTAAACAATCACCTCTTGAAAGAGATTTCAAAAGAAAAACTCCTAGGAATATTGTAGCCAAATTCCAGAGTTCCCAGGTCCAGGAGAAAATATTGCAAGTAGTCAGAAAGAAACAATTTGAATATTGTGAAAATACAATCAGGATAACACAAGATCTAGTAACTTCTACATTAGGGATCAGAGGGCTTGGAATATTATATTCCAGAAGTCAAAGGAGCTAGTATTAAAACCAAGAATCATCTACCCAGCAAAACTGAACCTCAGGGGAAAACTGTTCATTCAGTGAAATAGAGGACTTTCAAGCATTCTTGATGAAAAGACCAGAGCTGAATAGAAAATTTGACTTTCAAACACAAGAATCAAAAGAAGCAGGAAAAGGTAAACAGGAAAGAAAAATCATAAAGGATTTACTAGAGTTAAACTGTGTATATTTCCACATGGAAATATAATATTTGTACCTCTTGAAACTTTTCTCAGTATTTGGGTGTAGGAGGGATTATGTACATATAATACAGAGGGCACAGGGTGAGTTGAATAGGAAGAGATGATATCTAAAAAAAAATAAAATTAAGGGGTGAGAGAGGGGCGTATTGGGAGGAGAAAGGGAAAAATGGAATGGGGAAAGTTATCTCTCATAAAAGAGGGAAGAAAAAGCATTTTCAATGGAGGGAAATAGGGCAGAAGTGAGAGGGGAAGAGTAAGGCTTACTCTCATCACATTTGGCTTAAGGAGGGAATAACATGCACACTTAATTTGGTATGAAAATTTATCTTACATTACAGGAAAATAGGGGAGAAAGGAATAAGTGAGGTGTGAGGGGGATGATAGAAGGGAGGGCAATTGAAGGAGGGGGTAATTAGAAAGAAATACTTTTGGGGAGGGGTAAAGTCAAAAAAGATAATAGAATAAAGGGAGGCAGTATAAGAGGGAGGGAAATATAGTTAGTCTTTTACAGCATGACTTTTATGGAAGTCTTTTGCATAACTACACATGTATAACTCACATTCAATTGCTTGTCTTCTCAGTGGGGACAGGAGGGGAGAGAGGAAGGAAGAAAAGTTGGTACTCAAAGTTTTAAAAACAAATGCTAAAAATTGTTTTTACATGCAACTAGTAAATAAGAAATACAAGTAATGGGGTACAGAAATCTATCTTGCCCTTCAAGAAAATAGAGGAGATCAGCATAAGGGAAGGGAGGAATATGATAGAAGGGAGGGCAGACTGGGGAAAGATAATCAGAATGTACCGTGTCTTAGGCTGCTGGGTGGGAATAGATGGGGAGAAAATTTGGAACTCCAAATCTTGTGGAATTGAATGTTGAAACTAAAACTAAATAAATTAAAAAAAATAGTTCATGTCACTGTCAAATATTCTTCTTAATAACATGACAGATTTGGACTAAATGATAATGATAGTTGATATTTATATAGACTCTAAAGTTTACAAAATGCTTTCCAGACATTATCTCAGTTGATCTTCACAACAATCCAGAGAATTTATATCTCTTAGTCTCACTTGTCTGCTTTGAAAGGCAATGGTGTAGTGGACAGAGCTGGCCTGAAAGATAGGAAGACTGTCTTCTGATAACACTGGCCATGAAACCCTGGCAAAATCATCTAATTTCTCAGTTCTCTCAGCATCTCTCTAAGACTCTTAAGTTTCAAAGAAAGTGTTGACTTGTATTAGTAAAAAGAGATTTCTTTTTTCAGGAGTTGCCCATCTCCCAGGCTTGGTCACTATCTCTATTTGAATTCTTGAGTTCAGGTTGGTCAAGTCACTCGGTGGCAGAGGTGGGATTGAATTCTAATTTCTTCTATCTCTAAATTCATGTCACACTATCACTCCATACCCCAGATCGAGATTGGGGTTATATGAACTTGAAAGGGAAAAATGCTACTTTATTTCAATATAATTTGTTTCCTTTGTTCCTATGTATTTTATTTGATACATTTAAAAATTTAACGTTCATAAGGGATTCTAAGTTTTCCTCAGATTGCCAAATGAGGTCCATGATGCGAAAAAAAAAATGTTAAGAACTCCTGAAGCTATAAAATTTCCTCAAAGAGGAAAATTCTAAGGTAGGTATCTACATTTTTAAGAACTTTCTTACAAGACTTTTTTTTTCAGTTCACAGGCTTTTATTTTTGGCCTCTTTGTTTCCTCACTTTCGTTCATCTCTTCTTTCTCCCTAGATTCTTAATTTAATGAATCAGAATAATATACATAAATATAGATTACAAGAAATAAAAGTCTTATGCAATCATTTGGAACTATTAGGTAAATACCCTAGAACTCCTACAGAGTAGTGAATGATTCCAAATTCAAAAATAGAATATTTGAACCAGTTGCTCAGAAGTGTTTACCAACCCCAAGAAAATAGCCTTTTATTTTCATGAATACAAATGAAGAAGGGTTGTTTGACAATTACCTTCAAAGAAACTCTGGCATCTGTAATCACTGTAAGATTCTTTCTGCTCAAGCATTGATACTCTCACCTAAATTCACTTCATTAGTTTTAATTATCCTTGCCATATGCTAGAAAGTCTTTAGAGCTATTTTAGAAATAAAATTAGCAAACTTGGAGACTTGGCAACTTTCTCCAAGGTGGTTGGTCTTCCTTGTAGAATGAGAACAAAGGTAATATTGACTTACCCATTTCTGAACTTCTATTTAATTTGGGGCTAGAAGTAGTTGAAATGATCATGATAAATTTTTATCCTGATGAACCAAGGCTTTCCACCTCTGGTTCATTCTTGCCTTTATAGGAGAATCTTCTACATGAATATCCTGAATTTTAAAACCTCAGTTCTAGCCAGAGAGATCTAGTTGTTTTCCTCTGAACATGTCATAAATTCCACAATCTTTTATTAGTGAGTTTCTCCTGGGGCCTTCATTTTGTGGAGTAATTGAGGTCAACCAATCTTTATTCCTACCACTACCTTCTGCTTCTGACTCCATAATTTGCCATCAGCCCTCAACTGACTTCTCACCCCCAAACTTCTCTCCTCTCCTCAGATCTCCTAACTCTTGAACATCTCTCCCTCACACTAGTCTCTTTCTAATATTGGTAAGTTATGTCACAAACCAGTCAACCTTCATTTCCCTCCTGACTCTGTTTCTAACTCAACATCAGGCTGAGTACTTAGCACAATGCTTGACACATAAGCAAACCCTCAGTAAATATTATTGCCTTATTTGATTCTCTCCCTGTACTTTTATGGACATCATTCCTTTTATATAGAACTCTTCTCCATTCTAAGACTGCAATTTCTGCCCATCTTCAAGGATCAGTTCATGGAACAGGCTAAATCTATTCTATGAAGTTTTCCCTGAAAAAAAAAGAGTTTAAGCCAATTTAATTTAATTGCCAAATTAGTGATACAGATAACAAGGAATATAAAATTTCAGACTTAGGTGGGTTACTGTTGTCATTTTTTTTCTGAAGTTCCATGGACATACCACTTCTTTGAATTATACACAGAACCTTGTTCTTCCTTAGCTATTTTTCAGATATTTCTGACTCTGTGATCCCATTTGGGGTTTCCTTTGCAAAGATATTGGATTTTTTTCCCATTTCCTTCTCCAGCTCATTTTACAGATGAAGAAATTGAGGCAAACAGGGTTAAATGGTTTTGGTTGGAGTCACACAGCTAAGTGTCTGAGGCTGGATTTGAACTCAAGAAAATGACTCTTCTTAACATCAGGCTCTGCATTCTCTCTGCTGCACCACCTAGCTGCCTCTCAGCATAGAGGCTTAACACAGGGTCAAAAATGAGGCTCTCTTTAAATGTTGTTAGCTTGAGCTGATTTATCAGAAGAATATTAAATCATAGTTTAACAAGCAGGAAATTGGTTTGTCCCTGGAGGAGTGAGAGGCAACATAGCATAGGGAAAACAGCACAGGACATTCAGAAGAATTAGGTTCAATCCTAGATCTTGTATTCACTACCTGTGTGACTTGGGGGAGGTCACTCTATTTCCCTGGGGCCCACTTTTCTCATCTGTAACATAAAGGAGTTCAACTAGATGAACTCTATGGTTACTTGCTGCTCTACAACCTATAGTCTTATGAGTTCCTTTACTTCAGAAGTAGTTTTTGAGGCCTCTAGACTTGTAGAAATACATGGTATATTAGACCTATAAGCATAATTAATTATTAAATGAGTCGAAACAAAATTATTCTTTCCAGTCTTCCATCTTATTTTCCTCTATACACTCTTCAATACCACCACTGTACCAACATGGTACCTGTACAAATGATGCTTCATCTTTGCAACAGATGCATTTTATACCTGGAAAGGAAGGCCTTCCCTTCTCACTTCAGAATCCAAGGTTTCTATCAACATTCCATTGAATCAACACCTTCTAAATGAAGCCTTTCCTGATTCCTCCTGAAATTACCTTGTTTGTGTTCATTTTCAGGTTTTTACCATTATTGAAATATAAACTCCTTGATGACAGGGACTGATTTACGTTTTTTCTACTTGTACTTCTAATCCTTAGTATAGTACCTAGCACAAAACAGACATTGTGACATTTAAAAAGTTTGAGAGACATAGTTTCAGGATAATTAATCAGTTTATTAATAATGCCAGCATTTTCTTAATAAAAGAGGTCAATGGCATTCTCAAATGCTAATGATCCATCATTTAACCCATTCAACACCTAAATGTCCTTGAAAGGGTGGTTGGCAATTGACTCTGATTGGTTAAAAAGTAATGAAGGAATGAATATTATAGTGAGAGGCAGGCTCACTCTAATGAGGGTTGTGGGTTATGTGACTTAGATCACCCAAGTCTTGGGTCAAAGAGACTTATCAATTTCCATATCACCTGTCAGACAAAAAGGAGAATTTACATTTCCCAGACCTTTTTGAATAAACACAATGAGCAAAAACTACCCATTTACCTAAACTTAGAATTGCTGTTACTGTCTTTGATTACATCTTAGTTTGGGTAATTCTTTGCCCAAGATTTACCGCAGTGGTTGATTTCTGGATGAGGAAGTAGAAAAGGTGGAGAACCTTGGTCCTAATTCAATAATTATACTTCTTAACATAAAAAAGAAACAATCATTTCTCTCAGGCACTTAAGAAATTCTTACTTATTGATGACTCATTAGTTGACTGGTTGATAGTGTATATTATTGGGGAGGGGAAATCTTCAAGGGAAAAAGAATATATCCACCCTGGAAGTGATAGTCCCAAAAGCGAAGTACAGGTAGTCCTTTCTCCCTCTCTCTCTGTCTCTCTCTCTCACTGTCACTCTCTGGCTCTCTCTTTCTCTCTCTGTCTTTCCCTCCTCCCCTTTTGGGTAAGGCATGATATGCTAATGTCCTTCTTTGCATGATTACCAGGATAATACAGCATTAACACATACATGAATATCACTAGACTTCATGATTATAAACTGTTAGGGAAGGTGAGTTTTAGGTGTTTCCTCATTCTAAGTACCTTTCTGCCAACCTTATTCTTCAGGGCCCCTGTGTATAGGTAAAATAGGAGACTTTTGCCTATGTGGAATGCCTTTATACCTCTAAAAATCATCTCTTTTACACTCATCCCATTCCCTTTCCCACTGGTCCTATCTTGGTTTATGAAATCCCTCATTACCCTTTTTAGGAACAATGATTCAGAGATAAAAGAGACTTTTGAGACTGTCTAGGGAATCGTCCTAATTTTACACATGAGCACACTGAGGCCTAAAGAGGTGTGATTTGCCCAGGTCAAATAACTTACTACTGGTTGTGCCAGGATTTGAACCAAGACTTCTGACTCCAAATTCTGAAAATTTTTTTGGTTGTACTATGCTCATACTCACTGGTGTTAAATTATTGAAGTCAGTTTTTAGAACGTAAATACATTACCTGGAAAGGTGACATTTATAGCTTTGAGTATTTTTTTAAAAAGCATATTTTATTTTCCGTAACCTGCTAATCATAAAAATTCCATGTAGAGAGGCATGGAAAGGCAGACGGGAAAGGCAAGAAAACTGCTCTCATGCCCTGGATTCTGAGATAGGAAGAAAAGATCAGGTTAAATGCAATACAAAAGACAGCAGGAAGGCCGTTCCCTGCCCTTCTAGAAATAAGGTAGTAATAGTAGCTTGCTACCCTCCCCATCAAACCTAAGAAGAGTTAGGGGTATCAGGATGGCTCTGTTTTCCTTGGAGATGAAAGTGGGATAATGACAGAGGACAGAATTGCACTTGACATTGGGGAAAGATAGGATAAAAAATCCATTATTTCCAAAGAAATAAGGGATATCGTTGTGGTACCATTATCCAGGGAAAGATGCTGGAGATCTTGGGAAAGATCTCTATAACTTGATTATCCAAGAGAGACATATGGAAGATTATCAATTGATGTAATAGCAGCAAAAACTAGGAAGGGAATGGAGAGTCATGCTCTTGGCTCAATCATCTGAGGGCTTAGAGAAAAAAAATCTCACTGTGCCAGTGGTTACCTGTAGCTTCATTTTCTGAGAGAAAAAAATGGGATAAAAACTTTTCACCCTTCAGGGAATCATCCACCACCACCACCACCACCACTTCCTTTTAGACTGACATCTTATTTTTGGCTGGGTGCTCAGCAGGACCTCAGGAGGCCCCAGGACAGCCAGAAAAAGCAAGTTATCCTGCCTGTGCTCTTTGGATTGCTTAAGGGAAAAGTACAGCATGCTAACCCCTTCACATAGCAGGAAAAGTGATAGAACTGCTCAACCCAGGTACAAGAAAAACCTCAGCATTTCTGAGCATCAGCTATAAGGACCACTGGATTATCATAAGCCATGAATGAATACTTTAGCCAAATTAGTTTATACAATTAGCTACATGAAACTAGTGAGGTTCTGAATGAAAACACTATCCTAATAGCAGGAGAAGAGAGAGAATGAATGATCTATAGCATGATTCTCTGACTAGGGAAGGAAGAAGGCTGAGGCATGTAAATATGATGAGAAGTCCTAGGGATCCATGAGGTAACATGAGTGCACCAAGCTCCTATAGGTTGTCAAAGCAGGACATAGAGAAATAAGGCTAAGGAGCTGCCAAAAACAAACTTGACACCAATTTGCTGAAGGCTAGCTGTCCCTACCTTGATAAAGGAAGGAATGATAATAGGAATGATGATTACAAGTAATATTTGTATAATGTTTTAAGGTTTGCAAAGTCCTTTCCATATATTATCTCATTTGATTCTCATGTTATTCGTGTCCCCACTTTTACAAATGAGAAAACTGAGACAGAAAGAGCTTAAATGATTTGCCCAGGGTCACCTGTTCAGTAAGGGTCTGAGGTAGGAGATGTAGGCAGACATCTAAGAAGAAATATGAAATCTACTTTGTCTCCTATGTTTACTAGCCCTGACCATGAGAATGACACATGTCCTAAGACCATTGCTTGGAGATCTGCTGGGAGCTGAGCAAATACTGCCCCATAAGAACTCTCCTCAGTACTTTCTCCATCCTTCTCTCTCTGTCCTTTCTGTCTCTATGCTCCTCAGTTAATTATTTGCAATACTCTAAGCCGTGGCTCTACCATTGAGTCACTGAGCAAAATATGAGTTAGAAAAGGAAGTTTTCAGAGAGAGGAGGTGGGCAGGCAGTCTTCAGAACAAAAATTTGCAGCATATTGAAATCCTGACAGGAGCAGCAAGTACACACTTCACATGAGAAAAGCCTACACAAGTGCAAGCACGCACACACACACACACATACACACACTGTCTTTCTCTTCCAGGAAACTAATGACAACTAATTAATATTAGTCAGAACCACCCTCTAAAGACCTGGGAAACACAACCTGGATCTGGTCCCTGAGGCTGCTACTGTGAGCCATCACAGCCTTTTGGGCCTATGGGACTAAATGGAGAAATTCACAAGCTATGTATTTTTTTCTCCTTTGGAAGCTGAAGTTATTTTCTCTTGGAATTCAGACCCCTACCCCCACATCCAACCCACTTCTACTGTCTGGTATAGGAAGCAGTTAGAAAGAGAGTATATATTCCACAATACTGCAGAGTTCAAGATAGAAGGCAGGAGGGGAATAGAACAGATTCCCAAACTACACTGATCCAGTTGGTCATTTGCGCCAAACATCAGGAAAGATGCTTTTCATCCAGAAACAGAGAGTTGTCATCATAGACTTTACTCTCTCATATAGAAACCAAACCAGAAAAGCATACCCTTTAGCAAATACATTCAGCAAATGAAAAATGTTCAAGGTTTGTTTCCTGTTCCCTTAAGCCTCTAAAGCACAAGAGGAGGTGGGGGAGCACTTATTTTGAAAACAGGAAAATGACAGAGTGGAGAATCAAAATCATAGGGCTATGATATTTCTCAAAGATCATTCAAATCTGGCATGACTTAGAGAGGTCAAGGGACTTGCCCAATGTCACACAGCAAGTCAGTGGCAGAGCCTAGGCTGGAATCCAGCCAAGTGCTCTTTCCACTGCCCTCCTGTCTCAAGGAACATTTCAAGTATCCAATGTGAGAGGTTGCATGGACAGCAATAAGTGGGGCAAAGCAAAACAGGTGAAGACCTCATTAATAATTCT
Organism: Bettongia penicillata ogilbyi; assembly: GCA_023548195.1. Taxonomy (NCBI): domain Eukaryota; kingdom Metazoa; phylum Chordata; class Mammalia; order Diprotodontia; family Potoroidae; genus Bettongia; species Bettongia penicillata. The sequence continues at coordinate 873,719 of JAJHZJ010000866.1, forward strand.
GTCTCAGTAGAACAGGAGAATAAAGGATTTATAGCAAGTCTGAAAGATTGATTGCAGTTTCCCTCTCCCTTCTGCCCTCCCTCAAAAGCAGTGCCTAAGGAAAAAGTTCTGTGCCAGGAAATAGTCGACTTGTAAAAAGTCACTACTGGGAGAAAAGATGATCAGTGTCAGTAATGTTGATGGGAAATGGCTTCTTTTTGGATACTAAAAGATGATGACCAGGACTGGGGGTTCCCTTATGCCACCCTACTCCCATGAAAATATACCAAATCTGCTGTTAAAGTCACCAAATACTATGCAATAAGCAAGTTCTTTCACCTTTCTGGGTAGAAATGGAAAATAGAATATTGTCAAGTAGTCAAATTGATTTATCACTTGGAAACAAATAGCCAGGGTCTTCTTGATCATATAAACTAGAAGAATTTGTGGTGCAGAATATTAATAGTAAAGAATTCAAGACTGTTCATTCAATATGCAACATTCAAGGGGGGTAGCCACAATAGGTAGAAGTAATAAGCAATAGATAATCACTGGATCCAATTCACCACTAAACACATAGGTCTCCAGTGCATCAAAGATCTTTCTACCTAGAAACATCAATATATTCTCAAGCTGCTAAGCTACGAAGATGACTTGACATTAACAGAATACTTCAGAGGTTCTAGCCTTATTCAGCAAGAGCTGCCTAAAACAGGTCATATGGGGTGAGGTCAGACTTGCATCTCTGCCACAGTTAATAGCTAGGAACCACCTAGAGAGAATTGACTTTTTGGCTCTTGCTATGCTACTGCCAATTATCATCTGCCCTTTATGGCTGCATCCATTAAACCAGGGAAGGGTAAAGCTAGCTTCTATCTATGGAGCAGCCATCACAAGTCTGTTCTCTTGTTTGTGTGAACATGCCTTTCTGTGTTGGAGGCTGGAGTGCTATGTGAAATATGCTCCCTATCAAACCATTTTTTCTCAATTGTTTGATTTCTGACACGGGCTTGCTTTTTTGGAGTCTGCTTCTTAACTTCTCTGGCAGCTAGGTAATGCAGTGGTTAGTGTGCTGGACCTGGATTCAGGAAGACCTTGGTTTAAATCTGACCTCAGATACTTAGTAACTATGGGATCCTGTCAAGTCACTTAACCTCTATTTGCCTCAATTTCCTGGAGTGTAAAATGAGAATAACATCGTCACTTCATAAAAGGATCAAGTGAATTAAAATTAGTGGAGCACTTAGCACAGTGTCCAGCAAGTAGTAGGCAATATATACCTTCATTATTCCCACCCCCCATCCCTCCCCTCCGACATTCAGCCTCCTTTAGAACTTTGCTACTTTGACCTCTGAGTTTACTTTATTCAACTATTCTTTCTTGATTAAGATAATTCTTCTATCTGTCACTAAAAAGTTGCAAAACTCTACTCTCCTGTTTATCTGTTTAGTTTTTCCATTTACCCTGAAGCAGTAGGGCAGGTGGATAGAGCCAGCCTGAGAATTCTAGTTCAACTACTGATATGGGTTCAACTTGGGTCTGTGACACATGATGTCTATAATTTTGAGCAAGTTCCTTAACCACTCAGTATACTGATAGTCAAGGCTTTCTCACCAAAAAGCTCTCCTATGCTGAGATGCGGGTGAGGGGGCAGAATCACAGGTCCATATCAATCTATTTTGACTCCTAGTTGTGTTTCTTCTTATTCAGTTTCACCCTCTTGCTATCCAAAACTTAACACTGATAGACAGGAGGGATCTACAAACCCTGGTCAATTTTTGTGACTTCAAATCCATTGTCATGCAGAAAGAGAACCAAGACTTGGTGATGGTTGGTTGCTTATAAGTTTCTAATGAGGCACCTATAAGTAAAATGACATTACAGGTAGATCCTGATTAATTCTGAAGATGAATACCACGAAGTGGTCCTGTGTATTCTAATATGTATTCTTCAATGTTACAGTTATGTGACATGTAATGATTGGTTCCAATTCAGTGGAAATATGTAGTGCAAATTCAAATAATGCAAGAACTTCATGGAATTCAGGATTCCTGGCAATAAGAACCAAATGGTATAACCCTTTTCTAAGAGCTTCCTAGAAGAGTAGAATTTTTTTCTCCTTCTCCATTCCTTGCTGATTCCTTGGCTTGTTGACCTTGTGTTCACAACATTTAAAAGGCTTGTAATTGGTTCTATGGCCTCATCAGCTAAGACTAATTAATATGTCATTAAGGTGCTATAAAATCTTTCTTTAGAAGTCATATTTTCCCTCAAAATCTGACCTCCTAGAATTTCTAACAAGAATTCCATGTGTCTGGGGGGGGGGGGTGGAGGCAAGATGGCAGAGTAGAAAGACACACATATGCTGGCTTTCCCCACACAGCCCATAAAATACCTGTAGAGAGGGACTCTCAACAAATTTCGGATCAGCAGAAGTGGAGAACAGCAAAGAGGGGGAGAATTCCAACCCACGGTAACCAGAAAGGCCCACAGGAAATATCTATTGCACCAGATGTGGAGCAGAGGCCAGCCCCCTTGGGGGCAGAATCTCCAGTCACAGTAGCAGCAGTTTGCAGATCCCTCAACCCACAGGTACCAAAGATCAGTGACTGGAAAGGGAGAAGGGCCTTCTCATAACTCTGGACTTAGGCCTAGGCTACAGCAGCCCGTATCCATTGTTGGATCAATAAACCCCTGGGGGCACTAAGCAGCTGATTATTACCTCAGCCATGTGGAGAGGCCCTGAGGGAGTTGATCTTTATCTCACACTAAATGGTGGCCCTGCCCCCGCAGCTTATCTGAATCTCAGCCCCCAGTGCTGGCTTAGTGGAACTAGAGGTCAGGTGACTGTGGAGAGGAAACTATGCTAAGATTCTGGGCACAAAACTCTCTCCCTGCTCCCAAACCAGTGGACATGCTTGATTGTGCCACCTTGGAGGAACTGAGATCTTACAAATCCCCAGAGTATACCCTACTCTTGACAAAGGACCCAAAAGTCAAGTAACTGGTTGGGAAAATGCCCAAAAAAGAGGAAAAAAAGTAAGACTATAGAAGGTTACTTTCTTGGTGAACAGATATCTTCTCCCATCCTTTTGGATGAGGAAGAACAATGTTTACCATCAGAGAAGGACATAAAAGTTAAGACTTTTGTATCCCAATATCCAAAATAAATATTCAATGGGCTCAGGCCATGGAATAACTCAAAAAGGATTTTGAAAATCAAGTTAGACAGGTGGAGGAAAAACTGGGAAGAGAAATATGCAAGAAAAGCATGAGAAGCAAATCAACAGCTTGCTAAAGGAGACTCAAAAAAATGCTGAAGAAAATAAGACCTTGAAAAATAGGCTAACTCAATTGGCAAAAGAAGTTCAAAAAGCCAATGAGGAGAAGAATGCTTTCAAAAGCAGAATTAGCCAAATGGAAAAGGAGGTTCAAAAGCTCACTGAAGAAAATAGCTCTTTAAAAATTAGAATGGAACAGATGGGGGCTAATGACTTTCTGAGAAACCAAGAAATCACAAAACAAAACCAAAAAATGAAAAAATGGAAGAGAATGTGAAATATCTCATTGGAAAAACAACTGACCTAGAAAATAAATCTGGGAGAGACAATTTAAAAATTATGGGACTACCTGAAAGCCATGATCAAAAAAAAAGAGCCTAGACATCATCTTTCATGAAATTATCAAGGAAAACTACCCTGATATTCTAGAACCAGGGGGCAAAATAAATATTGAAGGAATCCACAGATTACCTTCTGAAAGAGATCCAAAAAGAGAAACTCCTAGGAACATTGTGGCCAAATTCCAGAGTTCCCAGGTCAAGGAGAAAATCTTGCAAGCAGCTAGAAAGAAACAATTCCAGTATTGTGGAAATACAATCAGGATAACACAAGATCTAGCAGCTTTGACATTAAGGGATTGAACAGCTTGGAATAGGATATTCCAGAAGGCAAAGGAACTAGGACTCAAACCAAGAATCACCTACCCAGCAAAACTGAGTATATTACTTCAGGGGAAAATATGGTCTTTCAGTGAAATAGAGGACTTTCAAGCATTCTTGATGAAAAGACCAGAGTTGAAAAGAAAATTTGACTTTCAAACACAAGAATCAAGAGAAGCATGAAAAGGTAAACAGCAAAAAGGTCATAAGGGACTTACTAAAGTTGAATTCCTACATGGAAAGACAATATTTGTAACTCTTGAAACTTTTTTCACTATCTGGGTACTTGGTGGGATTACACACACACCGAGAGAGAGAGAGAGAGAGAGAGAGAGAGAGAGAGAGAGAGAGAGAGAGAGCAAGGTGAATTGAAAATTGAATAGGATGGGATCATATCTTAAAAAATGAAATTAAGGGGTGAAAGAGAAATATATTGGGAGGAGAAAGGGAGAAATGGAATGGGGCAAATTATCTGTCATAAAAGAGGCAAGTAAAAGACTTTTCAGTGGCAGGAAAAAGGGGGGAGGTGAGAGAAAAAACATGAAGCTTACTCTCATCGCATTTGAATAAAGAAAGGAATAAAATGCACCCTCATTTTGGTATGAAAACCTATCTTACAATACAGCAAAGTGGGGGAGAAAGGGATAAGCATGGTGGGGGGGATGATGGAAGGGAGGGCAGTAGGAGGAGGGAGCAATTAGAAGTCAATACTCCTGGGGAGGGACAGGATCAAAATAGGGAATAGAAGAAATAGGGGGCAGGATAGGATGGAGGGAAATATAGTTAGTCTTACACAACATGACTATTATGGAAGTCATTTTCAAAACTACACATATTTGGCCTATACTGAATTGCTTGCCTTCCCAATGGGGATGGATGGGGAGGGAGAGAGGAAGAGAAGTTGGAACTCAAAGTTTTGGGAACAACTGTTGAATGTTATTCTTGCATACAACTAGGAAATAAGAAATACAGGTAATGGGGTATAGAAAGTTATCTTGCCCTACAGGACAAAAGAGAAGATGGGAATAAAGGAAGGGAGGGATGTTAGGAGGGGTGTAGATTGGTGATAGGGGTAATAAGAATGCTTGGCATTTTGGGGGTGGGGGGAGTGGAGAAATGGAAGAAAATTTGGAACTCAAAATTTTGTGGAAATGAATGTTGAAAACTTAAATAAATAAATTTAAATACACACAAAAAAAGAATTCCATGTGTCCTGACAAACATTTCCAGGTAACACATTCATATTATATACACATATATGTACTCAAGTCCTCTGAATATTTTTAAGGAACAAATGGAAATATAGGCTAGGGATAAAATAATGTCCAATGGCTGATATTTTCACTGATCTAGGAAACTCCAGAGTGAAGAAATTCCCTCTATCAATGCAGATCAGCACCTTCTCTTCAACTTATGGTCTTAGAGAGTTGCCTAGAGCACAGCACTGAAAATCTAAGTGACTTGCCCAGGGTCATACAACCAACTTTTATCAGAGGCAAGGCTTGAATTCAGGGTTCCCTGACTCTGAACTAAAACTTAGTGAGGAAAATTTCTCAGGAATTAGAAGAGGACTTTGTAATGTGAGCATATAAGAAAACTTAGATCATAGGATTAAATGAATGAATTAGAAGGAATCCAAGAGATCATTTATTCCAACCCCTTCTTATTACAAAGGAAAGTGGGTCTTAGGTGAAATGATGTAATAACATTGCTACTGGCTGAACTAGGATTAAAACCCAGGTTTCCTGACTATTTAACATACTTCCCACTAGTCAGATCATTTCTTTTGCTACTGGGGAGAGGGATATATGCAAGTGAATACCAACTGAGGAGGAAAATGATAAAAATTTTAGGATAAACTTAAAAGCCAGGTCTTTATTCAGTTACCAGGCAGAAGACTGAGCCTTACTTTCTTAAGAGACCACCATTATGCAACAAAGAATGACTATAGAAATCAGATCCAGAAAGATATCACAGAGACCAAAAAGTGTGCAAGATGGGGATTGGGATACATTTTGGCCTAAGAGTAATGTCCCATAGTAATGGCAAATTAAACTGTGATATCAATGGTTCATTATGAAATATGTAACTAGCATTGGGTTTGTCCAAGTAATTACATTAATTCCACTATCATTCTAATTAAGCTTCCAATTTAATAAACCAGAAAGGATGGAGGGGGAGCTAGAAGCACTCTGTGGCTCAGCTCACCCATCACTAACTTGTATAATCTCCCTAAATAGAAGAGTTCTGCACATGTTTGCAAAATGCCAATCCACTCTTGACTATTTTATTTTTAGAGAAATAAAGTGCTCTACTTCGTGAGAAATTCAGTGCGGTTATCCTAGTCATGTTCTGAAAATCGTACTAATTACAGGTCTTTACTGTTCATCTATCTTCCTCCTACTGGAGATGAGAGAGGCATAAAATTTCGAGAGGCTTCCACAGGCCTTCCTGGGTTGGAAATTTTAGAACAGATGGGGAAAGAGCAACAACAAAAGCAGGAGACTTCAAATAAAGCATCACATTCTGACCCCTGGTGCCATCAGGTTCCCATAACAGTATGCACTTTCCCTCTCCAGGGAATTCCAAAACCATTCAACTCAGAAAACCTGTTAGGCACCAACAGTGTGCTGGGCCCTCGGCTATATTGTAAGAATTTCTTCCTTCCTCCCTTCCTTCCTTCCTTCCTCCCTTCCTCCCTTCCTTCCTTCCTTCCTTCCTTTCTTCCTTCCTTCCTTCCTTCCTTCCTTCCTTCCTTCCTTCCTTCCTTCCTTCCTTCCCTCCTTCCTTCCTTCCTCCCTCCCTTCCTTCCTCCCTTCCTTCCTTCCTTCTTTCCTTCCTTCCTTCCTTCCTTCCTTCCTTCCTTCCTTCCTTCCTTCCTTCCTTCCTTCCTTCCTTCTCTCCCTCCCTGCTTTCTTTCCTTCCTTCCTTTTTTCCTTTTTCTTCCTTACTTTTTCCTTCCCTTCTTTTCTTTTTTTCCTTTTGTCTTCCTTCCTTTTTTTCTTCCTTCCATCATTCCTTCCCCTCTTCCCTCCTTTTTTTCTTCTATGCCTTTCTTTCTTTTTTGGGGGGGCAGGGTGAGGGGAAAGGAGGAGCTAAGTTTATTTGTATGAGGAATTCTCCAGGAAAGAAGTTCCAGTGCTGACTTGCAGGTGGTCAAATATTATGTAACTCATGACTATAGAGAATGGCTTCAGTGCACTGAGAATTTCTGTGGTTTACCTATAATAACAGAACTGGTTTGTGAGGCTTGGGAAGGTGTATCAGCTCAAGGTGAGATTTGAATCCTGGTCTTCCTGATTGCCAAGTTCGGTTCTTGGACATACAAAGACAAAAATGAAGTAGTTCTTGCTTCCAGGAGCTTATGATGGAGTAAATATGTATATAAACAAATAAAAACAAACTAGTTACAAAATAAATGCATTTTTTTCAAGGCTGAGTCTCCATATTTCGCCCTGGATGGAAATTAAGGGTCCACCCCATGGGCAATCCCATTACCAATTGGCACAGAAACCTTAATCTGCTCCATTTAAAATCTGAGGCAGTTTACCTCTCCTCGGGCAGTCTGATGGCACTCCACGCCAAGGTCTCACACTTTTGGTGCCAAATAAGTTAATGTGTACCCCTTATCAGCTTTAGCCCTACTGCAACTCAGAACTCAGATGATTCATCAGCCTCAGTCTCAGCCTCAACCTCCCAATGTGAGACAGAGATTGACCTATGCTGCCTGTGGTAAGTCAGTGGCATTTGCACTAAAACGTAGATTGTTTGAGAGTTATGTTAAGGGGAAAATCACACAAAAATCAAATACTAGGACCCCTTGGTCTTATTACCAATGAGAGAAAATGATAGAAAATCCAGAATATATCCCTAGACCAACACCATTCAGCAAGCACAACCAGTCACTTTGGGTTTTATTACTGGGATGAGTTGAGTAGATCAAGTAAGCCAAAATACATGAGCAAGAATTAGTGCCTGTCCTTGGTACTGAGAAAAGGGAATGGAGATTGGAGGTGGAACTTTATATTTTGTCCAGAGAAGACCAAATGGTAAGTCCAAAATCAAAGGTCAATATCTTCCCTTCTGTTCTTGTAGCTTCCCTCTTTGCAGTCACCCATGCTTAAAACCCAGAAGGAATGGTCTTTGATGCCTTCCCATCCCTGTAGGCTGGGAGACATTGTGGTTTAAAAGGGAAAGGAATAAGCATTACATAGCATCTACTTTATGCCAAGTTCGGTACTAAATGTTTTACAAATATCGTCTTACTTATCTTCAGAACAACCCTTTGTGGTAGGTGCTATTATTATCCCTGTTTTACAGTCGAGGGAACTAAAATCAAAGGGTTAATGAGCAAACAATGGAGGAAAAGGTCACAATTATTTTTATCACAAAGGACAATTTCAGAAAACCTTTTATTCAGAAAGAAGTGCACACTACCAGAAAGCCAGTGCATCCCTTACATTGTTATTAATTAAGAAAAGGAAAGAAAGCCTGAATAACACTCATGGCTCATTCCCATGTTCCCTATCACTGTGGTAGTCAATACCTTAACACCACCCCTCCCCGTTGGGACAGGGAAAGAAGTATCTTACAAAATGCTGTAGTTACATACATATTTATCACATTAAAATATGACACTTCCCTTGTTCTGGCAGATGGACCTCACATTTTCTTCTCCATCATCTCATCTGATTGGAAGCTTACTCCTATTCTTTATGATACATCGCGATTAATTTGTTTGATAAATGAAAGGAGGTCGAAGATGTGTCAGGTTGCACTGATGTTTATGGTGTAAATGTCTTTATAAATCATCTACCCTCCTTCTAAGAAAATGCTAGGTTAATCCTTTTGTGTCCCTGATGCAGATGGTGAAGATGGGGACATGTTCTTGATTGGCCAAAGGTTTTAGGTTAGACAGATTGTGGTGTTGTCAAAGAGGCAAAATTAACGAACCTCTTACATATAGAACACTAAAGCAACACAATTAATTTGTGTGACTGCTTTGTTCCATGAGATGCCATCTGGTAGGCATTCCAGGAGAAGAAAAATATTGAATTGTTCTGACAACATGCAACAGGAAAAGTGTAACCCAAAAGCTCCCAGATACATTCAACTAGCTTTCCAAACTGTTTTGCCATAATTCTCAGTTTTCCCCTCAAAATGTCCACCCCAGCCATCAGAGGCTGCAGTCATGTTTTTAAGCTTCTGATCTATGAGAAAAAAATTCTTTTAATTCACCTTGTCAGAAAGCCCTGGTTAAGTCTTAATGTTAAATATGAAAATTGAACAGGAACATCCCAGACCTCCTCTGAATCTTTAAAATTCTCATGCTTTGGGGTCCCTCTTAAATCTAAATAGGAAGCATTTTTTTTCATTTGTTTCCAGTTTTGTACAGTCATTTCCACATATATGTTAGATTTTTTCCCCTCCCTCTCTCTCCTTCCCCAAGACAGTGTGCAATCTTACATAGGTTCTACACATAGATTTTTATTAAATACATTTTCCCCTTAGTCATGTTGCATGGAAGAATTAAAATGAATGGGAGAAACCATGAGAAACAAAACACAACACAAGAGAAAATGGTCTGCTTCATTCTGTGACCCAATTCCATAGTTCTTCCTTCTCTGGATGTGGAAAGGCATTTTGCCTCAAGAGTCCATGGGGAATATTTTAGGTCCTTGCACTGCTGTGAAGGGCTAAGTCTACCAGAAAAATTCCTTGCACACTGTGGTTGTTACTGTGTACAAAGTTCTCCTGGTTCTGCTCCTTTCACTCAGTATCAGTGCATATAAGTGCTTCCAGGCCTCTCTGAAGTCTTCCTGTTGATCATTTCTTATAGCACAGTAGTATTCCATTACATTCCCCAACTGATGGACATCCTCTTGATTTCCAGTTCTTGACCTCCACAAAGAGAGCTGCTACAAATATTTTTGCACATATGGAACCCTTTCTCATTTTTATTATCTCCTTGGGATACAGTCCTAGAAACAATATTTCTGGGAAAGAGTATGCACATTTCTGCAGCCCTTTGGGTATAGTAAAAGAAGCACTTTTTAAAAAGAATAAATGAATCTTGGGGGAGGAGACAAGCATTAGAATGAATGCTCTAGTCAGTAGCATGACAGAGTTGAAGGCGCACTGAATCTGTGTTCTAATCCTGGTGGGCCCACTTTGGGTGACCTCAGGCAAATCACTTAACTTTTAGGAGACATTTCAGTCTTTTGTGAAATAAGATTGGACTAAAAATCGGTGATGTCAAACTCAAATAGAAAGAGATTCCTGGTGGTGGAATATTAAGTTAGAAAACCACAAGTTAACATTTTACGTGTTGCATTATATTTTTTGTTAAACATTACTCAATTACATTTTAATCTGGTTCTTGCTTATTTAGGAGTTTTGAGGATAACATGCTCTTATTGGATCTTGAGACTGACAACTATGGATGACCTCTAAGGTATATTCCAATTGTCAGTCTCCAAACCTATGATTTTTTTTTTCTTTTGCCCAAGTCTGGTAGGGCACTAAATGTGGGCTCCATAGTCAGAAAGCCTGAGAATGGATTTCATCTATGTATAAAGCACCAACTTAATATTCCCTGTTCAGATTAAAGAGAAGGAACTGACTAGGCAGAACTACATGTCTCAGAATCAATGTTCCTAAGGTATCTTCCTGCTCTAAAATTTTAAAGACTAATTCAACTTCTTGATATAGGAATCTATTATTGGCTCCCATGAGATTTCATGTTGCATTTTTTTTTGTAATTCTATAATATGCTTATTATATAATGTTGTGTACTACAGACATTGGTGCTTTATCCATGGACTAGATTGTAATCTCCTTGACTTTGTCACAGTCAAGCTTTTCGTTTCTCCCCTAGTGCCTAGAATAGTGCTCTACACACAGTATGCACTTAATACATATTTGTAATATCTGTAGTCAGGCAGTAGCATACCAGGCACTGTGCATATCATAGATTAGTTTCCTTTAGGAGAAAGCAGCAAAACCACACAAAAAGTGACTATTTAACTTCCCAAATCCCAGGGAAGCTTCAACGTCCTGGGTTTCTTTGCAACTGTGCTAGCACTTAAAAACAAAATGTCATGATAAACACTAAGCAGTATAAATCTGAAAGAGGCAGTATAATGCAGTGTGTAGAGAGCTAGCCTTGCAATCAAGAAGATCTGGGTTCAAGTCTCACTCTGACACATATTGGTTGTGTCATCCTGGGCAAGTCACTTAAAGATCTTAGTACCCAAGCATCTCTTTTAGACTAGAACTTGCAAAATAAGTGCTCATCTGCATTGAAAAGGAAATTTCCAACTTAACTGATGAATTTACAAGGCTAGTCAACAAGGACCTTAGAAATCAGGTATCCCTGTTAAGTTCAGGGATTTGTTTTGTCCAGAAAGGCCAAAACAAAAATTGAAACAAACGAACACCGAAACCAGTCTGCTCTCAAGAAGCTCACAGTATAATGAGGCAGAAGCATCCATGCACCTATGTACAAATAGAATATATATGGAGTAAATTGGCAATATCTCAAAGGGAAAGTATAAGACTAAGGAGAACTGAGAAATTTTTTTCAGAAACTAGGACTTGATCTGGGACTTGAAGGAAATCAGGGCAGCCAGGAGATGAAGATAAGGAGAATATGAGGTATGGGGGAAATCCAGTGAAAGATGTAGATTTAGGAGGTGGCATGTTACGTCCAGGCCAGTATAGATGGATTCCAAAGAAGGTGGAAAAGAGGAAGAAATTTTTCATTTTAGCATGGAGGTAATAGACAGTTTGTTGAAGTAGGAGGTAGGAAGGGTAGACATGGTCAGATATCAGACTTGTGTATTAGGAAGATCAGTTGGATGGCTAAGTGGAGGATAGACTGAAGTGGGAACATACAAGGCAGGAAAGTCAGTCAATTTGCACGCATAGACAGATATAACATGCAGTATGTACATATATGTGCATATGTATATGCATGCAGGTATGTATATGTAGCTAGTTGGTAGTGATTGGATAGAGTATTAGATCTGGAATTAGGAGGACCAAAAGATATGAATTCAAATCTAACCCCAGACACTTATTACCTGTGTCACTCAGGGAAAGTCAATTAATCACTGTCTTCTCAGTTTCCTTAATTATAAAATGGGGATAGTAATACTATCTACTTCTCAGCATTGTTGGATACAATGAGATGATATTTATAAAGTACTTTGCAAACCTTAAAGTGCTACATAAATGCCGGCTATTATTTATATAATTATCCTATAGCTCATTTTGCCAATTGCTACCCTCCCATAACTCCATTAACATGCTAAATTACAAATCAATTTAAACAGTTGGAGCAATTGGCCCAGGGTGATTATCAGCTAACCACAGCATACCTTGTTTGCTTACATGCCTATAGGAAGGCAACATAAGAAGTGGTATTCTGCAGAAGAGGATGGATATCCCAACCATGCCCTGACTAAGATGCTCTTTTTCTTTCCTGAGTTGTTCAAAGTAGCCCTGACTTCAAACAAATGGCATTTAATAGAATGTGTATCAATGTTGTCCTGGGAAGCATTTCTCAGCAAACAAATGAAGTATTTGCTGACAAACAGGCAAGCAAAAATCTGTGACTGATGGGAAGAATCTACTGCTGTTAAATTTCAACCATGTATCTGAAAAATGTAAAAAATAGTGCTTCCTGTGGTTTGGTCAATAAAAGATTTTTCACTTTCTGGATTCTTGGTTTAAAAAGAAGAGCCTTTCCTCTAAGTAAAAGTTGTGCATTAGAACAAAGTAAATGTTGACTATGTGATACCAATAGTCTAATTTGGGAGGAAAGGGAACATCGCCATAAAAAATTCAATTTAATAAGTGTTTATTAAGTCCCTACTATGCACAAAGAACTGTTAGGCACTGGAGAAATAAAAAACAAATACAACATGATCCTTGCCCTCAAAGACCTCGTGGTATATTTGGAAAACTTAATATGTGCCCACATAAGTAAATAAAGTATATACAAGATACGGCAAAATAATTTCAAGAAAGAAAATGTTAATGAAGTGTGTGGGAGAGAAGTGAGTTCAGAAAGATCTCATATAGAACATGAGCTATCTCTATAATAATAATAAGGGCATTCATATAGCACTTTAAGGTTTCAAAACACTTTACAGATATCCCATTTGATCCTCACAAAAATCCTTGGAGATACATGCTGTTATTATCCCCATTTTACAGTTGAGGAAAATAAGGCAGAGATCAAGTTGCTTGCCTTAGGGTCAGAATTCTAGTAAATATCTGAAGATGGATTTGCACTCAGGGATTCCTGATTCCTGGTTCAGTGTTCTTTTTGTCTACACTACCTAGCTGTCTCTAGGAATTCCAAGGAGAACAGGAGAGGAAGCAGTTTCTTCCAAATACAGTGGAATATCTACCTCCTCCTAGAGGCAGGAGAAGAAATGTTCTAAAAGGGGAAACACATAAAGCTAGTTCGAGTCAGAGAGATTACACAAAATACTTTGTAATATGAAGTAAGATCTGAGTGGCAGATGGAAAGCAGATTTTGTAGGACCTTACATACTAAGGACTAAGGATGTTCCTCCTCAGAGCTGAAGAGATGTAAAATATTCCAATTTCCCTCTCGAAAATGACTTTGGTGGAGATGGCATTGGGATCTGAAGAAGGATGGCATCTTTGCCAGTGGGGCAAAGAGAAGAAGGAATTCGCCTGTATCTGTAGAGTGCTGAACTCTACAGTAGATTGTTCATTAGACTGTAAGATCCTCATTAGTCTGTCTTCTGATTCTTTTCGTATCTCCAGATCTTAGAACAGAGTCTAAAACATAGAAAGTGCTTAACAAATGCTTATTTATTTATTAGGCATGTAGTTAAGAAAACTAAAGTCCAAATCCTGCCTCAGACATTAATCAGGAGTGTGATCTTGGGCAAGTCACTTAACTTTCTCCCAGGATCCATTTTCTCATCTATACAGTGAGGATGGTGGACTTAATAGCCTTCAGTTTCCTTTCTAGCTCTGAAACTCTTTGATTCTATAAAAATGTTGGTTTCGGTATTAGACTTGCCCAGTATGTGCACACTGATTGAAGTAGAGGGTACTACATGATAGACACAGTGTTAAGCGTTGTATAATCATCACTTCCTTTGATCTTCACATCAACCCTGGTGATAAGTATCATTTTTACTCTAGTTTTACAGTTGAGGATACCGAGGCACAGAGTCATGAACTTAATAAGTGGCTGAGCCAGATTTGAATCAGGTATTCCTGTCTCTAGACCCAGTACTCTGCTTACTGCACCACTTACCTAGCTCAAGATCATAGAATTCAGAGCAAGAACTTAGGGATCATCCACTCTAATCTGTTCATTTTACAGATAAAGAAACTGAGGTCCAGGGATAAGAAATGAATTCCCCAGCATCACACAGGTAGTAAAAGAACCACGATCTGCCCCATCCTCCTGATCCACTATTCTCCTTCTCCTTGCTGTCTTTATGGACATCTGCCTAAGGATTACATCTGGGTTACCTTCCACCTAGGATGAATGCAGAAAGCCTTCAATCAGTCCAGATCCTGTTTGCTATTTGCTGGAGTAAAATTGTCTCAATTGGATTTAAAGTTCTCTTGCATGGGTCTGCTCCTCCGTCTTGCCCAAAGTAAGAGTAAAAAAACATTCCTGTCAGGAGTTAGATGGTTCCCACCAGTGCTATGGTTCTCCTAGCTCAGCTAAGCTGCTTGTTTCCTTGTTCCTTCTGCTCTGCCTCTTCCTTATTAAAGCATTCTGAGATTTGCTGATCAAGTCCTTTGGCTTTAATGATTAAGGGTCATAATTCACTTTGTTTCTGCACATTATCTGCTGTCAGGAGTTTTCCTGGATCCATTTTTATTTTTTACAGACCAGGGGCAGACACTTCCCTCACTTGGGCTCACTCTGGTATTTTCCATGCTAACATATTCCAAAAACCTGCAAGGTGGTGCTTTTCACCCATCTCGGTATTGCCTAATGAGGGCAGAGACTTGGGGAAATCAACTGCCCATTCTCTGAGTCATATCCCCTCTTTGTCCTTTAGCAGAAGTCTACTTGTGACTTCCTTTGTCAGGAGCCAAACTCTTACAAAGCAGGATTTATGAAATGTAAGTATTGTCTTGCAAAGGAAAGAAACCTGGCCTTGAAGACACCAGGACTCCACTTTTCATGTCCTAGATCCGACAATGAAACTTGATTTGTGACCATGGTCAACTCTCTTAATGTCTCTGAGTCTGTTTATTTATCTGCATTATTTCTCACCTGAAGTAACTGTCCTTCTAGCCCCAAGTCTCTTACAATTCTATTTCATCCTCCACTCAGCTGCCAAAATCGTGTTCCTAAAATACAGATAGGACTAGGTCAGTGCCCTGATGATCAATAAATTCCAGTGGGTCCCAATTACCTCTAGGATCAAACACACATTGCTCTGCTTGGTATTTCAAGCATTTTACAACCTGGCCCCATTCTTCCTTTCCAGACTTATTACACATTACTTCTCTTCATTTACCCTGTGGCTCAGCCAAACTCGTCCACTTGTTATTTCTTAAACATGGCTTCCACCTTCTGCCTCAATGCCTGTGCACAGGTTAGCCATAAAGCCTGGAATTCCCTCCCTTTCTTACCATCACCTCTCAGAATCCCTTGTTTCCTTCAAAGCTCAGCTCACATTCTACCTTTACATGAGGCTTATCCTGATATACCCATTCCCCAGCAGCTAACCCTCTTCACCTTAGGCAAAAAAAAAAAAAAAAGTTTTGTATTTGCATATTTGTATATATTTTTGCATATTTTTCTATTTGTACATGTTTGAATTCCAAGTGACTATGAAATGACCTGGCATATAGTAGGTGCTTAATAAATTCTCATTGATGGATTTTTAATTCCTACTAAATCTTTTTTGAAAGATTCCTGTGAGAAACAAATGAACTAGAACTTTAGATTCAGAAAAGGCCATAGAAGTTTACCTCTTGTTCTGTAAGAAGTTCTCCTAAAAATTGGAAAGAATTGTAGAATCATGGTACTAGAAGAGACCTTTAAGGTTATCTGGTACAATCCTCTTTGCAGAAGAGAAAACTAGTTAAAAGGTTAAATGATTGCCTAAAACCTCACACAGTTAGTAGCTGAGCCAAAACCTCTGACTCTAACTTAAGTATTCTTTCTACTGTCCCATACTGCTTCCCTATTACAACGTGTGAGAAAATCAAGGTGGTATTATTATTGTAATGGTCATTGTAATTACTAATCCTTGTGTTCCTGGGCACATAGGTTGATGTACCTCCAGGATCTTGACATGACATAGCATGGTATAAATTTCCTCCACGTGCCTTATTATAATTTCCCAAAGAAACACGGGTTTAGCATACCATTAAGTATAGTAGCATCTCTCTGGTCTTCATGCTATCCCCTTTCTACTATATGAAATTGACTTGTTCTAAAAAGTGTTTATTTGAAACTTTCAAAACTCAAGCAAAAGGCATCCTTTATTCACAAAACTGGAGCCAGTACTTCGACAAGAAGATTTTCTTGATGGAATTGAAAAAACAAAGTCAAAGAGCTATAAAGAAACTTAGAGATCATTATTTCTCACAAATGGGGAAACTGAGATCTAAAGGGCAAGTTGACTGAAAGGACTTTTCCCATATGCACTAAAATATTCATAGCAACACTTTATGTAGTAGCAAAGAACTAAGAAAAAAGTATATGTCTCTTGCCTGGGGAATAGCTAAGCAAATTGTGTATATGAAATGTAATGGAATATTATTGTGTTGTGAGAAATGGTGACTATAAAGAACTCAGAGAAGCATGGGAATTCTTCTGTGACCTACTGCAGAGTAAAGCTAAAAGAACTAATAAAACATTATGTATAGCAGCTACAACAATGTAAATAGAGAAAAAAAAATGAATGCTACATCATTATAATAACCAAGCTTGTCCCTGGAGATAAGGAAATCCCACCTTTATTTGCAGAGGTGATGAAATATAGGTGCAAGATATACTGCCACACTCAATCAATGTGTTGGTTAGTTTTGCTGAAATGTCTTATTTTTATTCTTTCCTTTGCATTTTCTTTTAATGAAATGACTTGCTAGGTAGAGAATAGAGGAGGGATATATTTTGGCAATTAAAGTTATATAAAAACAATCATCAATAATTTTTTTTAAAAAAATCAAAGTCATTCAGAGGAAGCTTTGTGACCTCCTCTAATACAACCTGAAAAGTCACAATGCCTTAGGGTAAGTACAGTTAGTACTTGAAAAAAAATCAAGGGTTTTATTACTATGAAGTTCTTTATATCTTCTAAAGAGATGATTCAGTAGTGTGAAAGAACTGAGGAAGACATTAAAAAAAATAATTTGCAAAGCTCTCAAAGGAAAGAAGGAATTAAAAAACCAAATGAACCAAAGAAGGAAGAAAATAACTGTTTATTAAGCACTTATTATGAGCCTGTGCCTGGCACTACGCTAAGCACTTTACAAATAATATTTCATTTGATATTCACAATAAATCTTGGAGGTGTATGATATTATTATTTCCATTTTACATTTGTGGAAACTGAGGCATGGGGCAGTTACCTAAGGCATACAGTTAGTAAGTGAGGCCAGATATGACCTTGGGTCTTTCTGACTGCAGACTTACAAAGAGAGATAGGCTAGTCATTCAGTGAGAGTAAAGAGTAAAAAATGGGCACCCATGTTTTGCATAAGTACCCACAAAATGTTAAAAAAAACTTTGACTTCTAGACCTAAAGGAAGGACTCCAAAATGGTAGGTGGATCTTTATAGAAGAGTATGGAAGAGAATCCCACAAGATGCTAAACTATTGTTAGCATGTGACTTGCAGTTGGAGAGTAAGTACCCACATCAATGAGATAACAATTCTGTTGAGATATTGAAGAGTTGGTCATAAATACAAGTCAATACAAATGTAAGACATAAGAGCTCGACCATGTTTTCCTTTGTAAACATGTCCTAGTTCTGTGACTCCAATTTATCCATTTATGTACAAGTTCCAAGTCCGTACTTTTCTGCTTTTCTTCCATGTAACAATCTGTAAATCAGGAAGCCCTCTTTATTACTGGAAGAAGTGCAGTCACTTCCCCAATGCCTTTTTCTCTGATGCTACAAGGTTTTTGTTTTGTTTTTTTTTTTCATCTTGATCCAGGTTTCTGTGAAAGCTACTAAATTATAAATGCTAGCAGAAGCTTTATTTATTCATTCTTGATCATTGTCTTGTTTCTCAATACAACATTAATTTAATCAACATTTGGAATAAGCCTAAAAGTCATTTGAAGAGTCCCCAAAACCCCTTCCTTTACATCCAAAAAGGCTTATCAGTTCTATTAAAAACACAATTGCTGCCTTACTTGGATATGTCTTTTGGTTCCCCTTGGGATATTTTTTGCTTCCAAATATTCTCCTAACTACCTGAATCATGTCTGGATTTCCCAAGACATGCCACTTCTCAGATTTCCTTAGTGACCGAGACAATATATAACACATGATATTAAAACTGCAAAGTAGTGCCTTCCTATTGATGCTTTGAAGTATTGCCATCACAGATCATAAATGGTGAATGAGTACTCACAAGAGTCTCCTGAAATATTTATAAATTGCTGTTATTTCTGTGGTTTACCACTTGGCCTGGGTGTGATTTATCCTTGCACAACTGTTCAATGGTGCAGTATAAATCATAGGAATGGGAGAGAAAGCCAACACACCCATGTTCATTGAGTTGCCCATAATAAAATGTGAAACTGGAGCATAAATCTGTCCAATGTGCTCGTCACATGGTGTGAGGTATGATGCTGGCTTTTTCAGAGTTGCACCCCTTCAAGCACACACCTCTGATTACCGCAGATGTTAAGTGATAATTAATAATTCATTCCTTCTTTAAAGTCATTTTTTGTGATGACTTCATGGCAAGTCAATAATTATAGTAGAATATTTGAGGATACCTTTCCATTTGGCGATGATCATTCTCTTCATCCTGAGTTATTTAGGGCTAGGAATAAAGTCTGAATATGTGAATTTTTTTGGCATAAGAACTACCCAGGCAAAGAATTTCCATCTACCAGTGCAAATTGACAACTTTTCTGTAACTTATTGTCTTAGAGAGCTGAATAAAGCACTGAGAGTTTAAGTGATTTACCCAGGGTAACATAGGCAGTATGTGTCAGAGGTAAGCTAGAAATCCAGATCTTCCTGGCTCCTCGGGAAGTTCTCCAGCCACTAAGACAAACTGTTTTTTCCTCCTTACATTTTTTAAAAGATCTGTAACTCAATAAGCATTTATTAAGCACCTAGTATGTGCCACACACTATCCTGAACACTGGGGCTACATAGACAAAAATGAAGCTATACCTGCCTTCAGTGAATGAAATTTCATTCTATCAGTGGAGACAAACCCTTCTCTCTCTCTCTCTCTCTCTCTCTCTCTCTCTCTCTCTCTCTCTCTCTCTCTCTCTCTCTCTCCACTCCCCTATCTGCCGCTCTATATATGCCCATCTATCTATCTATCTATCTATCTATCTATCTATCTATCTATCTATCTATCTATCTATCATCTATCTTATCTATCTACCTACCTATCTGTCTTTATATATCTATCTACATAGTATAAACTATATAGATTTTGCTTAATGATTTGTTTAGCAAGATCACTCATATATATAAAGCACATGCTATATAGATAATAGATGATAGAAAAGTAAATGTGAATATATACAAAATAGATATAAGAAATCTTATGGGGCAAGGCACTCACTAGCAGAGGTGAAATCAGGAAAGAATTCATGTAGAATGTAACTCTTAATCTGAATCTTGAAGTATAAAAAGGATTGCAAAAGGTAGGGGGTGGGAGAAGGGCATAATAACAGTCAAGGGGAATGATCACTGTAAGTGAGAGATGGAGTATCACATATAAAAAAGAAGGTCAATTTGACTGAACCTTAGAGTACCTGAAAGGGATACAGGAATATGTGTAATGAGGCTGAAAAGGCAAATTGAGGACAATTTGTGAAAGCTTTTGAATGACAAGTAAGTTTATAGTTGATCCTAGAGGCAATGCTCAACCCCTGAAGTTTAGTGAATAGGGCAGTGACATAGACATATCTGAAATTTAAGAAAGTCACTTTGGTAGTTCTATGTTTGTAAGGTAGATTGGATTAGGGAAAGATTTTAGGTAGGGAGTCGGATAGGATGCTATTGCAGTAGTTCAGGTAAGAGGTAAATAGGGCTTAAACTTGGATGGTGGCTCTATAAAGGGGAAAGCAGGGGACAGATAGAGAGGTGTGAAATAATAAATGACAAGCTTTGGCAACAGATTGGATACATGGGGCAAGTGAGTCTGAGAATGTCATGAAAGTTGCAAACCTGAGTGTCTGGAAGGAATATTAAATACATATTTTATGGAGTGCAGTGCAATAAAACTATATTAATAAAAGAATTCTAAAAACATTATTTAAAATTATTGGAGACTAAATAATTAAATCCCCCCTAGAAAATGGAGACAAATAGCAAAATAGATACTAGGAAAATAGAAAACATAGAATCAAATAATAAAATCATTAAAGATGATGACAATAAAACAATGTACTAAAATTCTGGGGATATTGCTAAAGTAATCATTAGGAGAAAATTGTTATCTCTAAACACTTTTGTCAGTAAAAGAAAAAAAGAACATATCAACAAACTGACATGTAACAACATTAATAACAAAAATAACTTTAAAAAGTAAATAAAAATAAACACCAAAATAGGAAACCTGAAAATCAAAGGAGAGACCAACCAAATTGAAGGCCAAGAAAAAAAAAACATTTAATTAATAAATGAAATTTGAAGTTGCTAAAAAAAATTAAAATAGAATAACATTTGCCAACTTGTAAGAAAAATTACAACAAAAATAGTAAAATAGCGAATTCACAATCAATGAAAAATAAGTAAAATAAATTTTAGAAACTTTTACTCAATTATATGTCAATAAAATTGGAAATCAAGAGGAAATGGTAAATGATCATAAAAATATAAAATTTTCAGATTAACAAAACTAGAACTAGAAGACTTTAAGAACACAATCTGAAAAACAAACATTAAACAAAACATAAATAAGCTCCATTTAAAAAAAGTACCAGGATTTACAAACAAAATCTACCAAACATTTAAAGAATAGTGAATTCCAATATTATATAAAATAATTTTTAGAGTAGAAAAAGAAGCTCTAATATATTCCTTGTGTGATAGAAATACAATACTGATACCTAAATTAAGGAGATTATAAGCATAGAAAGAAAAATTAAACTAATTACCCTTAGTGAATATCAAAGCAAAACATTTAAAATAAAATATTAGTAAAGAGGTTACAGTTACATATCACAAAGATTCTATGCAATGACAAGATGTGATTTATATCGGGAATTCAGGCATGGTTTAATAACAGGAAAATTATAAACATAATTAACTCTAAAATAAAAGCAACAAAAATCACATTACTAGAGTCATAGATACAGAAAAAAGCTTTTTAACAAGATGTATTTTCCAGTCTTATACAAAACAAAACACTAGAAATTGTAGGATAAATAAATCTTTCCTCAATATGTTACATTGGATCTATCTAAAACAACAAAGTGTCATATCATTAAGAGTGATAATATAGAGGACTTTCTACTAACATCTGCAGTAGGAGGGGAGTAGGGGTGCCCCCATTATCATCATTATTATGATAGGCGTAGGGAATAACACAAGAAAAAGAAAACGAAAGAGCAGGTACAGGCAAATGCATAGGCAAAGAGGAAAAAATGTCTTTTTTGCTGATAATTTGATGCTTTCTTAGAGAACTTCAGAGTCAATTAAAAATTAATTGAAATAATTCACAACTTCCAGAAAGTTCCAAGATATAAAATAAACCCACATAATTCATCAGTATGTTCATATATTACCAACAAAATCCATCAGATGGAGCTAATAAGAGCACTTACATGTAAAATAACATTAGTAACTTTAAAATAATTGGAAGTCTACTTACCAAGATATACATAGGTACTATACGAAAACAACAAAAGTCACTCTTTGCTCAAATAAAACATGTAAACAGTTGGAGAAATAGTAATTGCTTATGGGTAGGTTATCAATATAATAAAAATGGTATTAGTATCTAAATTAACTGATTTACCCAGTGTCCTACAATCAAACTATCAATGGATTACTTTATATAACTAGAAAAAGTCACAGAATTAACCTGGATAAATCTCAAAGCAAATAATGAAAAACGTGGAAAAATAAGAGATCTAGCAGTAGCAGATGTCCAAAAGTATTTCTAAGCTGAAGTCACAAAAACCATTTGGTACTGCCTACAAAATAAAGAAGTTTATCAGTGAGACAGAATAAGCACACAATAGAAAGAGGAAAACAAGCATATTAGCCTAGTTTTAATAAGCCCAAAGATCTCACCTGTTGGGGTAGAAACTTGTTATTGACAAAAAAATTGGGAAAACTGGAAAGCAACCAGTCAGAAGCTAAGTGAATAATCCCACATTATTGGACCATGATAAACTCCAAATGTGTACATGACTTAGACATAAAGGTTAACATAATAAAGAAACTAGAGGAGAGAGGAAGAAATTACCCATCACATCTCTGGAAGGGGAAAAGTTTATAGTGAAATAAGAGAAAGGACAGAAGTTAAAGTGGACACTTTTGATTACATAAAACTTATGTAATCAGTGCAGCTAAATTAGAAGAGAAACAGATAAATGGAGGAAAAAAATCATTGCAGCGTTTCTCTGATAAAGTTAAGATTTATGGGGACATTATTCAAATTTATAAAATTAAGAAGCCAATTGATAAATGGTCAAATGATATGAATACACAATTTTTAGAGGGAGAAATCTAAATTGTCAGTGAACATATTTTAAAAAATAGTCTCAATTGTTAATCAGTAGAGAAATAACTCTCAAGGCCACCTAGCACCCCTCAGATTGGAAAAAAATGGAAAATGAAAAATGCTAGAGGGGTTGTGGGGAAATGGACATATTAATACACTACTACTGGAAGGTTTGTAAACTGTTCCAGTCTTTCTGGAAAGCAGTTTGGAATTATGGCAAAAAAATCTATGAAACTGCACTTACCCTTTGACCAGCACAGCTAGATCTGTATCTTCAATGAAAATAGAAAGGAAGAGAACCTATACATACATAAATATTTATAATAGTCCTCTTTGCAACAGCAAAGAATTGGAAATGAGAGTCGTGAGTGGGGAGCGTTCCCATCAATAAAGGAATAGCTGAGTCAATTATAATATATGAATGTGATAGTATAATATTACAGGGTAAGAAATGATGAAGAGGACAGTATCCTCCTCATCTTAGAAGACTTGTATTACTAATAGTGAGTGAAATAAGCAAAAGGATAGGAGGAGAGTTTATTTTTGTGGTTCGGTTATTTCAATCGTATCCTACTCTTTGTAACCACATTTCAGTTTTCTTGGCAAAGACTCTGGAGTGGTTTGCCATTTTCTTCTCTATCTCATTTTATAGATGAAGAATTGAGGTAAATTAGGTTAAATGAATTGCACAAGGTTACCCTGTTAGTTCACTTAAATCCAATTCACTTGCACTGCATGGCATCACCTCCCCTATGTCATGGTCCTTTCCATAATGAAGAACAAGTAACAACAGCAGCAACCACTTCTGTCAGAGACCATGTTTGAACTCAGGAAAACTCATCTTCTTGACTCCAGGTCCTTAATTCTTATCTACTGAGCCACTTTGCTACCCCTGTTTATGCAACAAGGACATTGTAGAGACTTGAGAACTGAGATCAATGCAATGACCAGCCACAATTCTAGAGGAATCTGACAAAACAAGCTACTTACGCCAAGGTAAAAAGAGGATGGATTCAGAGTGGAGATGAAGATGTTTTGGCAGGGTGGATGGGGGAGATTTGGCTAATAAGGGATATATTTTACGTGATTTTAAATAATATTATATATATGTGTATATATGTTTCTCTTTTCATTATTTCTCAATGGGGAGGTGTGAAATAAAAGACTAGACAGTTTTTTATTGAAAAATATCAAATTAAATTTTATAATTAATAAATTTTATAATTTACAATTATAATGGTAATTTTATACATCTATAATTAATAATTTATAATTACAAAGTAATTAATTTTATAATAATTATAATTTTATAATTAATCTTTATTTAAAGATTGTTAAATTAATTGACATTTGATTCATATATACACATATATGATGTATATATAACTGTATGTATATGTGTGTGTGTATGTGTGTGTGTGTATTCAGTCCAATGGTACAAATTTAAATGTACTCATGTCTTCTTATCCTGTTTAAGATTTATCTATAAATCCTCCACAGGTAGTATACACAACATGTTGGGGACTTTCTGCTAGCTATATTAACATTGTGTTTACACCACTAGAGTACCTTTCTTGTCCACCATGTATTCTTTATTCTCATATGAGCGGTCAATGTCCTTTTCAAACTACACATAATCTCTTCAATGTCTTTCACATCAATTTCCTAGATCATTCATTATTGATGCGGCAATAGCCTCCTCATTCCTACCACTCACCTCTCCATAGCTCCATGGATGACCTGCAACTTCAATTCTTCAAAGACTGCAATATTCCACAGCATTCAGGAATTCAGAATTACTGGGAAACGTTTAAAAGTTGTACCTTTCTTTTATGGAGAAGTTTGAGGTCATTTAAAGCCCTATACAATTCTCCAAATTCAAACCATTTCCCACTTCAATTAACTGTGGATACAATATTCTACCTATCTTTAATGACAGAAGGAGAGAGAGAAGGAGAGAAAGAGTGAAAGGGAGAGAGAGACAGAGAGAAACAGAGAGATGGAGAGAGACAGAGACACAGAGACAGAGACAGAGAAGTACGTGTGTCATCACATAGACCTTCCTTAGTAGTTATTGATCCTATTTTAGTCTGGAGAAATAGTCATTCTTCATTCTTTTTTTTTCTACATGGATAGTGAGATTGAAATTCCCAAGTGATTATGTATCCCATTTAAGAGTTTCTATAATGTTCTTGGACTTGATGAAAAAAATGCAATGTCGTTTGTGAACTGGATCATCTAGAGTATGCTACAAGCTATAAGGAATCTCTTTTTAAGATTTTAATTCAGTGATAAATATACTTAATAGCAGTGGAAAACAGCATTGATGAACACACCTTCCTTTTTGACATTAATAATCAAAAGGTCATCAAGATCACTTTTCTCATTCCATTTTCTGTAGAATCTTGCAGTATATATGTGTATGAAAGATAACTTGTTGAAGAACAGTCTTTTAGGTGCAGGTTTGATTTTACTTGAGCAAACAAATGTTCGGCATCCTCCTCATTGTCAGATACCATGAGAATTGATTTTTCACCAGCAGCACAGTCAGACCTCCACAAGTATATACGTGTTCTAGTCCAGATGACTTTCTCATCTTTATTTTCTTTTGTGCATTTCTTATTTACTTATAAAGCTATGAAGTACGTGTAAATGTTGTGGTTCCACTATCATTAATGGAGACAAGAATTTTTAACATAAATCCTGACAGATCTTTTCTATTTTTCATTTATGTGCTGCCTTTCTCCTAGTTCCATTCTTAAGTAAATAGATGTAAAAAGATAGTGTCTTTCCCTACTAAGGGAAAGATAAAACATAAAAAAGAGCTCTTAACAAAACAGTGGGGGTGGAGTGAAGATAACCATATTGCAGCATGATGGCAAAGCCCAGGGACTGAAACATTGCTGATCTGAGTCCTTCCTCAAAATAGAGGAACTAACCAATGGGAGAAGGGGTCCACAAGGGTAAAGGATGAAGGCAATTGAAACACAGTGGTAAAACAGGAAAGTAAAGAATGACTGATCTAGAGATGATCTAACTTAATTGGGTTGCTAAGAAAAGTTGCAGCAAATTTGATTTTTCTTCCTGTTTCTCACTGTTATGTAAGATGGTATGGTTAACAATTTTCAAATATCTTCTACAGAAATTTACAAATGAGTATACATTGTAAACTGGTATTATCCTTGGATAATATAATTCTTTGCTTGAGAAAGAGGTCAAGCCCATGTGATTCCTAGTCAGTTTTGGTTTCTTCATTACAAATTAATAAAGATGAAAGATCCTTGGGAGTTATGATAATCAGTTTTGATGTCCTTTTCTTTAACTGCTTCTCATTTTTCAACATTCTCTCTGTAATTCACCTGAAAGAACATTGGAGATAGGGATTCTTAGTCTATCAGGGTCAATTAACAGATAAAAGTATAATGATATAATAGTCATATCTGCCTGCTGCCTGTTTCTAAGAAATTTCTAAGAAATATTTTTCATTTTTTTAAATAAAATTTTCTTGTATATTAAGATGTAAAACTGTTATTAGCATTTTCCAGCCAAAGTCTGCTAATGCCTGATTTAATTAATTCTTAATTTCTTATGTTCATCGTGAGTGATTTTTAAAGCCTATACATTTTGAAACAGCTCAAACTTTACGCAGCAATGAATGCCTGTCTGTTGTATTTAAAAATTTAAATTATACTAGGGTCGTAGATTACTATGTTTTATCTACTAGACTATTGGCTACATATTTTATATTCAGTCCCTAAATCTCTTAAAATTAAATATGTAGTAAAGATGGTGAATATGTAATTTATTAACAAAAAACATTAAAGATAAAGATTTAAAGCTTTCCATTATGAAAGGTCTCTCTGTTATCTACATCTCCAGCTTCTCTTGCTTCTTTCTATTTATGAAAGGAAAACATTCTTTTCAAACTTCTCTCGTCTTCCCTATGAACGGTCTCTAAAATAATGTTAAAACTACCTTCTCCCAAAGAAATCATAAGAATGGGAAGAGGTACCACATGTGTTGTGATCAAGAACTGGAAATTGAGGCAATGCCCATCAATTGGGGAATGACTGAACAAGTTGTGGTATATGAATGTAACAGAATACTACTGTGCTATAAGAAATTATGAACAATCGAACTTCAGAAAAACTTGGAAAGATTTATATGAACTGATGCTGAGTGAAGTGAGCAAAGCCAAAAGATACACAGTACAGTCACAGTGTGTGAGGATTGCTTCTGATAGAGTAGCCCCTCACAATGCAAGAACTTAAAACATTCCCAAAGGACTCGAGGCAAAATGCCATCCACATCCAAAGAAAGAATTATGGAATCAGAACATAGACTGAAGCAGACTATTTTCTCTTGTGTTATGTTTTGGTTTGGTTTGGTTTTTCTCATGGTTTCTCCCATTCATTTTAATTTTTCGAGGCAGCATTACTAATGTGAAAATTTGTTTAATAAGAATACACATATAGGACCCTTATAAGACTACATGCTGTCTCAGGGAGAGAAGAAGGAGGGAAGGGGAGAAAATTTAAAGCTTAAAGCAGTGATTGTTGAAAACTGAAAACAAATTAATTAGTTTTTTTAAAAAACACCATCTCTACAACACTCCGTTTGACTCTTAGAGATATCATGACAGCTTCGATAGTTACTGTTATAGAACCTAGATAAATGAATGTTACACCCTATATGCAAAAAGAATACAACATAATTTGGGTAACAGTGTGCACTAGCATGGGGATGATAAGACAGGAGTGAGGGAGGCTTCACATAGAAGATGAAGTTTGAGCTGAATCTTGAAGGAAACCAAGAATTCCAAAAGCAAAGGGGATGAAAAAGTATATTCCAGTTAGGGGGAATAGCCAGTACAATGTCATGAAGTTGCAACATAGAGAAAGGTATGTGAGAAACCACAAATAGGATAGTATGACTAGATTACAGAAAATGAGAAGACAAAGAAGAAATAAAAAGGCTAGAAACATAAGAAGGGGCCAGATGGTAGAGAAATTCAAATGCCAAATAGAGGGGTTTATATTTAAATCTAGGGTAATAATAAACCATTACAGTTTATTGACAATGGGGTGATGCACATGATCAAATCTATGTTTTAGGAAAATCAATTTATTGGTTATTTGGAGAATGCATTGGAAGAGAAAGAGACTGAAAGCAAGAATACCTATAAGAAAGTTTATGCTGAGGATTATGTTCACTTACACTTTTATAGGAAAGGAGGGAAATAATCCTATATAATGTTACAATCAAACGAAAATCTTTTTAAAAACTCAAATGAATCATTGATTTTCCTTTTAAAATGGCTCCTCTATTTTGTCTGGATTCTTCTAAGCTTCTTGCAAGGAGCAGGTGTTGAGGGACTGAAATGCAGTGATATTTCCCCAAGTCAACACAGCAGTAAAGTGCACCTCATACTGGTTGTTGCTGTATATGTGGACCCCTAAGCTACCAGTTGATGTGGGAAAGGGGGCTCAGGAACCCTGGAAGGGTACCATAGCTGACACTTGCATCCTAGGGAGACTCCTGACATTGAGACCCAGCTTCAGCTTCTCAGGAATAAAAATTTACCCTTTAATCACACTGCTCCATTTCACATGAGTTTCCCTTCCTCAGCCAAAGATGATCATTACCAGATATTATGAGTACTCTTAACTTCCAACCAGAAAGAGATAAAGAATACCTATTACAAGTTTGCCAAGAAATACCATCCTGACATGAATAAGGATGATCCTAAGGTTAAAGAAGAGTTCTCACAGTTAGCAGAAACATGTGAGGTGTTAAGTAGTGAAATGAGGTGAAAACAATATGATACTTATTGTTCAGCTGACTTTGAATTTGGAAGAGAAAGTTCTGGATAGAGCTCCTGAAGGTGAAGTGACCGTTCTGTTGATGTAGAGAAACACGCTAGGAAGATCTTTTGAGAGTTTTCAGGATCTTCATTTGGAGATTTCCAAAGTGTACTTGGTCAGCTGCAGGAGTCCATCATGGAATTGACATTCATTCAAGCTACAAATGGTGCTAACAAAGAATTTACTGTGAACATTAATTACTCATGTGAGCAATGTGATGGCAAAGGAAATTAACCAAAGTTCAGCAGTACCATTACTGCAGTGACACTAGAATGGAAACCATAAATACAGATCCTTTTGTGATGTATTCTACCAGTAGGCAGTGGCGAGGACATGAATCCATAGTTATTGTTCTTGTGTAGTATGTAGGGGAACAGGACAGGTCAAGCAGAAGAAGGTCATGTCCCAATTCCCATAGGAGTGGAGAATTGCCAAACTGTTAGAATGCCTATTTGAAAAAAATTCCTAATATCTGAGATTCAGGGAAGTCCTGGGTTTAAATGGGATGGAACAGGTATCCATTCAGACCTCTTTATTTCTGTAGCTCAAGCTGTCCTTGATGGGACAGCCAGAGTAAAGGGACTATATGAGATAATCAATGTCACAATCTCTCCTGGATACGACAAGATATGGATGAGTGGAAAAGACATCCCCCAGATTAATAGATACAGCTATGGTGACCATGACATTCACCTAAAGATTAGAATTCCTAGAAGACTGATAAGGAGGTAGCAAAGTGTAATGTTAAACTCTGCAGAGGATGAGATTAATATCAAAATAATATGAGAAATACAACTACTGATGGCAGCACCATGGATAGCTCTGCCAGAGGCTTAGGTAGGCCTGTGACTAGGGAGAACAAGAAAGGATCCCATTCCAAATTACAAAAATGTTTTTTTCTTGGTATCCCAGGTAAGACAAACAGTCCACTGGAAACTAGATAGAGGAAATCACAGGGACACATCGTTCTGTCTGTTGGACAGGAAAATTAAAGGATCCTAGATTGATAGCATAGTAGTTGCATGCAGAGGCTCCCTGACATACTTCAGCAACACAATAAAATTATGTGACAAATTTTCCCTTAGAATAGTGTTAATAGTGGATGGACTTATCAATAAGATATGACTTAACTCTAAGATAGACCCTGATATCTTGACAAATGGTATGAATTTCCTGTCCATAAGAAGGTAAGCCAAATCTTTCTGACTCTGCAGATACTAGAAAAAATACATACTTCTTATGGAGCCAAGTTTTTATTTTAGAGTTGGATGTGGTATGAATTGTAGCTATGGAACTTTAAGAAAAAAAGAAAACACAAAATCTCTGCCCATAACTTAAAATGAAGTCCAGAGCTGCATGCAGCCATGGATTAATGAACTTTTCACTTAACAAGCATCCTAATGAATCACCCAAGTGAATCCATCCCTATAGGTTTTCTTCTCTAGGAGCCTATACTCAGTACACTTTGACAGTGTCCTTTTCCTTCTCAAATGATATGTCAAGAGCTATTCAGTTTATCTCTTCCTCACAACCACATCTGTGTGTTATTGTTTTCAAAATCCTAAGGGTACAGTTCATCTTGTAAACACTTTGGTCATATGGTGAAGGCATCTAATGATCTGAGAAGATTAATGAGGACTGGGGTGGGGAGGTAGTTGTATTGACTATAAGACATATTTATCAGTATGGCATTATCCTTACAAAGGTAACCTGTCATCTCTCCCACTTTACTTTTGTCATTTAATGCCATACTTGAAGTCCACCATACTGCCTTTGTACTAAGTCATACTATAGCCTATGTCCCCTAAATAGATAGAGTTCAGCTGTTCCATTCAAACTGAGCTCTTGACAACCATGTTTCTTGGATTACTGTCCTTACATTGTTTGCATCATCCAAAAAGTATATTTAAATTATTTGCCTCTCAAGAATCATTGTCTCTTCACATACAAATGTTTGTGTTTTAAATAGTAATCTAACCAGTTTCAGGTTTTCAAGTTAAACCATAGCAAAGTGTAGCGTTTCCATGGTAGCCACAGTTTTATTTGAATATTGTGACTTCTAAGTGTTAAAAACAAAAATTCTTATGCTAAAAGTGAAGCAGGTTAATGAAGAACGTTTCTGAATGATTCTACTTTATTTCATTTTTCAAATTTCTAAAAATAAAAGTACTATTAATGTCTAATTTAAAACATGTAAAGTGATTCTGTGTTAATGCAAATTAGATTATCTGCTGCAAAAAGATATTTGAAAACCTAAAAAATAAGAAAAGAAATGAAGATAGTTCCCTTGGGACTTTTTTTCTTTTCTCTACGGAAATAGGAAGGGGAAAGATAAAGTCTACAGACTGATCCTGAAGATGAGTAATTTCTCCTGACAGACACACCTAGCTCAGGAAGGCAGTGCAACAAAAGACAGAAAGATGCTATCATGAAGGGTGAAAAAGGGAATAGCAGCCTTTGTTTATTATTCTTGGGTAAGTTTATATAGTATTTACTCCCTAAAAAAAAAACACATAAAAAATCCTCTTCCTGGGAGGGAAAAAGGATCTAATGAAAGGAGAACAAAGTTTGGGATATCTACAATGGAACAATAATTTGGATGTAAAGAATGAATGTCCCTTTTTTCATAGGGACAATTAATAATAAATTATGAAGTATTCTGCGATGTGCAACTAGCCACAACAGTTCTAGTCTCCATTCATCAAATGATGTCACTGTATTTGGGTTTAAGAATTATTTTATCAATAGTACAACTCTTATCTTTCTTTCTTGTAACAGTTTTTGCCCCTTTTCTTCTCTTTTCTTTCTTCTCTCTCTCTCTCTCTCTCTCTCTCTCTCTCTCTCTCTCTCTCTCTCTCTCTCTCTCTCTCTCTCTCCCTCCCTCTCTCTGTCTTCTTTCCTTCCTTCCTTCCTTGTTCCTTCTATCGAAACTCCCTATTTCACCCAAGCTAGAAGTGTGCAGGTCACTCAGAGGACAAATCCCACTATAAGAAGCATGGAAGCTTTGATCTGCTCCATTTTTTTCTGATTTGGGATGACATGCCTCTCATTAGTCTGCCTGATGGCCCTACTCTTCCAGGGGCTCATTATGTAGATGCTAAATTTAGTGAAGATCCTTGATTGGCTTTAGGTTCAATGCAGCTTTTAACTCCTGAACACAAGCAGTCCACCAGCCTCAGCTTTTGCAGCAATGGGACTTCATAGTTCCTATAAAGACTACTAGCATCATGCCCAAATGGCCATCTCTTCTTAAATGAATAAGAGGATAAGATCACCTATGTTCCTTTCATCCCACCAATCCATCAAAAATGCAAGAGTTAGTCTTGGTTGACATAAAAATCACCCAAACAATTCCATTCCTTCTCTGCTCCTCCACCTCCTAAACACAATGCAAATGCATTCTTTTATTATCCTTCTTTTGGCATTAGACAGTTGCATTTAACGTTAGAATCGATTCTTACAAATTCAATTCAGTAAATTTTGATTGTTATCTAATATGTTTAAGATGCAAATAGTAAGCAGATAACACAAAAACAAAACCTCAGGACCTTGCCTTCCATGAGTTCACTTTCCAAAAGAAGAGGGGATGGAGATGACAACATGTACACAAATAAATATCATGCAGGGGGAATTGAAACAGAATCGCACTAACAACTGGGAGATCTGGAAAAATTTCACAGAAAAGGTGGAACATGAGTCTAGCCTTAAAGGAAGACTAGAATTCTGAAAAGTGGAGAGGAAATTTTAGGTATAGGTAACAAATTGTAGGAATAAATAAAAGATAGAAATGGAGTCCCTGTTTGAGAAAAAGCTAGTAAGCTATTTTGATGGAATCTAGAATTTTTGAGGAAATTTACATAGAATAACACCAGTGAGAATTCAGATTTTAGGAGACTTTAAATGCAGGACTAAGAGGCTTGTATTTTTTTCTAGAGGCAGTGAGGAGTCACTGAAGGCTTTTTAAAGATGAGCATGTCATGATACTCTTCCACAAAATTATTTTGGTAGCTGCATGGAGTATGGATTGGATAGAGGAAAAGATGAGTCAGAAAGCCCAATTAGGAGGTTATTACAATAGGATTGGTGAGCGGTAACAAAGGTTTGAACCAGGATAATGACTATGTGAGTAGAGAGATGAACTATGCATGACAGATGTTTTGTAGGTGGAATTGACAAAATTTGGCAGTGTATTAAATGTGGCACAAGAAGGGAAAAAAGAGGCAAGATTATCTCTGAGATTACAAACCTAGGCAACTAGATAGATGGTGGTACTATCAAAAGAAATGGAAAAGATTGAAAGAATACTATTAACAGAGGAGACAAATGTTGAGTATGCTCCAGAGCTGACTTTATCCAGGGCATGAACGAAAGAAAGATAAGGGGGAAAGCAATATTTATTTGCGAAAAATAAGTCAAGATTTTATAGGAAAGACAAAAGACTAGGGTGAGGATTATAGACTGGGAAAATAAGTAAAGATAGAGATAATCCGGAGATTATTAAGATCAGAGAATAAGTTAAGTAGTGTGAGGCAGAGGAGATGGAGGAAAAGAACATTATGATAATAAAGGAGGAATTTAAGAATTAAAACAATGGTGAAATATTTCTTGGTGTTGGTGAGAACAAGAAGGAAAAGATTGAAAGAGAGGTAGATTTAAGGACTAAAGAATAGTTGTTTCAATTTGGATGTATTGAGTTTAAGACATCTATAGAATACCTTTCTAAAATAATTTTGGCATGTAGTTCATATGGGATAGAGGTTCTGATGAGATATATGAACATCAAACATAATTAGGGATATATCTGTGTAATGATTAAACTTGAACACATGGGATTATATGAAACAAGAGACAGAAAGAAAGAGACAGAGACAGAGAGACAAAAAGAAATGATGAGAGAGAAGGAAATGGAGAGGGAGGGAGGAAAGAGAGAAGAAGAGAAGAGGAGGAGAGAAGAGAACAGAGATTCAAGACAGAGCACTGGAAGAGTGATACTCATTCTAAAAGCTTAGAGATGTATGGTTATCTAATAAAGGAGAGACAATAAGAGTAGAAGAGAGCACTTTCACAAAAGACAACAGAGAAAAAAATCTTGACATGGAATGGTCAATAGAAGCAAAAGATGCATAGAGGTCAAGGTGGCAGAGAAATGAGAAACCATCATTAGATTTAGCTGTTAAGAGATCAATAGTCACCTTGGCAACAATCATTTCAGTAGAATGGTGGAGTCTGAAACCAGATTGTGAAACCTTGTTAAAAAGCAAGTGGGTGGTAAATGAGTGTTGAGGCTGTGGAGGCAGTAAATGATTATCTCCAGACAGTTGGCAGTGAAGGGAGGAGGAATCTAAAATATAGTGTTTTAATGATCTTGCAGGGTCAAATGAGGGTTTTTTTAAAGGTGTGGTACACACCTGAGCATATTTGTAGGCAGCAGAAAAGGAGCAGTGGACAGAGAGAAGAGAACAGAGGATAACAGATGTGGCCAGGTCAACGTGACAAACTCCAAGAGGAAACAGGAGGTGATGGAATTAAGGATGCCTGTATAAGACCTGGATTGGACAAGATTCTTATTTTTATTTACTTTTTTCTACTTAAACAAATACATTTTCTTTTTATTCTTCTTTTGAAAAAAAAAGAAAGACAAAACCCTTATCCAAAATATGCGTAGTCAAGCAAAAAAGAAAAAATTTCCACATTGCCCAAGTATAAAAAACTTGTATCTTAACCTTGATTGAGTCCATTGTCTTTTTGGCAGGAGGTAGACAACATTCTTTGTGCCTTATCCTCTGAAACTGTAGTCCATCAATGTATTGATCAGAGTCCTTGGGTCTTTCAAAATTTTTTTAATATTTAAAATACTATTGTATAAACTGTTGTCTTGCTTCTGTTCACTTCATTCTGCAACCGTTCATGCAAATCTTCTCAAGTTTCTCTGAAGCTGCTCCTTTTATCATTTCTAACTGCAAGATAGAATTCCATTACTGTTTCATACTATAATTTGTTCAGCTATCTCTTCTTTAGAAGCTAGAAAATGAAAGAAGACATGTAGGAGTTTTGAGAAATAAAAAGGAAAAGGAAGAAATGCGAAAGCTTATGGTGGATGATCTCAATTTTCTCAGCAGGGTAAGGGAAAACATGATGTAATGAATAAGATGGAGTTGGGTAGCTTTGGGGTTTCAAGAAGAGAAGTTTGGAAAAGCCACTGAGGTGATAGATAGTTAATATAAGAGCAAAGGTGTTGATGTGAGTAGTGAGGACACAGGTGAGATTAGACAAAAGGAAGTTGTAATTGAAAACATGGCAGTATAACTTTTCTTCAGCATCATTCAAGCAGCTTGGTACTATTAACAGAGGAGACAAATGTTGAGAATGCTCCAGAGCTGACTTTATCCAGGGCATGAACGAAAGAAAGATAAGGGGGAAAGCAATATTTATTTGCGAAAAATAAGTCAAGATTTTATAGGAAAGACAAAAGACTAGGGTGAGGATTATAGACTGGGAAAATAAGTAAAGATAGAGATAATCCGGAGATTATTAAGATCAGAGAATAAGTTAAGTAGTGTGAGGCAGAGGAGATGGAGGAAAAGAACATTATGATAATAAAAGAGGAATTTAAGAATTAAAACAATGGTGAAATATTTCTTGGTGTTGGTGAGAACAAATTTTGTCCCCGAGGCAAGTAGCACAAATAGTGCCTTGCACAAGTTAATATGAAACTCTCCTTCAAACTACTGTGGGGAGGAGGGCAGATTGAGGAGGTATCCACCTGGAGAGCAGCCAATAAAATAAAGAGATGGATCATCTACTGACTTCTTAGGTTTGCTGTTCTTCCTAATTAGATGCTAAGATCAATTGTTTCTACATTCCTGAAACACTCCAGATTTCTGACCACTGAGATAAAGTCCCAGTCAAGCCATTTTGTTATGATTTGATTGATAAGATCTAAGGATGCTCATCTTTGTGATAGAGGTGGAGCGAAAAGAAAAAGCATGGAGATTTAGGAAATTAATAAATTGGGAGGTCAGAATGGTTAAAAAGACATATTTATTAAAGCTTCCAAATATGAGAGAAGGAGTTAGGGTGGAGATAAAAATTATTTTGAGGTACTAAAGAAATTCATTGAAAAACGAGGGATAGTGAACTGAATACTGGCAACAAGAATCTTAACCAAGGTAAAATTGAGGAATGGAGTTAATCTCAAAGGATATCTGTTGAGTGATGGTGGCAGAAGAAGATCAAGAAGTGGTAATGCATATACCATTTTTTTCCTCCTGGTCCACTGTTTTGGGAGATGTGAAAGATGAAATAGAAAGTGAAAGTAATTTTATTAATGATAGAATAAGATTTCAAGAGTGCATAACAGAAAGGGAAAACAGAAGAGAAGGGTGCCTTGGAAAGATTGGGAATGAGCTAAAAAAGGTCAAAATTTCTTGCAGAAGTAGCATAAAAAGATTTCAGCTTTTAGATATAAGAACTCAGGGAATAGGAAATATGATTTTGCTAGCCATAGCACTAAGAAAGGAGATTAGTTAGGTTGTTATTTCGGAGAAATTTCAGTCATGTCTGACTTCATGACCCCATAGGGGATTTTCTTGGCAAAGAAACTGGAGTGGTTTACCATTTCCTTCTCCAGCTCATTTTACAGGTGAGGAAACTAAGGCAAACAGGGTTAAGTGACTTGCCCTGAGTCACACAGCTAAAAAGTGTCTGAGGCCAATTTGAGCTCAGGAAGATGTGTATTCCTGATTTGAAGCCCTGTGCTCTATCGTAGTTGTTCAGAAGTTAGGTAATGTTAAATAGTTCAACGGGGTAGGAACTCCACCCTCCAGGGTCCTGTGATAATGGAAGCCTGCCCTGGTTTATCAGGAAATATAGTTGTGGTTCATGAAGTACTGAACCTAGAGAGATGAGGTGTCATTTTTTGAGGTCCCAGGCTTTTCAGTATATGTAAAGTTTGAAACTTGGACTTTATAATGTGGAGTTAATGGAGGTATCTGAGAGAGGTTTGGTATATTCAAATGTTCTGTCTTATCTTGGGAGCTTCCACACTGCCTTACCAAAATCATCTATTGAACATTCCAAATTGGATGCCCTGGAGACATCTCAAACTTGTGTCCAAAACTGAACTTACTATCTTTTCCCAAAAGCCTTTGCTTCTTCCCAACTTCCCTATTTCTGTCAAAGTCACTATTAGCCTTCTAATCTCCCAGTTTCCTAATGTCGGCATTTCTCTGAATTTCATATTCTCATTTAACCCTACACATTCAATCAGCTGGCAGATTTTGTCACTTCTACCACATAACATTTGTCATATCCAACCTGTTCCCTCCACTCACATAGCAGGACCTTAGTTCACACCATCATTAGCTCTTGCCTAAATTATACCAGTGGACTCCTAATTGGTTTCCATTTCTCAAGTCTCACACAATTCCCATCCATCCAATACACTGATGCCAAAGTAATTTTCTTTCAACTTATAATCGACCACATGACTATCCTACTCAATCAACTTCAATGACTTCCTATTGCCTCTAGCATAAGATATAAAGTCTTCTGTTTAACTTTTACAGCCCTTCATAACCTGTCCCCAATCTATCTTTCCAGCCTCATTGAATTTTAATACCCTTATCCCATGTTGCAGATTCAGCCAAGCTGGCCTTCTCTCTGTTCTTTACATATGAAATTTCAGTCTTCTATTTCTGTGCCTTTGCTCAGTTCATCTCACAAGCCTATAATGCCCTTCCTCTTCATCTTCAAGTGACTAGAGTCTCCCGTTCCTTTAAAATGGAGATCAAGCACCATCTTCTACATGAAGCCTTTCCTGATTCTTCCCACTTACTAATGTTTTCCCTAAATTACCTTGTATTTAACTGCTTTGCATATGTTTACATTTTTCACTTGATATTTCTGCCATATATTTTGTATTGTACTTCAAATCTCCCAAATTAGAATATAAGCACCCTTATAAGTACTTATAAGTACCTAGGAGAGAGCCTAGTATATAGTAAGGACTTAATAAATGTTTGTTGAGTGATAGCTTGATCAGAATTATTTTAAGGAGATTAATCTGTAAGTG
The DNA here is from genome assembly GCA_023548195.1 of Bettongia penicillata ogilbyi. Lineage (NCBI taxonomy): Eukaryota > Metazoa > Chordata > Mammalia > Diprotodontia > Potoroidae > Bettongia > Bettongia penicillata. Next base: position 911,479 of record JAJHZJ010000866.1, read on the forward strand.
ATCTGAATGTTGCATTGGAAGGAAGGGATTGGATGCAGGGAAATTAATGAGGTAATAAAGTACTTTGGAAAAGAAGTACTGAAATCTTAAGCTAGAGTGGTGGCAGTGTGAATGAATTAAAAGGCAAGACTCAAGGGTGTCCCAAAAGTCTTACTGCAATCTTAAGCTTTAGCTCAAAACTGGACTGAGACTTTTGTGACACCCTGTATATTTTGGAGGTATTGTGGAAGTTACATCAACAGGACATAGTAACCAACATGGGGTGGGGTGAGCAAAAAGAATCAAAAATGACTCCAAGGTCATTTGTGAGAACAAATGGTGCAGTCTTCTTTTGTCATCTCCAAATCCTAGCCATTAAAAAGTGAAAAATTCATCAAGGGACCTTAAAGTTTCAGATTGTAGAAGAAGAAAAAATATAATGATGGTGATAAAGAGAGTTAATAAACTCAATCATTTTAAAGTGATTTACATACATTATTACATTTGATGTTGAATTCTCACTTTTTTTTTCTTTTTCAGTATAAGAAAGTAAAGAATACAGAAAAACTGATTCAAAAACAAATGTTCTGGTAATAGAAGGAACATGAAATATATGAGAAAATGATTCAAAATTCCCCATCTGTCCTAACTTCTCTAACCTGGTTTATGGATTATTTTCCTTTCTAATGGCTCTAGCTTGCCAAAGTCCCAAGCCTATCCATTTCACTTCAATACTTACATCATTCATTTGGTAACCTGAAAGATATTAGTCCGTTACTGGTTCCGTGAGCTGATATATCTGAATTACATCCAATTGCTGATGTACCCTAGAAAAGATTCTTTTCATCTGTTAATCGCAAGTACCTGAAAGATTTTAAATAAATGTTTAATATGCATCAGTACAGAGAAAGACCTAGATGAGTAATCAATACTTGTGACACCTCATAGAACACTCCTGGGTCATACATAACACTCCTTGGGTTCAATACACCACACAAAGTCTGATCAATTAGTACTTGCAGTGGTGTATTTTCTTAACTAATGAAAGGGTGGTGTCATATGGTGGAGGCAGTAATAGCTTGGAGGTCTTGAGATTAAGTCAGGGTCCTAACTGTGGCACTAACTAGCTGATCATATGAATTTATAAGTACAAATAACTCTAAATGCAGATTAACAACTCTTTTATCAATCAGCAAGCATCAGTGAAGTGCCTTACGCTGAGGATACAAAGGATGAAAAAAGCCACAAACAAAAAAATCTGTCCTCAAGGAATTTACAGATTAAATGAAGTGTAAGAGAAATATATGAGGGAAAATAAAAGGAAAGGAAGAAAACAAGTATTTATTAAATTCTTATGACCCAAATACTTTATAAATATTATCTCATTTGATGCAAACAACCACCCTGGGAGGTAGGTGCTACTATTATCCCCATTTTACAACTGAGGAAACTGAGGCAAACAGAAATTAAGTGACTTGGCCAGAGTCACGCAGCTAGTTAAGTGTCTGAGGCCTCATTTGAACCAGGACTTCCTGACTCCAGGTCCAATATTCTTTCCACTTTCCCACTAAAGATTAAAATAACTTGTCTAGAGTCACACAGCTATGTTACTTTGGTCAAGTCATTTCCCTCCTTTGGTCTTCAGATTCCTCAACTAAAAAGGGAGAGGGTAATAGCAGAAACTTTGTTTTCATACATTAATTCAAATAAATTATATTCTGCAAGCATATATGCGTCAAGATCTTAGCATGCATGTGCTTGGCACCAAGTAATTATTGAGAAGAGAAAGGTTACTTGAATCTTGTTTCAAAGGAACTTGGAGGTTTAAAGACCCATGGAGTTAAGCAATGTGAAGTCAAAGGGATTGTGCTTACAGAGAGATGAACAGATTACCTCAGCAAGGGAAGTAAAACAAAAGAAATCAGTACAGTAGACAATTTTGGGGTGGTGCTTAAGTGACATCCTCACTTGAGGGGATGCTAAGAGACTTGGAACACTCTGGGAATCAGTGCAACTTGTACTTTGCCCATACATTGTATACCCTTGATGATTTTTTTCTTTTCTTTTAATAAAATTGTTTTGATAAACCATGGGTGAAGTGCTGGCAGATAGAATTTTTGCCAGATATTCAATGGAGAGAAATCAGTCAATAAGTATTTATTAAATATCTATTATGTGCCAGGCACTGTACAAAGTACTAGGGATGTAAAAGAAGGCAAAAGACTACCCCTTATCTTCAAGGAGTTGAGAGTCTAATAAGGGAGATAACATGCAGACAATTATGTACGGACAAGATATATACAGAACAGATTAGAGATAATCAGTAGAGGGAAGGCACTAGTATTAAGGGGAATCAAGAAAGACTTTCTGTAGAAGGTGGGATTTTAGCTGGGACTTGGGAAAGACAGGGGCTGAAAAGGAGGAGAGAGAGAGTCATAGGCATGGGGATCAGCCAATGAAAATGGCCACAGTATGGAAGTGGAGTGTCTTGTAAAAGAAACAAAAAGGTGGCCATGTCACTGGATCACAGAATATGTGGGAGCAGAAGGTCTAAGAAGATGTCCCTGGGTTTCTGGGGTAAAGATACTAGTCCAGATAAATAATACTCACATAGAGTCAGCTGAAGTCTTCATGCACAGACATCTCTGACACAAAAATTACATCCTTAAAAATCTTTAGATTGAAAATATCAGTTTTGAAAAAGTACTTTTTAAGCATTATGCTATGTGCTGACAATAAAAATAGGATCAAGACAGTCCCTACTCTTAAGGATCTCGCATTCTAATGGCTAAAAACAATACGTACAGGAAATTCAGCTGCAGGGCAGATGGAAAGTACAGTGGTTTACCAGAAGTGGCAAGGTAGATGATAATGTATCTTCTTTAGTGTCATTTCTGTATTTCAGTAAATCCATGTCTGATTTTGGTGTTGAACTATTTGACAGTGCCAAGGACTTTAAGAACTTCCTTATTTGGGTTATCAGTAGCTGTGACACTAGAAGGTAGATAAGGTAAGAAATAAACACTGCGTCACAGAGTTATTGATTTAAAGCTGGAAGGGAATTTAGTTGCCATCTACTCTAAATACTCAATTTCAGAGATGAGAAAAGTGAGACCCAGAGAAGGGAAATTACTTAACCAAGGAGATACAGTTAGCGGGGCTAATATTCAACTCCAGTTTCTCTAACTCCCAAGTTCAGGACTTTCATTATAAGAGGCAGCCTTCCTGATCAAATGCCAAAATGTGTCATATACATTCTAAGACTCTAAATGGGGGAAGGCAGAAGCTAAGATGATAGAAAGAGGGGACAGCAGCCTCAAGCAAATGTTTTTATTTCTTCTCCTTTATACAGACAAAACCTGTGTATTTTTTAAGATGAAAATGGAGACAATGAAAAATGAGACTAGAGAGGTCAAAGATGAAGAAAGGGATGATTTACTAGGTGATGGAATATAAACAAAAAATAACTTTAAATCTCCTGAATACAACATTAGAAGTGAATCAACTATGTCTGTGCCCTGAAGGGGATCCTTCTTTATCTTCTAAAGTCTGAAACATCATTAGAATGGTTTAACACAAAGAGTATTGGAATTAATCAGGAGACCTGGATTAAATCCTAGCACTGGTACATAGAACAACTCTCATTTGTCTAGCACATTGAGGTTTACAAGGAGCTTTTCTCATAACAACTCTATGAAGTAAGTAGTACACATCCCTAATTGAAGAAACTGAGACTGTGTGAATTAAGTGAATTGCCTTTGTATGCTAAAACAGGTAATAAGTTAGGTAAGATTCAAACCCTTATCTCTTGATTCCATGTTCAATAGCCTTTTAAATTACTGGTCAAATCATTTAGTTTCTCCTATCTTATTTCCCTATGTGTAAAAATTAGAATGATCATAATTGCAGTGACTCTTAAGAGTGACATGAATTAAGTATTTTGTAAACCTTCAAATGCTATATGATCCAATATGGCATAATAAAAAGAGTGCTGATCCTATAGTTTCAAAAATCCGAGCCAGCTCTGACATATACTGGCTATGTGCCTCATTGTCCTCAGTAAACAGTTTTTGAATCTAAGTCGCAGAGCAGGTGATTACCTGAACTAGGAGAGGGAGTTCACTCACTAATGTTTCCTATATAGATAAAACCATAGCTTTGATCTCCCCCCTAAAAATATAAATAAAAAATATGAATAATTTGAAGTTATGAGGAGTAGTGTAGTGTTGTGGAATAAACACTGAACTGGATGCTAGAGCACCTCAGTTTGGTGACACTGGGCAAGTCATTTCAACTCTGTTTATCCTGGTTTTCTCATATGTAAAATCCAGGAATTAGACTAGAAGATTTTCAAAACTAACTTCTATGAGCCTGCTGAGAAATTTTCAGCACACATCTTTAGAAACGTTTTATTGAGTCTGGTTTCTTAGTATAATATTACCTTCTGTAATACTTCAGTTTTACTTCAGCACATCCAGGCTTAGTCCTTGACAAAATAAAGCTGATAAGGGAGCATGGAAAGCATCCTGGACTATCTAGTCTTGGTCATGATACCTTTTAGCTGTTTGGCCATTGGCAAAATGTCTCTCAAAATCTCTCGAAGTTCCAGTTTCTCATCTGTTAAATGGAACTCCCAGAATCACAAGGTTGTGAGGTTCATTAAAGAGACAGTAATAACAAAGTTGTGGAAACTGTCAAGTGCTTTATACATGCATTATTATAAACAAGGAAAATGTGGCCACAGAAAGATGGAAGTAATTAAAGGCAGTCATCTTGTAGTCTGATTGGGCTGTCAGACATTTAATTTCCAATAACATAGCCGACCCCATCATTCATTTGATAACAACAACAAAGAATTAAGTGTCAGGCTTTGAATTTTAAAGTGTCATCTTCTCACCTTCGGGAACATCTCTGGACAAGTCCTCAAACATTGCAGGTGAGTTGGTTTAAGGACACTTCCAACAAAACATTTTTTTTCTTATGTCATTCTTTTTCTGTTTTGTTTTGTTTTATATATTTGGTGTTTTCTTTTTCCCCAGTTACGTGGAAAAATATTTTTAACATTTTTACATTTTTTTAAAAAGTGTGAGCTCCAAATTCTCTCCCTCCCTCCCTCCTTCCCCTATTGAGAAAGCAAGCAATTTGATACAGGTTATACATGTGCAGTCATTCAAAACATATTCATAATAGTCATACAGTGGATGAAAACATAGATAACACTCAGGAAAAATAAAGAAAAATGCACACTTTAATCTCTATCAGACACCATCAGTTCTGTCTCTGTGGATGGATAGCATTTTTCATCATGAATCCTTCAGAGTTATCTTGGATTGTTGCATTACTGAGAATAGCTAAGTCGCTCAGCTGATCATCTTACAATGTTGCTGTTACTTTTTAAACAGTGCATTTCATTTTGCATCATCTCATCATCATTTCTTATAATACAATAATATTTCATCATAATCACATACCACAACTTGTTCAGCCATTTCCAGTTTATGTGTATCCCCTCAATTTCTAATTCTTCACCCCCAGAAAAGAGTTGTTATAAATATTTTTGTACGTATAGATCCTTTGTATTTTTGTAAATCTTTTTGGAGGTGCAGACCTAGTAGTGATATTACTAAGTCAAAGGATACTTGATTTTATAGCCTTTTGAGCAGAGTTCCAAATTGCTCTACAGAATGGTAAATCAGTTCACAATTCCACCAACAGCATGCTAATGTCTCATTATTTCCCATTCCCCCTCTAAAATCTATCATTTTCTTTTTCTGTCCTATTAGCATTCTAATAGTTATGAGGTAGTACCTCAGAATTGTTTTAATTTGCACTTCTCCAATCAATCAGTTAGAATATCACTTCACCTGAAAACTCATTATAGCTTTTGATCATTTATCAGTACGACTCTTATCTAATCAAAAGGCCCTGATTTTTATAAATTTGACTCAATTCTGTGTTTGAGAACTTAGGCTTTTATCAGAGAAACATGCTTCATCCTACTCTATCCTACTCCTTCGTTGTATTTCCCTCCATCCTACTCCTTCCATATTGGTTATTCCATTTTCTCTCTCTATTCACCCTGTTCCTCCTCAAAAGTGTTTTGCTTCTGACTACCCCTTCCCAATCTGCCTTCCCTCCTATCTCCTCTCCCCCTCCTACTTTCCTGTACAGCATGTCTGCATAACATAAGAGTCATGGGCCACTTATAGCCCGCCAAAGGATGTCAGGCAGCCTGTGAAAAATGTAGAGGATATAAAAGAAATTTAAAATGTAACAAGTGCTTTGTCCATGCACACTTAACCCACCTTCCACTAGTCTCTATTGTGCCCATCATGTAACTTGGCAAGGGGATACTGAATGGTCAACTACCAAAAAGTAAACTCCCCTCCCCAATCTTTTCTACACCATAATTGGTACCATTTGGAACTTCTGTGTGTGTGTGTTGGTCCTTCATTGCCAAAGAAGACCATGCCATCAGAGAAATAATGACATGATTTGCACTTGATTTTGTTTTGAGTGAGGGAGGGCAGTGCAGGTCACCAGCCTCACTTTTCCTCCAGAGTCATCTGAATCCAATGACCAGATATTCATCAGGATGACTGGAGATGACCAGGATGAGGCAGCTGGGGTTAAGTGACTTGCCCAAGGTCACATAGCTAGTGAGTGCCATGATTAACAACCTTCCCTTCATATTAGATCCCCTCTTTTCATGCTTTTCCCAATTTCTGGCTCTTACTAAGATCTTAGTTTCACAAGGTAACACTGCATGTTGGGACATATTTTCCAGTACTGGCTGACATGCCTTCTCTAATACTACTCCCTGACTCTCTGGTCTCCACTGACACTTCCAGACATTCATTCTACTTCTATCACTGCAACTTCTCTCTTATATTAAAGTTCACTTTATCTAAATAGATCACCCAATCTAAATTCCAGTACCTATTATCTTCTGAAACTCATTTTTCCTTCTTATCACAAAGAGTTCAGTGCCTGGTTTATAGTATTCCTGTCCATCCTACCTCCTTCTTCCATGCTGGAAGACTCCAACATATGTATTGGTGTTACCTCAAATAGCCTATCCACCCAGTTCCTCATTCCACTCACCTTCCATGACTCACATTTCCATTCTACTGCAATTACATACAAGGAAGACCACATCCTTGACTTTTGCTATAATCCACAAGTATTAATTCCTTTATCCAATAATAATCCCCTGTCATTCCCTCTGCCAATGTGACTAATTCCTCTTAAACCTCATCTTTGCTTCAAACTCCAATCTCTCTATCCCTAAGTAGTTTGGCTTTATTTTCCTCCCTTCATCAACTCTTTAATGAAATTAATGATAGTAAAGTCAACTCTACAGTATCCTCTACTATTGATTCTATTTCTCTCTTGAATGTCATCAATCACATCTTCTTCAAACCCCAACCCTGAATTATTAGCACCATATATCTTCACTGATCTTTCTCACATGCCGTTAAGTGAATTTGAAGGAAGTCATACAAACATGTTAACTAGATTCATTACAAGTTTAAGTAATTTAATATCAGCTGACAATCAGCAAGGCAATCATTTTATTCTCCCTAATTGCTGCTATATCCCACTCAACACAATGGCTGTTCCATATTTTCTCTTCTCTCCCAATACTTCCTATGGTACCCTGTCAACTAAGGATTCACCTCATGCTTTACCAAGAAAACAAAGGTCATTTACCATGTGCTCTGTCTTGTCTCTCTCTTTATCTCATAATCCTTGACATCATTCTACACTACTTCCTCCTTTAATCTGTGATGAAGTGATTAACCTTCTTCCCAATGTCTCTTCATAAATCCTGGATCTGATCTCTTCCTATCATCTCAAGATTACTCCCATTGTAATTGCCCTCCCCTATCTCCATTCTCTCCCTGTCTGTTAGTTCCTTCTATGCTTTCTATAAACCCACCCAAATCTTACTATCTTAAAAAAACTCACGAGATTCCATAATCTTTGATTCCATGGCACTTTATCTCTTTTCCTATTCTCAGATAAATTCTTTGAAAAAAATCATCTACCCACTTAACCCATATGTCCAATCAGGTGCCACATCTTTCTACCTCTACAACATTCTCTCCATTCATGCGGCCACCACCCAACTTAAGACCCTTATTACTTTTTGTCTAGCCTCTTGAAATAGTCTCCTATCCAGTCTCCTTGCCTCCAGTATCACTCCATTTCAGTTCAACCTCTCCACAGGCAATAAAATTATTTTTCTAAATCAGAAGTTTGGTCTTTTTCATCTTCCTACTCAATACATTCCAATGGCTCGTAATTACCACTAGGATGAAACATAAACTCCTCTTTGGAGCTTTTAAAGTTGTTTTCTACATGTCATTTTTCTACCATTTCAGTCATTTTACATATTACATCCCACTATGATACGGACATGCTGACCTACTTACTGTTCTTTGCATATTATGTTCTATCTCCTCTATATGCCATTGAAAAGACTCCCCCAATGCCTGAAATATTCCTATTTCTTCTCCCCTGGTACCTTTTGGAAACCTTGTTTCCTTCAGAACTGAATTCATCTTAAGTGCCACCTTCTATATGAAGTCTTCTCTAATGGCCCCAGCTACTCATGTCCTCCCCCTCAAAAATGACCTTATAATTATATGCATGCTGTTATGTACATGTTGTTTCCTGCACAAGAAGGTAAACTCTTTTTTTCATACCCCTAGGACTTGGCACCATATTATGGTGCTAATAATTACTGAAGAGTAATACAGGAACTTCATAAATGATCATCAGTTGATTGACCAATTTTACCAAAAGTAGAGAATTGACTCACCTCAGCAGCTGGTGTGAGAAAGGGAGTAACTGTTCTTCTCCACCTTTGCATACAAAAAGAGCAAACTTCTTATTCTCCTTTGGTAAAGGAGGGAAAGGTGGGGAAAGAAGGTGCAAGCAGGTTAGTCCAACAGTCTGAAGAACTGGGGCAGGGAGCTTTGCACAAGTTATGAGACAGTTCTTCATATATAAATAGTTGGAAAAAATGCTTACTAGTCCTCTAAAGTGAAAAGAAAAGATGGTGGAATGTCAAAATTAGATGAGAACTTATAATTTGCCTGAACCCTTCCATTTCTCAGATGAAGAGACAGGGTAGTCTCATGGATTGCAAATCAGTCATAAGTCATGCAGATGATTACTGAAGAATTAATACCATAAACCATCTCCTGTCTTCTGATCCATTAGTTTTTCCCCTCACAGGATTGGTCTTCTCCTCCCTTTTTCCTCAGATGTACTTGAAGCTAAAGGGAGAATACTTCATTAATGTTTCAAGCTAATCATAACAAAAGCCTGTGAACCAAAAGAGCGTTTGAAAATATTTATGAATTATAAAAGAACTGCATACTTTATAAGGGTGTAACCAACCTATCTCTAAACTTATCCAATTTCCTATCCTATAGTTTTGACACTAAAAAATATTGCTTCAATATTGAACTTATCAACATTTAAAGGGTATATAGGAGGGAATGAGGGGGTTGGCAGTATTGAGGAATGATTGCAAATACTGAATTCTAGACTCTAGATAAACTTCATTGAATCACAGAATATTAGAGACCATGTAGTCCAACTCTGTCATTTTACAGATAAGGAAAATAAGATCAAGAGAGGGGAAATCTTGTGGTAAAATAGTAGAGTGAAAGGTAACAGCTTAAAACAGCAACTCTCACACATACACTGCTCCCCCACTACGTTGAAAACAGAAAGAAAAGAGTCAAATGAAACAAATGAACAATAATCAAAAGAGTTGAAAGAGAAGAAATTTTCACAGTCTCCACAGAAATGTTTAAGAGAGAGAGGAGAGAGAGAGAGAGAGAGAGGGAGGGACAGAGGGAAAGGGAGGGAGGGAGGAAGGGAGGGAGAGAGGGAAGGAGGGAGAGAGAAACAAAGAGAGAAACAGAGAGACAGAGAGAGACAGGCAAGGAGGGAGAGACAGAGACAGAGAAAGAGAGCAAAAAGTACAAAAAAAAATTTACTTATTTTAAAAGAGACAACACTAGCAACTGAGGGTAACCAGTCTCAGCTTCCTGCTCAGGAAGTTACATTGGAGCTGAGCTTTATAAGAAGTTAGGAATTGTAGAAGGTGGAAACAAAATGAGGAGGTTTTCATTAAAGGCACTCTGCTAGGCTCTGGGGATGTAAGGATGAAAATGAGATAGTCTTGACCTTCAGATGGGTGTTGAGGAGACAACATACACTCTGGCTAAAGAGAGAAAAAAAAATCAGAACCTAAGAGTAGATGGGGTATATGAGCATGTATAAGTATTTTACGAAATAGATACAAAGGAAATTTTTGAACAGGGAAGGTACTAGATCAGGAGTAGAATTTCCACTGTTTTGTCCCTCTTCCCTTCTGAAAGATGAAAGTATCACTGAGTCAAGTCAAGTCAAGTGGTCTGGGCAGTCAATCAATCACTGAACCAGCAGACACTTGGTAAGCTGCTATTGTTTTTCCTTTATACGTGAAGAGAATTAACAACGTCACAATGTTGGGGTTAAGGTGCAGCAGTTCAGCTGTGACTGATAAGGGCAATATCAGCTCAGAAGGGTCCTACTACAAGTTGGGCACAGTTTGTTGAAATATTTTGGAAAGAGATGTCTCTATATTTTACATCTCATGTTTCCTTTGTGCTACTGCAATTCTGCTTTGCTCAAAGAGTCCAGTACTTTCTTTGATGTGGACATGCCATGCTGGGTGGCTCTGGCCAGCAGCTCTCCTATCTCACAATTCGTACTTGATTCTTCAGAGAGACCTTGAAAGTGTTTTTGTAGTACTTCTTCTGACCTCCATGTGATCACTTGCCTCGTGCTAGTTCTCTGCAAAATATTCTTTTAGGTAAACATAGCTTTGACATTTGAGCTGCCTGGCCAATATCTGTTTCCGGTGAGCATCATGTTACACCCTGAGGATAGAAATGCAAAAGTAAAAATAGTCTTTACTTTCAAAAAGCTTATAATTTAATCAGCAGAGACAATATGCATATACGTAAGTGGATTTAAAATGGATATGAGGTGGTGCTGAAGGGAGGGCTCCAGTAGTTGGAGCATCAAGAAGGGACATATATGGAAGACAATACTTGATCTGAGATTCAAAGGAACCTAGAAATTCCAATTGGCAGAGTTGAGAAGGCAGTTAGTGCATGCCTGGTGTGGAGGACTAGGGAATGAAAAGGAATAGAGATGAAAGACAAAGTGCTATGTACAAGGAAGAGCAAGAAGGCTGGTTTGGCTGAACCATAAAGGTCATAAAGGTCAAGTAACATATAAGGCTGGAAATGTAGGTTTAAGTGGCTTTCAAAGACAAGCAAAGTAGCATGCATTTTATCCTAGAGGAAAGAGCTTCTAAAACTTAAAAATGACATGATCAGACCTGTGCTTTGGGAAGAAAAATTTGGTAGTTGTGTACAAGACTGATAAAAATCATATATAATTATAATAATTCTAAAACAATTCTACTGTAACTAAAAACTAAATACTAGAAAATAAGAATGGCATAGGAAGGCTCAAAGTGGTAAAGAAGGTCTAATAAAAGGGGTGAAGGAAAACACAGGGAGTGGAATACACAGTTTGGAATAGAAACTGGGAGCCTTTAGCCAGTCAACAGACATCATGCGAAAAAATTAATAAATTCCATTAGAAATAAAGATAAAGCTTTGTTTGACCTAATGTTGGAAGTCAGTGGAAAACCCATATTTAAAGTATAAAAAAATTTTTTTGTACATTTCGGAAGGCTGTCTATTATAACTTCAGTGTAGGGAAAGAACATTGGGCCAGGAGTTATGATGCCAGGATTTTATTGCTAGTTTAGTCCCTAACTAGCTGTTTAACTTGAGGTAAGGTACTCAACATTTTATTGTATTTGACTCATCTGTATAAGGAGGATGCTGATGCTGCCTCTATTGTGTTAAGGATCAAATGAGATAATGCATACGAAAGAGATTTGAGCCGTATACAAGTAGATCAATGTTATCATCACCACCAACTATATTATTATATATAAATATTTTCTCCACTAATAACTTCCAGAAAGAAATTTTTTCTTTCAAATTATTTTATTTCTGTATAAGTTAAATGGAAATTTACACACAAATCTTAAAAGACCTGGGGCATGCATATTAACCTTGTTATATGTTCTTCTACATCTCTTTTTTTCATAGAAATTTCCTCAAACATTCCCACCCATAGTTTTTTACTGTATATATACAGCCTAAACCATAGCAATCTATGATTATGTCATTTTACACTGTGCAAAATCCTTAAACAAAATAGTGGTACAACAGAACAAAATAAAATCAGTAACAAATATGTTTCATTGCAAGACATTCATATAATATTGGGTCTTCTCCAAACCAAATTGATTAAAGCAGACACAAATTTTTCTAATACAACCCCTCCCAATCAAGTTCTGACAATGATCTATCCCTATTAATAAAATAGCAACTGATGAAAGTACCTTGTAAAAGGCTGTACAGTGATAGGCCAGATTGAAAAGATTTAAAAATAGTCCCAAATCTTCAGCAACAGCCTTTTTTTTTTCGAAAGAAATATTTTAATCAGGGCTACCTGAGTCCTTCCAAACAAGCCAGTTTTCATTTTAAGCCTAGAAATAGAAGTATCAGATTAGCCTGCAGCTGGAGGTGGGGAGATAATTTCTAAATATTTGGCAGCCCCAGTGCCTCCCCAGTTCTGTTTCCTCAAAGATAAGGGACAGCTTGCCACTTTCTGAGAGCCCCTAAGGACTTCCAGCAAGATAGAATTGGGGCCAGGAGAGTGTGACTTCATAATAGCAGAATTGCTTCTCCTTAATCTTCCCCAAGCCCTTAGAAAAGAACCACAGTTCTGTTCTAGGGACTGACATCCTTGTGCTGTTTCAGAAATAATTATGTTCCAGCAGAATTGAATTCAATCCATGCCCCCTGAAGATCCAGGAAAAGCTGGCCCTATCACTTATTCTAATCTATAGAACTGTTGGCAGTATGTTCAATAGAAAACAATCTGTATTTATTCTCAGTGTTTCTGAGATTCAAGAGGGTACAGTCTCTTGTTGGAGCTCTCAAGACAAGTCTAATGAGTGATCTGCTGCTGCTGGAAAGGAGGCAGAATGGTAAAGGATCTGGTGGGCATGCAGCAAGGCTTCCCTCATGGAGAGATGGGGTTGCCTGTACTCTAACTGATTTCCCTTTTCTGATCCCCAAAATGTCTAGAGCACTAACTAGCTGCCAGGGAGTCTCATAATTTATCCTTTGGTCTTCAAAAGGTTTTAAATGGTATAGGTATTGATGCAAACGATAACTTGTTCCACAGTTTACACTCTTAGAGTTGCCTAGTCCCTAGGGTACTGATAGATTGAATGAAGACAGAGGTGATCTAGAAAGACTTTCTGACAGCTCTCTATTCATTATGTTGGGATTGCCTGTTAAATATTGGGCCTCATTCTCTATCAATTGCCCTCTTCAAAATGTCTTTGTTCTGTGCCCCTTTCTTTACAGGCTTCCTGAAAATCTGATGGTCTAATTTGAGCTAAAGTTTTGTGACTAACAGTGGCTTAGGGATTGGGTAGGCCATGTAATAAGGGGGAAAAAAACACAGGACTGGGGCTTGGGAGAGATTCTATTCCCAGCCTCTACAGCTAAATGGTTATGTGACCTTAAGAAAATCATTCCACTTCTCTGACCTTCCAGTTTGCTCATCTACAACGTGTGAAAGGTAAAGGGTGTACAAAGAATCTTCGTTAGTGGTTGCTATGTAATGTGCTTAAATTTTAATTTCAGCTAACTAGAGGTACAAAGTGGGTAGCTGACTAAGTGGATGCATGTGTCCTGGGCTTAAAGAGGTCTCCTTGTAGGTAGATCTGAAAAAAAAGGCAAGATTAAGCTCATTCAAGGAAAAATGTCAGACTAACCCAAAGTGACAGTTACAAAAGTCATCCCATACTGTCAATCAAATATTCAAAACAACACACACTATATACACATATGCAGAAATAATGGGATGTTTTGATTTCATGACTGTGCTCCTACCAAAGCAATGGAACATAATGAAAAAGGCAATATACTTGGAGGAAAACATTTTCTAAGGATATTTTCGTTGAACCAGGTTGCTCTCTTCCTCACCTTGATGATTAAAGTGATTTTGCAATTTAAGATGAACTGGAGGAAATCTCTAAGCTTCAGGTTTCTACTTCTAGGCCAGTTTCTTCAACAGTCTGACTGATCTAACCCACTTATCTGATTCCCAGAGAGTATGTATACAGATAAGTACAAAGCTTATATAATGTAAAAAGTCAGTGTGGTGTAGTAGATAGATTTGGCCTCAATAGCACTGAAGACCTGAGACCAAGTCTGCTTCTGAGACATATTAATGGTGTGACCCTAAGCAAGTCACTTACCCAATAAATGGCCTTTATAAGCAGTTATCAAAGGAAGAATTCAAAGTATTCATAACTACATGAAAGATACAGTAAATCATGAATAAAAGAATTTCAAACCAAAACAAACCTGAAGTTTCACCTCATATACTCTGCAAATTGGCAAGAAAAAGAAAAGAAAAACAATGATAAGAGACAGTTTTGAAGGGGTTGTAGAATAATAGACAAACTAATACATTGCTGGGAGAGCTATAAAGTGGTACAACTATTTGGGAAAAAAAAATTTGGAAATGCATATATATGTATATACTCTCTCTCTCTCTCTCTCTATATATATATATACACTCATATATGTATGTATATGTAGTATAATAGTAGAAGAAGACAGTCTTCATACAGTATATGACAAAATATTTATAGTACCAATTTTTGTGATTGCAAATTAGAAACAAAGTAGATGGCAAACACACTGAGGATTTTCAGATATATAAGCTCAGGATGGGACTCCAGTGGAACCAAGGAGGAGAGAAGCACAGAAGCCCAGGTAATTGCAGCAGCCACATTTGAGACTATCAGCCTTCAGATTAAGGGACTCTAAATCACCTACTTGAACTTTCAGGAGTCAAGATGGTAATTGCTATCTCCCTCACCTTGTTGACCTTGAAGAGCCAGGAAAAAATCCTGGAACAGTGGGATCAGGTGAAGGGGTAAACTATTTTAGCCCATGAGGCTAGGAAAATCACTAAGGAGGGTCCCTCTTGCTATGGCTCAAGGGGACCAGTTCAGGGACAGAGCTGTCCCAGATAACCCCACCTCAGCAACCCAGGAGGAGATTCTGAGCAACAGGGGGATGGAGCACACAACCACCAACATCGGGACCCCAGGTATGCCTCAACACCCCAGGGGAATTGGGAAGACATTAGTGCAGAGGGGTTCACTAATCACTGAGGATGCCTATGTTCTAGCTCAGGAGAGAAGACCTCCTATGGCCATACCACCCCTCCCCCACACTTAATGCAGCTAGCTCCAGGGTAACTCCAGGAAATCCAGAAAGACTTCACCTGGCCTCTGCTTTCAAACACCAACCAGCTCAGCACCAAGAGAGAACTTTAACTTTCAGCTGAAAGAACCAGAGGCCACAACTTATGAAGCCTCAAGGTCAAGGCACAAGAACTGTGGGACAGAGACCCCTGTTCTGGAGAAGCAGAGACCTACTTCAAAAGCCAGGAAAAGGGTGATCATCATGAGTAAGAAGCAAAACAGAAAAGAAAAGACCACAGAATTTTCCTATGGGGACAAGAACCAAAACATGAATACCAAAGAGGTCAGCATTGAGACTGCACTCCCATCTAAAACTCCAGAAGGGTATATGAACTGGTCTCAAGATAAAAATGCATTCTTGGTACAGCTCAGGAAGGAGTTTAAAAGCCAAATTAGAGAAATAGAAGAAAAACTGGCCAACGATATTAAGAATATGAAAAAAATAATTCACTGAAGAGAATTGCTCCTTAAAAAGGAAAATTGGACAAATGGAAAAGGAAGTACAAAAAGTAACTGGAGAAAATAACTCCTTAAAAGGAACAATTGGACAGATGGAAAAGGAGATGCAAAAGTTAACTGAAGAAAACAATTTGATAAAAATGAGAATCAGGTAAGTAAAAACTAATGTCTCTATGAGACATCAGAAATAAGTCAAACAGAATCTAAAGAATGAAATGATAAAAGAAAATGTTAAATATCTCATTGGAAAAACAACTGACCTGGAAAATAGATCCAGGAGAGAAAATCTAAGAATTATTCATCTACCAGAAAGCCATGATGAAAAAAAGAGCCTAGAAAATATCTTCCAAGAAACCATCAAGGAAAACTGTCCAGAAGTCCTAGATCCAGAGGGCAAAATAGTCATTGGAAGAATTCAATGTTCAGCTCCTGAAAGGGATCCCAAACTAAAAACACCAAGGGATATCATTGCCAAATTCTAGAACCACCAAGTGAAGGAAAAAACACTGCAGGCAGCCAGAAAGAAGCATTTCAAATATCGAGAAGCTACAGTCAGGATCTCACAGGACTTGGCAAATTCTACATTAAAAGATCAAAGGATTGGAATATGATATTCCATAAGGCAAAGGAGCTGGGATTACAAGAAAAGATCAATTATCTAGCAAAGTTGAGCATAATATTTCAGGCAAGGAGATCGACATTCAATGAAATAAGGGATTTCCAGACCTTTCTGACAAAAAGGTCAGAACTCAGTAGAAAATTTGATCTTCAAACACAGGACTCAAGAGAGGTATAAAAAGGTAAACAGAGGAAAAAAAACTTGTTATTCAATATGGGAAAACTGTTTACATCCCTATAAGATAAGATAATATTTGTTAATCTTGAGAACTGTACCTTTATCATGAAGTATAAAAGTTATATATATAGATAGAGGGATAGGTTATAAGGTAAAGGATGTGATGATAAAAATGTGATTTAAAGGTGCAAAGGGATTGTGATGAGAGACATGTAAAGGAGGGGGTAGAAAAAGGTAAATCACATCACAGGAAGAGGCACAAAAATATATTACAGTAGAGAGAAAGCGGGGAGGGAGATGAGTGTTATTTGAAATTGACTCCCATCTGATTTGGTTCAAGGCGGGAACAACAAACTCAGATAAATATAGAATATACTATATACTATAGAATATAACTAGCTCAGCAGGTAGTAGGAGAGGAAGTGGAAAGAAAAAGGAGGGGAAGCTAAAAGGGAGGGAAGAAGTGGAAAGGGGAAAGGGGATTAAAGGAGAGGGGCAGAAAGAAGGGAGGGAAGACTGAGGGAGGTGGTGGCCAAAAATTAAAATTATTGTGAAGGGGAAGGGAGCAGGGAGAACTAAAAGCATTAGTGAGAAAAAGAGGATGGAGGGAAAGACACAGATAGTAATCCTAACTGTGAATGTGAATGGGAGGAACTCTCCCATAAAATGGAGATAGATAGCAGAATGGATTAAAAACCATAATCCAACAATATGTTGTTAACAAGAAACACATTTGCAATGGGGACATACATACAGGGTAAAGCTAAAAGGTTAGAGCAGAATATATTGTGCTTCAACTGATGTAAAAAAAGCAGGGGCAGCAATCCTAATCTCAAGACAAACTAAAAGTAGAAATAAATCTAAACAAAAGAGATAAGTAAGGAAACTATATCCTGCTGAAAGTCACCATAAACAGTTAAGCAATATCATTACTAAAAATACATGCTCCAAGTGGTATAGGATCCAAATTCTTAGGAGACAAGTTAAGGGAGTTACAGGAAGAAATAGAGAGCAAAATTATACTAGTGGGGGACCTCAAACTTCTCCTCTCTGAACTTGATGAATCTAATCTCAAAATAAACGAGGTTAAGGAGGTGAATAAAACTCTGGATGAGGTAGATATGATAGATCTCTGGAGAAAATTGAAGGAGGATAGAAATGGATTTACCTTTTTCTTAGTAATACATGGCACATATACAAAAATTGATCATGTACTAGGCCATAAAAATCTCACAATCCAGTATAGAAAGGCAGAGAGAGTCAATGAATCCTTCTCAGATCATAAGGCAAAAAAAATACATGTCGTCAAAGGCTATGATGGATAAACCAAAAATCATTGGAAATTAAATAATCTCATCCTAAAGAACAAGTGCGTTAAACAATAATTCATAGAAATAATTAACAACTTCATTCAAGAACATGACAATAATGAGACAACGAACCAAATCTTACAGGATATTGCAAAAATGATTCTCAGGGGAAGTTTTATATCCTTGAACACCTATATGAAAAACATCAGTTGCTCATGGGTGGGCTGAGCCAATATAATAAAAATGACAATTCTACCTAAATTAATTTACTTATTCAGTGTCATACCAATCAAACTACCACATAATTATTTTAAGAGCAAGAAGAAATATTATCAAAATTCATCTGGAAGAACAAAAGGTCCAGAATATCAAGGGAACTAATGAGAAGAAATGCTAGGGAAGGTGGCCTAGCCCTACCAGATCTCAAAATGTGTTATAAAACAGCAATCATCAAAACCACTTGGTACTTGCTAAGAAAGAGAGGGGTAGACCAGTGAAATAAGTTAGCTACTCAAGACATTGTAGTCAGTGAAGATAACGATCTCCTGTTTGATAAACCTATGGACTCCAGTTTCTGGTATAAGAACCCCATGTCTGACAAAAATTGCTATTTTGGCAATACTGGAAACTGGATAACCATGTAGCAGAAGCTGGGAGTAGGTCAGTTTCTGACACCACACACAAGATTAAAGTCCTTATGGATACATGATCTAGGTATAAAACTTCATACTATAAACAACTTAGGGGATTAAGGAATAGTGTATTTGTCAGCTTTATGGAGAATGGAGAATTTTTTGACCAAACAAGAGATAGAGGACATTATGAAGTGCAAAATGGATAATTTTGATTACATGAAATTGAAGAGTTTTTGTACAAACAAACCCAATGCATCCAAGATTAGGAGGGAAGCAAAAAACTGGGAAAGAATTTTTGCAACTAGTGTCTGATAATGGCTTCATTTCTAAAACATATAGAGAACTGAGTCAAAGGTATAAGAATACAAATCAGTTCCAAATTGCTAAATGGTCAAAGGATATGAACAGGTAGTTTTCAGAGGAAGAAATTAAAGCTATCTATAGTCATACGAAAAAATGCTCTAAATCATTATTGATAAGAGAGATGCAAATCAAAACAACTTTGAGGTACCACTTCATACTTATCAGATTGGCTAACATGAAAAAACAGGAAGATGATAAATGTTGGAGAAGATGTGGGAGAGTTGGAACACTAATTCATTGTTGGTGCAGCTGTGAACTGATCCAACCCTTCCGGAGAGCAATTTGAAACTATGCCCAAAGGGCTACAAAAAATATGTATATCCTTTGACCTAGCAATATTGCTTCTAGGACTGTATCCTAAAGTCATCATAAAAATGGGAAATGGTCCCACATGTACAAAACTATTTATAGCAACTCTCTTTGTGGTGGCCAAAAACTGGAAATCAAGGGGATGTCCATGGATTGGGGAATGGCTGAACAAATTGTGGTATATGAATGTAAAAGAATACTATTGTACTATAAGAAATTATGAACAGGAAGCTTTCAGAGAAGCCTGGGAGATCTTATATGAACTGATGCTGAGTGAAGGGAGCAGAACCAGGAGAACTTTGTTCACAGCAACAACCACAGTGTGCAAGGAGTTTTTCTGATAGACTTAGTACTTCATTGCAATGAAAAAATTCCCAATGGATTTTTGAGACAAAACACCTTCCACATCCAGAGAAAGAACTATGGAATTGGATCACAGAATGAAGCAGACCATTTTCTTTTGTGTTATGTTTTGTTTTGTTTTATGATTTCTCACACTCATTTTAATTCTTCTATGACATATGACTAAAGTGAAAATGTATTTAATAAGAATGTATGTGTATAAGACTATACAGCATCTCAGGGAGAGAGGGGGGAAGAAGAGGAAGAGGGGGAAAAAATCTAAGAAATATAGGAGTGATTGTACAACACTGAAAACAAATGAAATAATTTAATAAAAAAATTCTTGAGTGAAAAAAGAAACAAAATAAAATGACCATCATTGCAAAATGGCTAACAAATTGTGGTACATGAATGTAATGGAATATTATTGTGCTGTGAAAAAAATTACATTTTTGATTAATACAGAGAAATAGAAAACATCTTCATGCAGAGTAAAATAAGCAAAAATAAGAAAGCATCATACGCAGTAACTACAATGTGAATAGAAAGAAATACACATCAAAAAATCAAAGGTAAATGTAGCAAAATGATAAAGATCAAGCAGGAATTAAATGAAGACATATAAGCAGATACCTCCAACTTTCCCAGCCCACCATCTCAACTTCATAGAGGTAGAAAGTCCACAGGAGTTACACATTGCACATGTTTTCAATTTTTTTCAATGTATGAATCAGTTATGTTGATTATTTTTTCCCCAGTAAAAAATATTATTTGTTATATGGAATGATTCTCTGGAGGGGAGAGGAGAATGTATAAATGAGATAACTATGATGATGCAAGAAACACATGACAGCAACAAAAATTTATATATCATAAAAAAAGACTTGTTGCTCCCAATTATTCTCTAAGACTATCAACTATATAAGTGTAGTCTGGTTTACTGGAATGAGTTTCCTCATCCAGAATTTACCAATATTAAAGAAATTGCAGCATTAAAGGACTTAAGTAGGATGAGACAGTATGTACGTGTGTGTGTGTGTGTGTGTGTGTGTGTGTTTAAAGAAATGTAATGGCAATTTAAGTGGAAAGATCTTTCCCATTCATTAATAGACTCATGTGACTGGCTTAAAACACCTGGAAGACTAAGTTGTATGTGGTGGGAGGTGCTTGCTGAACTTGTGGAATGGGAAGCATGGAATAGAACTTGGAGGAAACTAGTGAGAGCAGTTAAGGCAGAGGAGAGATGATGCAGGTTGGCAGGCACAGCAAGGCTCAAGAGTGTTTGCTTGTGGGAAGGCCAGAGGAGGAGGGAAGGCTTGGGAATGCCTTTGTCTCCTGCTGTGCTAATGTGTATTGACTTCTTGGCTACTATGACTGATCTGGCTTTCTTGTTTTGGGATTTGGCTTTCCGGTGTCTGAATAAATGGTTTTCTTCTGCCTTTTATATGGAAAGTCTTTTATACTTTGCTATTCAGAACTACACAAGGATATCCATAGCCATCCTCAGTGCTATGAATATTGCTGGTCCATATAAGAAACTAGATCATTTTTCATGGAAACTGGTGGCAGCCCTGTAGAATCCCTTTCTTTGATATCCTATGCTACCACACATGATACAGTATAAATACACTGACCATAAGTCTGAACCTCACTAGCCCTGAAAGTTGAAACATTACAGCATTTATTTCCCAGCTTGACAAGACTTCCAAAGGGAAGCCTGCCCTGGTTAGATATTCCCATATTCTTTCCTTCCTTGGAGGGGAATAAAGGTTGTAACTTTGACATCCACAAAAAAATAAAGCTATGGATTCCATGGGGCAAAGGGGAAGAGAAAGTGCTTTAAGTGAAGGAATATAAGCTGTATAAATAGGAGATGAAATGTTGTGTACAAGGAGAAATTGGAAAGTCTATATGACTAAAACAGAAAGTGCACAAAGAGGAGTAATATGACATGGGACTAGAAACAGAGATGGGAGCCAGAATGGGCAAGAATTCAAATAACAATCTTCCTACCACGCTATGAAGACAGACTTGACCTAGGCAACTATGAGGATATAGTGAATGTAACTTTGTGAAGATGAGTCAAGAGGCTTATTTTCATATAAAAACCATCACAGCTCTAATGTAAGGAAGGCTCTTTGAAGTTATCTAGACCAAACCTTTCATTTTACAGATGAAGAAGCTGAAGCACCATGAGATCAAATGACTTGTCCAAGATTACACAGATACATGCCAGAGCCTGTACTCAAACACAGGTCCCCTAACTCAAAATTCAGTACTGCATCCATGTTGTCAAAGCTTCTGTGAGTTGTTGCTGTTGTTGTTTTCTTGGGGTTTTTTTTAAAGTTTAGCTAAGGAGAAGTCACTTTCTAGTAAGATAGAGAATGGAACTGTTATTTGATTGGTATGGGACAGTGCTCTTCCAAGTCTAACTGGTCCAGCTTACTGCACATAAATGAAAGCTCTTTGGGGTTTTCAGTTTTTATGACTGTAAAGAGATACCGAAGGTAGTCATCTCTAGGGTAGGGGGGAGGGAAAAATTAAAAAGAAATTGACACAATAACTTTATTACATGTTTAAAAGGTAATGTAAGCTGATGTAAGTTATACATCATAGATTTTCAATTTCATGTGCAATCATCTCTTTTATTATTCTATGTTATGGAAATGTTTGTTTTATTCCATCAATTAAAAATAAAACTTTTTCCAAAAGAAAGAGATACTAAGACCAAAAAGTTTGAGAATCCCTGTTATAGGGATTTCCTAGATTAGAAACTCCTTCTACTGATGCAAATCAGCACCTTCTCCACAACTTGACTTCCCAAGAAGTTAACTAGAGTATTGAAATGTTAACTAACCTGTCCAGGATGATACAACTGGTGTCAGAGTTAGGACTTAATTTTCAGTCATTCTGGCTCCAAAGCCAGCACTTTATCCACCATGATATGCTATCTCAACTTTTAAATAAACCTCAAATTGGAGTTTTCTTAATGTTTTTATTTTTAATCTTATGGACTTCTTTGGTATTTGATGAAATCTACAAAACATGTTTTTAAATATGTAAAATTAAATACTTAATATTATAAATGAAATTAATTATATTGAAATAACTATCCAAATATTTTTAAAAGCTAATGTTAAACATACAAATTTTAAAAACATGGATAAAGATAGGAGGGAGGTCTTTATTAAAACAGCCTTTCTCCGTAGCAGCTGATGTTCACGTACAGTCAAGTTTATGTAAGAAATGATGAAGTCCACTGGTAATGACTAACTTGCCTGGCTAAGGTGGTCTCAGCTCTTTTTCAGGAAACTTCATGTTAATCAAGGTATTCAACCTCACCGCAGAGAATTTTGGAAATTTCTAAAGCAAACAAACGAAGGAAGATTGACAGACAAGGTCTGTCCTTTCCTAGGGAGTCCCTGGAGGCAATAGCGAAACCTTTTGTTGGGGAAAAGGTCCTCTGTTCCCCTGCCCAGGTGATGACTTTGCAAGCGTGTGAATTCAGAGAAGGAGGCAAGCTAAATAGTTCCCAATGCTTGAGGTAGGAGGGAGTGAGAAAAATCTCCATTCTCCTTCCATTTAGCCTGCCCCCCCACACCAATCACTTGCAGAAAGAAAGATGTTTGTAATCTGATGTGGGAGAAGTACTTTCAACAGGTCTGAAGGAAAGGAAATTAGATATTAGAAGGTAAATAAATTAATAAAGCATTCAAAATAGAATTTAAGAATCAAAACACCACTCAACTTTGTAACTGTAATTGGGATAAGATAGAAAAATCCAAAGAAATAATGAAGGGAAAACAGGAATAGTAGGAAAGCTACAAGCTAGACCAGGAGACAGGAATGAAGAAGTAACTAGTCTTAAACAGGCCATCAGAAGCAGGGATAACTGAATCTTGTAGGCAGGGCCTGGTACCTGAGTTGTGATTTGAGCAAATGTGCCACATGTACATACTAAAAAAGAAAAGAAAGGAAAAATAAATACCTACCCATTATTTCTTGAGAATCTACTACTGGTGATTTAAGTATATCGCTTTTCATGCAAATATTCTAGCCCTAAATCTGTGACAGGATGATATGTCTTCTTCTCAGCAGAAAATCATGAATGCAGATTATATTCTTTCAACTCCTTCCGATAGTGGTAGACAGCAACTGAGACTATTCAAAACTCTCATTGCCCAACCAATCTGCCTAGCAATAAGTGACAGCATAAAAAAGATTTGCTGGTTCTCTTTAACCTAGTTCTGAAATCTGTCCTTTCACTTCTCCCCCTTCTTACTGGAGTTCAGTCACCTCTCTGAAAAATAAACCGTCTTAGCTTATGGTGTGTAACCACATTCTAATTTGCTGTCTATAATCAAATCAATTACATTTGTCCTATAATCATTGAACAATTCATGTCTTCATATTCCCTTAGTGATTTGCCTAAAAATTCTTCAAACCTGCTCTCTAGTCACTACAGTATTCTAGTTTGTCGTATTCAAATAAGCAAGTCAGACAACTGTAGTCTCTGCTTCTCTTAGAATTCTCAGCAGATTTATGCCACAGACAATTAAACTATCAACCCTGATGATTAAGTTAGTGCTTTTCTCAGAGGCAAATTTATATCGCAGACAAGTGAACTGTCAAAGGTCATTCTCTTAAAAGTTCAGTTCTTATAGGCACACAGATATAGTCATACAATTACAAGACAAATGTAAATTCTTTGATCATACTGAGAAGAGAATATGGTTGACTTCCTTGATAGAATGGAAGCTCATTAAGTACAAGGTCTCTCATTTTTATCTCTGCATTTCATGACTCCAACTATCCTGGGATAAAATTTGGAATTATGTTTTTATTTAATTAATTTGTTTGCTTTCAGTTTTCTACAATCACTTCCATAAGTCTTAGATTCTCTCCCCCTCCCTGCATCATCCCTCCCTCCCTGAGACAGGATATAATCTTATATGGATTCTACACATACATTCTTATTAACCCTATTTTCCAATTAGTCATGTTGCATAGGAGAATTAAAATGAATGGGAGAAATCATGAGATAAAACAAAACATAACACAAAAGAAAATATTCTGTTTCATTATGCATTCCGATTTCATAATTCTTTCTCTGGATGTGGATGGCATTTTGCCTGAAGAGTCCTTTGGGAATGTTTTAGGTCCTTGCATTGCTGTGAAGAGTTAGGTCTACCAGAAATATTGATCGCACTGATCTGTGGCTGATACTGTGCAATGTTCTCCTGGTTCTGCTCCTTTCACTCAGCTTTAGTTTATATAAGTCCTTCCCTGCCTCTCTGAAATCTTCCTGTCCATCATTTCTTAGAGCACAATAGTATTCCATTACATTCATATACCACAGTTTGTTCAGCCATTCCCCTATTGATGGGCATCCCCTTGATTGCCAGTTCTTGACCATCACAAACAGAACTGCTATAAATATTTTTGTACATGTGGGACCCTTTCCCATTTTTATGATCTCTTTAGGATACAGTCTTAGAAGCAATGCTGCTGGGTCAAAGGGTATGCACATTTTTGTACCCCTTTGGGCAGAATTCCAAATAGTTCTCTGGAATGATTAGATCAGTTCACAGTTCCACCAGCAATGAAACAGTATGCCAACTCTCCCACATCTTCTCTAACATTTATCCTCTTCCTGTTTTGTCATGTTAGCCAATCTGATAGGTGTGATATCATACCTCAGAGTTGTTTTGATTTGCATCTCTCTAATCAATAGTGATTTAGAGAATACTTGCATAATGACTATAGTTTTAATTTCTTCCTCTGAAAACTGTCTGTTCATATCCTGTGACCATTTATCATTTGGGGACTGACTTGTATTCTTGTAAATTTGACTCAATTCTCTATATATTTTAGAAATGAGGACTTTATCACAGACACAAAAATTCTTTCCCAGTTTTCTGCTTCCCTTCTAATCTTGGTTGCATTGAGTTTGTGCAAAAACTTTTCAATTTAATGTAATCAAAATTATCCATTTTGCACTTCATAATGTTCTCTGTCTCTTGTTTGGTCACAAATTTCTCCATTCTGCTTAAATCTGACAAATGCACTACTCCTTTCTCCCTTATTTTTTTTATACTTTCAGTCTTTATATAGAATTTTGTTTTTAAAATGGTAATTAAAATGTCTAAACTTTTTATCACAGAAATCCCTCTGCTAGGCATATATCCCAAAGAGGTAAAATAGAAGCAGAAATATGGATATGGATATACCAAAAATCATAGCAGTTCTTTGTAGTCACAAAATACTGGAAAAAAAGGAGCTACCCATTGCTTGGGGATGTCATGGTCAATAAGCATGTAGGAATGGTATTATGCTATAAGAAATGATGAATACGAAGAATTTAGGAAAACACAGGAAGATTTGTAGCTGCTAGACAGCTCAACAAGAAAACTGAAGAACAGAGAAACTGGCTGGGTGTCATCACATATGTAATGTTGTCCTAGTTCTGAAGGAAATGAGAAGGACATACATCTGAGGACAGTTCTGTCCCCCTAGAAATCACTGGGCCAGGTACTGAATCATGGCATGTGACTGAACCAGTTGTGAGGTAGAGTTTCTGAGGGAGGTATCATCAATGGAGCATCAGGGAAACAGAAAAAAAAAAAGATTGAAACTTCTTAAGATCTCAAGAAGAAGAAAACTCAGATAAAAACCTAGATCAAAAGCTAGTATATAAAACATGCTCATTAGACAAAAGCAATGCATTTGGTTGACTTGTTAAACTGTTTTTATTCTCTCTTTTTAAAAACCCTTATTACATGGGATAGCTATCTGTATGTGGAGGGGACAGAAGGATATATTTGGAAATTAATGCTACATA
Organism: Bettongia penicillata ogilbyi; assembly: GCA_023548195.1. Taxonomy (NCBI): domain Eukaryota; kingdom Metazoa; phylum Chordata; class Mammalia; order Diprotodontia; family Potoroidae; genus Bettongia; species Bettongia penicillata. The sequence continues at coordinate 937,964 of JAJHZJ010000866.1, forward strand.
AAAACAACCAATATAAGTAAAAATAAAATAAAATTTTAAAAACAAAAAGGCAAAAAAGCTTTGGACTAAGTAATCTCTAAAGTTCCTTCTAGCTCCGTATCCTATAATTCTATAAATACATATTCTAGTTGCATGCAGAGCCAATACAAGCCTGTATAACATGTCATATATGCCTTATAGACTTGCATAAAGCTCTAGGCTAATGCGTAATGCACTTCAATATCCGTAGCAGTTAGCTGCCCTAGTACAGCAAGGTTTCATTTCTTGTCTTTTGGCCTTTTACTCAATAGCTTGTAGAATCTTTCTGCAAGCTGCAAACTGCAAGGCAATGAACATTGCTAATAAATAAACATGACCAGGCACTTCGCAATGTAGGGATTAGGTTGGGAAAGCAGGAGAAGCAAGATATCATTCCATCATAAATAATAACTGAATAGATATCAGTTGTCATTTGCTATATTTTCAGGGTTAATGAGGTCCCCCTTCATGGTCTACAAGTACAGCTGTGAATTCATGAAATCATTTAACATGGTATTTTTTTTTCTACAGAAGTGACTGAGCTGAATAGAAATCAGTCATGAGGGGTTGCAGGTTATGTTCTGGATAAAACCTATAGCTATATGTGGGAAAATTGCGCATCAGTTCTTTTCTTATGTCTCTTAAAACATATATAAACAGTCACATGTATACATATATGTATACATATACATGTGTATTTGGGTGAGAGCTTAGGATAAGCCTTTTAAGATGCAAGTTGAGAAGTATCTCACAGTATTTTAGATTATCTTAAGATGTTCCATTGAAATTAAATTTTAAATCATTTTGAGTTTTAAAGACTTGAAGAGGGAAATCATGAGCTAGTAAACTCAGATGCCAAAGAAAAGTTGTACATTGGAAACACAATCACAGGACTTTTCAGAAAGGAAGGTATGTAGCTTTCTATTTGGGTGTGTTTAAGGAATGTAATAGCAATTTTTCCTGTGGAGCAGCCCACGTAGCAGAGAAAAGCTATAAGGAAAAGAAAAGTTTTACCCATTGTAAAGAACTTACACAGAAGTAGAATTAGAAGAGAGACGCTACACTAAGAAGTTACAAATAGGAAGCTAAAAGATTTTAATGCTTAAACTGTTCTAAAGACAATTGGAGCTTCAGAAAATTTTTCAGCCTTAAAAACAAGATCCGAGAGAGTTGATTCTAGATGTATTTTACTGTTCATGTTTTGCCCCTGCAACTCTCCTTGGATTCAACTCCACAGATCAAGATGAGTCTCATAGGTTAATTTCATCATGTCTAATCTTATCACATGTTGCTATCTCAAGCCTTCAGTGACACCATCTCCACTTCCCTCTGATTTGAGGGCTAAAGAGCCATCCTTTATAGAGGACAAAAAGTGTACTTTTTGGTTCACTCCACTCTGCATCTGCACTCCACTTAGTTCCAACTTTCAATATAAGATGCTCCCCTGTCAGTTACCCCTGATGTCCCTGCTTTCCTGACTCGTTTTGTATGTTAACTCCCCCCATTAGATTGTAATTGTGCTCCATAAGGGCAGGTCTTTCTCATTTATTTATTTTATCCCCACTGTTTAGAATAGTGCCTGGCATATGGTAAATACTTAATAAATGTTTGTTGAATTGGATTGGTACCACCAGTTTATACTTTTCTTTTACAGATTAAAACATTGTAAAATTTAGGAAAGAAAGTTCTACTGCAATGCATTATTATGAGATGGAGGTAACCCTGGTTTTTCAAAAATTAAGCCATTTGAGTATAATTATTTGCTGGTTCTACTAAGCTGGAAAGGATTCAAGTACATTTTCAGCATGCTTTCCAAGAACCAACCTAGCTAAGTTCAGAAAGGTTCTTCATTAGTAATCCAGCTACTAGCTACTAGGTCATGAATTATTTAGTCATGGAAATGCACAAAACAGAAAAAAACAAGTAATGGAACTCAATCCTTTATACTTCTCTGACAAGTAGTTGTGGATGAAAGGAAAAGAGAGGAGATGAGACAAGAGGAGAGAAAAAGTGGGTAGAGGGTGCTAAAATCATACAATTTTTAGACCCACTATGAATTTTAACTTAATCATTGATACATGTACCAATGAACTAGTAATATGGGTGGTCAATACTTTGTTCCCAACCTGGACATTAAGTAGTCTATAAACACCTAAATTTTCTTATGTGAATGGTAAGACTGAATTCCTTTAAGTCATTTTGGAAGGACAAAGCAATGAAAAAAATAGTACCAAGAGATCTAGAATCACAAATTCTTGACAGTTGTATGAAAGATTCTTCCAATAACAAATAAGAAAAGAAATACTCTCACCCCTCATTCAATAAATTAATAATATGCCATAAGAAGGCTATTTCCAATGCTAGAGAGACTACAGAATGATAGGCACAAAAATGCGTTGTTGATGGAGTTTCCAACTGTTCTGACCATTCTGGAAAGCAATTTATCATTATGTAAGGAAAATGGATTCTCTGTACTTTTTGACCCACAGAGTTCATTGCCAGTCATATACTCCAAGATGCTAATGACAAAAGGCAAAGACCCACAGGCAATAAAATATTCACATGCTTGTTATAGTAGCCAAGAGCTGGAAACAAAATAGATCCCCATTTCCTAGGGAGGAATGACTTAAAAACTATGAAATAAACACATAATGGAATGTCATTCTAATGTAAGTACTGATAACTAAACATTGACAAAAGCTTAAAAGCATGGAGAAATTTATATGAACGGATGCAGCTGAAGTAAGCAGAACCAGGAGGACAATATGCACTATGACTGCAACAATGGAAATGGAAACAAACACTGGCTGCTATGAAATTATAGCAACCTAGCTTTATCTCAAAAAATAGATAATGATGAGATACCTCCCTCTCCTTCTTTCCACAGGTGGGGGACTAGGGGTGTGCAATATTGGATATAGCATCACACTGCTTTAATATGGTTGTTGAATTTGCTGAACTTTTTTTATATCTTTGTTGTAAGGGATGTTTCTGTGGAAGAGGGAGGGTAGGGATACCTTGGTAAATGCAATTAATATAAAAACAAGGGATAATAATAATGTTTTTGTAACAGGGATTGGCCAATAGATGTTCAATATTTTGAACACTCTGCTCTAGCTTATGGCAAGGATGCTTGAGGAGAATTTAGTCATATGTCAATAAAGGGAATTGCCTTCCACTTCAGAGCATATATAGATATTCTTTGACTATTTCTTGTCCATGTGTGATGAGGAAAACCTTTTAAATGGCCACAGATATGGAAATGAGTGTTCCACAAAAGACTCCAAAAAAGAAACTGGTCTCTTTCCTTCCTACAGTCAGTAAGGTATGAAGACAACTTTCTGAGCTTTGGAGAGCCTGAGTTGGGCTTGGAAGGTTTTCCCCCACTGGACTAGCCTGTATGTGCATGGTGTCCTAGGCAAGTCTATACCTAGGATGGGGTTTGTGACCTTTTCTTCTTTTGGACAGGGTCTTGGGAAATCTTGAAAAGTTAGAAAGTCATCCTATGTCTTGCAGCAAAGCAGAAAGGAGAAATCCCTGAGAAATGACCTGATTGTCCCAGACAAGCATTGAATCAACTCTGCATCTAAGGTAGTCTCATTTTAAAGGTGTTATTTTTTTGGGTCTCCTTTAGCAAGCAGTTGACTCATTTTTCATGATTTTCTTACATTGCTATCATTTCTCTTCCCAATTTTTTCTCTATTTTTATTTCTTGATTTTTGAAATCCTTTTTGAGATTTTCCATGACCTGAGACAAATTCATATTTTTCTTGAATGCTATGAATGTAGGAGCTTTGACCTTGCTGTTGTACAGTACAACTCTAGTTGTATACTTTCATCTGCCTCCGGTTGTGTACTTTGATCTTTCTCATCAAAAAAAAAATAACTTTTTACCAAGAAAATAACCTTCTATAGACTTTCTTTTCCCCTTTTGGTCATTTTCCCACTCAATTACTTGACCTCTAACCTTCTTATCAAGGGGAAGGTGCATTGTCCCAATATTCAGGACCTTTGTGCAGCTATTTTCAGAGAGAGATATCTGTAAGGATCTGCAAATTCTCAGTTCCTCCAAAGTGGTATTCTCAAAGGAGATGTGTTTACTCCTCTCCTGGTCTGCAATCTGGTTTGTGAACATCCATAAGTACTCTTTTCTGCCATGGATATATGAGTAGGATTCCCTGTCTCCAGCCACCACCAGTTTTGTTAAGAGTGCTCCTCCTTTCCCCAGGGCCACCACCTAGGACTGCAACCCAAATTAGTCTCTTGATTCCTGCACCCCCTGTAGACCAAGAGCTCCAGAAGCAGTCTGCTACTGAAGCAGTGGCTACCATTGAACTGGAACTGGGGCTCTGGCTAGGGTCAGACCACATTCCTCTCTCACTCAGGTGAGAGAGCATTCCCACTGACCTTTGAAACCTCTATAGATCAATATCCAGTGATTCAGTGCCCCAAGACCTACACCAGTTGTTCCATCTGTGCCCTTTCACCCCACACTGGGCTGTGCTTTGCTCCAAGCCCAGTGCAGTGGACTCCTCCTATTGGTCTTTCAGATTGTCTTGGGCTGGAAATTGGTTTCTGTCATTTTGTGACTTCTGCTGCCCTAGAATTTTTTTAGAGTAATTTTTACAGATATTTTGAAAGGTTTGGGTGGAGAGCTCAGGCAGGTCATGCTTCTACTCCACCATCTTGGCTCCGTCCTGAGTCAGCCCTGCATCTAGGATAAGCCATACAAGAATTTGAGTAATAACCATCAGTATCCTGCACCTGGAAGTGATCTTGGTGGTAGAAATGTTGGTTCCAACTGCTTTGAATCTAAGCCGCCCTCCCCCTGGTCTGAAGCTATGGAAGGGAGGGTGTGACTTAGTTAGGGAAAATGTTTTTACCTCTGTTCTCACTATGCATTCTCAATAAATATCCCGTGGTAAAAATTGAGTTAGTTGATATCAAGGAGGAATCAACTATTTAATAATGGATCATTAATCACTGGCCTTGATGATATCGAGAAGATATTAACCAGAACTGGCAAATTGTACAGAGGGGCATAATGGAATGAGGGCTAAAATCAGTGCATTTGAATAATTCTACCACCATTTAGAAATTCCCTTTAAGACTCTGAGGGGGAAGATATAGCCAAACACTGGGATTCAATTTGCTAATACAGTAAGAGATGTATAAGTCCAATGTCTCTTTATATATTAAAAAAAGAAAAAAGTGATCTAGAAAACACTAATAATTATCTACTTTTCCATCTCTACTACATCTTTAATGAAATAATTATATAGAAATATTGAGAACATCCTTTTCGAAACCATGAGAAACAAGCAGGTTTTTATAAATGGTCTATAGCAGATCTCATCTTGATTGTCCCTCAATGTTTCCATATGAGGAAATTTGAGGCAGAAGAGTTTAAACGACTTTCCCAGACTCACACAGCTACTAAGTGTCTGAGGTCACATTTGAACTCAGGTCCTGACTCCAGGTGCAGTATGTTACCTAGATGCCTTATAGGTGGTTAAGTCATGTGGATGCCCCTGTTCCAAATAGGATTATGCTAACTTCATCAAGTCCATAAACAGTATGGAGCTATGTGAATGAGATCTAAAATGACTCAAAAGAATTTGGCCTTATTATTCACATAAGAAAATTCAAGTGGATACAGATTGCCTAATATCCAGGTTGGGACACAAAGTGGTATCAACCACTCATATTACTGGCTCATCAACACATATATTTTGGACAGATACTGCAGAGAGATTATGAGTTGGGTGCAGAACTAAGGAGGAAAAGAGAGGGTAGACACACATATGGAAAAATTTCAAAGTCCTTTTAATTACCCCTTTTTCCCAAAAACAAAAGACTATGTTTTTAACATTGAAATTCTTCCAGTTTGGCTACATGGATTTGACTGATGGAACACTGCAGTCATCAAAACTTTAAAGTTGAAGGTCACCCAGTAGAGACATATGTAGCAATCATAAGGTATCTATAGTTTACAATTAACATGGAATTACACAAAAGAGAAGCGTAAAAGAAAAATATCACCAGAAAAATACAGAAGAAGTGGTCATATTGCAAGGGTAAAGGATGATCACGTGTGATTCATAGGAATCCATGTGATATCAATAGATAGAGAGGAAAAGTCCCCCCGAAAAAGCATATATTTGCAGGGATATGCTTCCTGCAAAGGAATAGTGGAACAAAGTGGACAAAAGTTTCTCAGGATAATAAGGAAAGAATGGATTGCTATCTGCTCTGTTGAAGAGAGTACCAACAGCGATGACCCTAGAGTTTCATTGAACAATAAGAGTTAAAACTTTCAAAAAGTGATTTTTTTTCTCACAGCAGTCCTCTGGGATAGGTAGTTAAAATACTATTATCTTCTATCTTATAGATGAAGAAACTGAAACTTTAAGAAGCTTTAATTTGCATAACTAATAATGGCAGAAAGAGCTATGAGTTGAACTCAGGATTCCAGATCCACCTCCATTATGCCACCATTGCCTCTCTGCCCTGTTATGTGAAGTATATGCTAATCCAGGGGTGGGGAACTTGGGGCCTTGAGGTCACATGTGGCCCTCTAGATCTTCAAGTGTAGCCCCTTGACTGAACCCAAAGAAGTTTCAATTACAGGTTTGACAGCACTTGAGGACCTAGAGAGTCACATGTGACCTCAAAAGGACAGCTTCCCCACTCCTATACTAATCTCCCCACCCTTGCCATTTTCTAAACCTAAGCTAGGAGTTGATCCATAGAGCTATAAAGAAGGCAATGTCATATGAGGGAGTGAACAACCCGCCTCAGGTCAGGAGAGATTTGAGTTTTAATTTTAGTTCAAAAATTTAATAGCTATATGATCATAAGTAAGTTATTTTACTTCTCTGAGACTCAATCTCCTTAATTGCAAAATGGGAGTAATAATACCTTCGGTAAGATTGTTGCGAAAATCAGATGAACGGCAACGTGGAAAAGTGCTTTGTAAACCATGAGAAATTCAATAAATACCAGAAATCCAGATGTGTTAGTATAAGTTCTACAGGACATGCCTAGGCAATGTCTCAAAAAATATATATTCCTAAAGCCTGGTGGGAGGCAGGTTGCAAGGAAATGGGAAATACATTTCTACATTGTTTGCAATTCAATGTTTTTTTAAAAAACGCAAGTTGCATTTTTCCCCGAGGGGAAGGAATGATCAGTAGTAATGCAGTATCGCTTTTTTAGGAGATTCTTGGGTATTCACATACATACTCAGCATATCCTGTGTGTATGCCTATGCAGCTATCACTGTTATAACTCAGGGCACCAGCATTTGCCTGCTGGCATCTACTCTTCCAAGAGTATAAATTTTGTGAGAGCAGAAACTATTTCTTATTTATCTTTGTATTGCCCCCCCCAAATAGTACTTTGCAGATAAAAAGCAATCAATAAATGTTGTTTGCATAAATGAACTCTAGGCAGGAAAAAATAAGCTACTTCTGAAATGCTAGCTTTATAAGCCCAAACCTATATAAAGTGAAGGCAAGCAAATTACCTTGCACTGATTTGCTCTGAGAATCTCTTCCCAAATGTAGTCTTTTAGTTATTTACCTGGATTCTGGATCTTCCCACTGGGGGATTTTCCAGTTCTAGCCAAGTACATTTTGCTGAATTAGTTCAGAGCAACCCTGCTTATGCCAGTCCCTGTAGGGCTCTGTATAGAATTACCAAGATTGTTCAAAGTCTTTTGTGGTCCCATGTGACAAATATTTTTTTTTACATTTATAATTGCCTGGGAAACATTGCCAAGGATCATTGAATCTTAGAGTTTGGAGTTGAGAGAGAATGTAGAGATTATCCTAGTTTGAGCCCCTTGAATTTTACATTTGAGGAAACAGAGTCAGAAAGAATGAGGACACGCATGTAAAACTGACATATCCAGAACTCAATTCATGTCTAGCATCTTTTGTAGGATAATTAACTTTATGATGGAGAGACTCCCAAAAGGAGGTTGGTCAGAGTACATCGTAAATATTTAACAACCAGCTCTCAGTGGAGAAAATGTATCCATGACATACTTATTTAAGTTTAATCACTATTGTTAACACTTTCTCCATCACCTTAAATCCAGATAATCAATGAAACAATAAAATAATCCCTGAATTATTTTTTTTTATTTGCTGATTTTCAAGATGCAAGTGCGCACACTAAAAATTTAACAAAAAGTTGACACAATGCTGGGCTTGTCCTGCTACTATTGACATGGAAACATATCATATTCCTATTTCAGTCACCAAATGTTACCATAAGTGACAGGAGAGTATTTGTTGTGCCTGAGATCCCTGTGAATGACCATCCTGTGTAGCCTTCAATGCTAGTTTTGAGTGTAAGAAAGGATCTTTTCCAAAGAAGTGAAGATGAATTGAGGGCCTATATCACAATATACTTTCACCCTCACTCATCAGGTATTCCAGTAGGAACTCAAAAGGCAGGATAGCAGCACTGTCTTTGTACCTTAGAACAATTTTAGGGTTGGCTCTCTTAACGGAAATAGCTGTAGTTCTTCAATATTAAGCCAATATTGGACAAATTGATAGGAAAAAGTTAGCTTTACCCCTTGGGGTTGGATTACCTTTTGTCTCAATGAAGCAGATACTCTCCGTCTTCTCTGGAAATAGGAAACCAAACGAAAACATTTGAAATATGGATTGTGCATTCATTACATTCCCTCTCCCAGACTTCCTTTTGTGCAGCAATATTTTCTTGTAAATTGCCTAGTGAATAAAAAAAGCCAACCCAAGCCCATTTACATTTGTCTTTCAAATGTGCATCTAGTAGGAATATGTTAACATAAAACATTAATAATATGACAGTGTTATCAACAAATACCTTAGTCATTGTAAACATAAATATTTAACAGCTTTAGTAAGGGATTGAAACAATAGAGTTGATTTAGGGGACTTGAAACATAGCTTCCATTTTATGCCAGATTCCCCAAAATTAAGTCTGCTAATTGAGAGGATGATGAAAGCTATTGAACCTGACCTACAAAATGTACCCTTTCTATGAGCAATTCATGAAAAATACGTTACTAGGAGAATAATACTTGATGAAGGCAGCAACAAATCCATTCCTTATAGCAAAAGCTGAAAATTGTCAGTCAAGCAGAAAGTAGGGAGTGGGTAGGATGGTAATTGGATAGTCAGTCAACGTGATAAAAGAAATCAACATCATGAATGAAATTAACCAAATTTTACAGTCCCTCTACGATACCTAAAAAAAAAATGTTACACAATTTCATACTTATTTCATTTATGGCTTTTTTAGGAATTTTTCAGAGTGTCGTAGAGATTGAGAAGTCATTAAAACAATGTGAATGCTGCAGCACCAAAATTCGAACTCTTCTTTAAGTGATATTAATTCTTTAATTCTTTAGAGTCAACACTTAGCTAGTCTTGAGGAAATCGCAGGGCTGCTACCCCCAATTGTTCTCTGAGTACATAAGCTTATGAAATAATCTTCCCTTTTAAATATCCTCTACTATCAATGGATAAAGCAATGATTTCCTATCTTCTTTCTCTCCTTCCTTCCTTCTTTCCTCTTTTCCCTTCATTTCTTCTTTCTTTCCTTCCTGATTTTCTTCATTGCTTCTTTCCTTCCTTCCTTCTGTCCTTTTTTTCTCCTTTCTTTTTCCCTCAAATCCTCTCCCTCATTTCTGATGTCACAGAATAGGATTTTTAAAAACATTTTTCAAACACATTGGTTTTCAATAATCCCTCCCCAAACCTCTACTCAACATGAAAGGAAAAAAACGTTCTGGAGTTTATCATGCAAAGAAGAAATAAAATCAAGCAAATAACTAAGTAGGATAATATAGTTATTTACCAAATATCCCCCATATTTCCTTGACAGGCTCTTTATACCTTGTAAAGGTATGCCTATATCAGCATGAGAAAGCCTACCATTAGAGGCAGGTACTACCCACTCATCATATGATTGAGGCCTAATATATGTTTGATGATACAGTCTGGAACTTCAATGGAGCCATGATTCCTACAGATAACAACCCTTTCATGACTTCTCATTTGAAGAAATGTTTGTTTTTTCATAGATCTATCCATGTTTGTTCATAGATCTACCACAGAAAACTCATCCAACCTGATGGAGACTAGGTCTTTTCATGTGCATCAATGGAACATTCATATTTTCCATATGTTGTCATTTACTCCTACTGCATGACCGACCCACCTCCTTTTCTAATCATACATTACCCTGTTGATGTCTCATGCCAGTTCTTACATATAGGTCATCATTAGAAAAATGCTAGTATATCATTTGTCTCTCTACTGTTCTTTGGGTCATCTTGCCATTTTGATTCTTTAGGGATTGTTGTCCCATGATATGCAGCCTATAGTATCACTGTAGGAGACCATTTGTTTTAAAATATGGGTCCTCCTACTCAACCAAACCTATTCTCTTTCTTCCATTGAGTTGTAAGTCTAACCTAACGTCCACCTATAGTGGCTATTACAGATATAGAGAAGTGATAGATGCACACATACATATATACATGTGTGTGCATATGCTTCTATACATGCATACATGTATGTGTACAAAACTCCAGAATATTCCATGGCCTCTTTAATGGGAACCATATTAATTACAAGTGTATGCACATACACACACACAAACACACACACATTAACTCAGGGGTGGGGAAAATGCAGCCTCAAGGTTACATGTGATCCTTTAGGTCCTTAAGTGAAACCCCTTGACTGAATCCAAACTTCAGAGAACAAACCCCCTTAATAAAAGTATTTGTTCTGTAAAACTTTGACTCAGTCAAAAGGTCACATCCAAAGATCTATAAGACTACATGTGGTCTTAAGGCCACAGGCTCCCTACCCATACACTAACTTAATGGACTGACCATCCAAATTCATGCCATAGTTTATACAACAGGCTTTTATTTAGTTAGTTAGCTTTTCTTTTATGAATTTTCAGACTAATCTAATAAGTATTCATTAAGGAAACCTTGGTGTTTGATATAATCACCACAACATCAACCATAAACAGGAATAAATGGAAAAACTTACCTAAGGGAAATGATCTTCTATTTGTAGCTGGACATCCTCCATGGTAAGGACAAACACTTTGGAGAGCATTATAGCCCACTAATTTATGCCTCAGTTGATATAATTTATCGCAGAGTTATTGAATAGTTAATTCTATAGTAACATTTATCAAGGGATGTGGCAAAATCTTTACATGAATAGGGGAATTTCTCCTTGAACAGAGCCTTTGAGGAGAGGATGCAAAACTGAATGCTTTTTTTGTAACTAATGAGCAATAACTCCAGTGACATCTTATGTTCTCTCACTTTTTTTCTGTTTATCATGCGATTGTAAAGCTGTCTTCTGTTATAGATAACTGATTGATTACATCCACCTATCTACTTCTTCTGTATGGACCACTCTTGTAAAGATCATATAAAAATGACAAAGCAAGCACATGGGTGAGTAGGCATTGTTGCTTTCTCAAAGACTTTCAGAAGATTAAACTATAACCTTCATTCTCTACTGCAGTGTCAAGGACGTGATACTTGAGATACCTTGTAAAATGGTTCCCCAGTGTTTTAAAGATGGTTTCATCTCCCACACTAATTGTCTGGCTTGGAACTTGGTCTACTCTGACTCTCCTTCATATCTTGGTCTTTTTAGATGTCATTTCAACTTTCTCACATAACACATTGCAAAATAAAGCATTAGAGTTCAATTATAATGTTTTCCTTTTCATTGATGAAAAAATAATTATACAAAATTGACCAATGGCTTCTACATTCCTCCTATTTTTTGTCTTTCTATCAGTTCCATTTATGGAGGCCTAAGGGTTAATGAGGCTCAGCTTTTTGTAAACTTGCCAATTCTTTGTTGTTGCTGGGTTTTTTTTTTTTACTGTCTCATGAGATAATATTACTTGTAATTCATCACACTTGTCTGTAATGTGATAAAAAATAATTCATTAGCAAATAAATGCATTAATAAATGAATATATACTCCAATTTTGTGTTGTACTTCCCTGCTCTAGGAAATACAACAGAAATATGTAGGGCAGAAATACTGGAAAATACTCCATCTCATTTCTCTATTCTTTCTTTTGGTGAAGCTTTAGGGAAATTTGCATGGCCTTAGTGCATGTGGCCAAGTGAATGATGGGAGTTGAAAAGATTTTTCTCACTCTAATCCAAATAATAGCTGAACCACAAGGACAATTACTAATATAGAAACAAAACAGTTCAAAAGATAGAGTTGGTTTAATATCCATTGGATTGCTTTCTCCACTGAGCTACTATTGTCACTACTGGGTGATGCGCATGTCTAAGCTCATGGTTTTCTGATACTGATTCTCTGCTCAGTCATTGCTATCTGCTGGTTCTCCATTGAGCTGTTGACATTTGCTGGTTCTGTGCTGACAAGAAGCTACTAAAAAGTTTTTTTTTTTTTCCCTGCAGGGAAGTGGTTACAGATCATTTCTGTGTAGCTAACCTAAAGTTGTAGTGCTATTCTGACAATTTTGTTTATCAGAGTCACAATTTTGTGCAGGAGGCCAAAAAAATCTTGGTTCAAGGTTTTCTTTTGAATTGCTTTGTTCTTGCATCAGTAATTACTTCCCTTGATCTTCCTATTCTTTAGGCTGGGTTGGAGAAATTCTTTTCAACTCCTATTTTGCCCTTGGCCTCCAGCGCTGGAACTATGCAAATCGATCACTTATTGGATAAGCATTTCTACTGTGCTAAAGGCTAGGTATGAGACTTACCCTAAAGTTTCACTTAAGATGATGGAAGGACTGAGATGGAGCTAACAACACCTGCTCTAGCAGGAACACAGGACAAAGGTCACTGTTCTTTGTATAAGTGAAATATGTTTCTTGCCCAAAAAATGCTTACAGTCTAGTTGAGGAGACAAGAATCACATGTGAAACAAATAGGTAAAAACAAAACAGTTTGCTGTTGTCAGTTATGCCCAACCCTTCATGATTTTTTAGACCATACTGTCCATAAGGTTTTCTAGGCAAAGATTCTGGAATGGTTTGCCATTTCCTTCTCCAATGAATTAAGGCAAACAGAAGTTAAGTGACTTGCCCAAGGTCACATAGTAAGTGTTTCAGGCTGGATTTGAACTCTGATCTTCCTGACTCTTATTCCAGTGCTCTATCCACTGAGTCTCCTTAAAAGAAATAGTACAGGATAAGACACAAAAGTGGTGAAACAGAAAGTATGAAATTCAGGTTGTCAAAAAGTAAAGAAGCATATATAAAGTATCAACCATGTCACTGGGAATACAAAAGACAGTTCCTGCTCTCAAGGAGTTCACAAGCTAATGGGAGAGACATCATGCCAACAACTATGTACAATCAAGATATGTACCGGAAAATGGAAATAATCAACAGAAGGTAGTCGCTAGAATTAAAGAGAATTTGAAAAGGCTTCTTGCAGGAGGTGAGATTTTAACCAGAATTTGAAGGAATTTGGGGAGGCCAGGAGATGAGAATGGCAAGATAGGCAGAAATCGGTGAAAATGTCCAGAGTCGGGACATAGAGTGTATTATTTGAGGAATGGCAAGGAAGCACCTTCTCAAAAAGTTCAAAGAAGACATAAATTTCCACAAGCTAGAGTGGTTAGAGAAGACTTCTCAAAATATGAAAACCTAGTCCACAACTGAGTTGAACTTGGTTTCATTCTTTTCATCAGATAGCTCTTCATTTCTCCTATCCTTCCCCTTTTCTCCCTAAGATGCAAAAGGAGAATTAAAAAAAAAAAACACGTAATACATTTCTGAATTTGAAGATGCATTGTTTGATTTGCTAACCTTGCCTAGGGGAGTGATCTGAAGAGCCAGAATAATTGTCTTGAAAGAACAAACTTAGATTCAGTACATTATAACAAGCTAGAGAAATGCAAAATCCTCACTTCATGAACTCAGTTTGTCTGAAGCTTAGAAACAAAATAATAAGAAAAGTACAAATGTGAATTGCTGTCCTTCTCCTAATTCAGTTGTGAACACTGTTGTTTCTATCCAGCTGCCAACAATCTGGTGAAGAGTTTGCACTTTTGAGAAAGAATTAATTTTCCAGACTACCTTCAGTGGAAGACAGAGGGAAATAATTGGTTTAGTACAGGAAAGGGAAAAATATGTTCACACAACATCATCAGAAGGACTTAAGGAATTGTGAGAAGAGTAAACCACTGATGGGGGCTTAAGAAGATAATTACAAGTGTAGACTCTGTGTGCTATTAGAGTAGACTCTAAGGATATGGTGTGATTTGAGGGATACTGAAAATCTCTGCTTGTCCTATTGTGTCTCTTCCTAGCCTGGAATTCTATTATGGAAGTAATTCTAATAGTTATGACCCGGTCTCCTGAAAGAATCAGTGAAAGTACGTAGGTTAACTGGGATATAGTTTGTACATTAAAACCCAGGAATAGTCTGACAGGCTTCGGATTCTATAACCTAATAAAGATCAATACTCTGAAGTTCTGAAATATGCCTACAACAGAGAGTTGTAAAAATTTAGAAGCGAGTTTGCATGTGGTATATTTGTATGTATGTGTCTTTATATATACATATATATGTATATATATGTAGGCATATATATAGTTCTCTGTAATATATGTATATAAAATATATGCATGTGTATATGCAGTTTCTCTGTCTCTCTCTCTCTTTTACACACAGAACACACATACACACACACACACACACACACACACACACAGCAGATAGAACCCTGTACTCCAGTCAGAAAGATCTGAGTTTGAATCCTACCTATCTCACATTAGCTGTGTAACTTTGGGCAAGTAATAACCTCTGTTCTGTAAATTACTCTCATTATAAAAATGGAGAGCATAACAACTACCTCAAAGGGTTATTGTATTAAATAATACATAGAAAGAGTTTTGTAAAACTTAAGATGTTATACAAATATAAACTACTTTTAATGGAATACACCTTGAAGCTTTGATCAAGATCTTAGACTGACAATTTAATATCTATTCAGAGTCTTAAAAAACAGTTAATTTTTGAAAAGCAATGTCATATCCGTAATTGAGACAATAAGCATTCGATGTGTGCCAAGTGGCTCAGTGGATAGAGCACTGAGCCTAAAGTCAAGAATAACTGAGTTTAAATCTAGCCTCAAACACTTACTAGCACTGTGACCCTGGGAAAGTCACTTAACCTCTTCTGGTCTTAATCTGCTGGAGGAGGAAATGGCAAACCCTCCTGTGTCCTTGCCAAGAAAACCCCATAAACAGAATGGCCCATAGGGACATGAGGAGTTAGACACAGCTGAACAACAACATGTGCCAGGTATTGTGCTAAATGAGGGAGATATAGAGATAGGCAAAAACAGTTCCCCTGTCCCCTTGAGGTCATATTCTAAAGGGGGATACAACATTCAAACAATTGTACATGCAAGATATATAATAGTTCTGCTCTTTAGTACAAAAATAGAAGAAAGTAAACACACATTCTCCAACATATATATATATATATAGATGTACATATATATGTACAACAACAAATGTCAAAGATTTAAACATTAAGATGTCCTGCAAAATTAATATATTGCTAAGAAAAATATGACCAATACCTACAAAACTCCAGCCTTCAAGAGTATCTCTCAATTTGTGCAAATCTTTGGGTCTCTATAATTCTAAGTTTTAGAAAATTAGAACAGCTGTGCTGAACCTTTGGGTGCAAACACTCACCTCAACCCAGGTGAGTAATCACTTTCTCCAGATAAATCCCAGCTACCCAAAGACTGTTAGCAAAGCAGCTACTGATTCCAGGACTGAGTTCCATCAGCAATCTCTTTAATGATGTCAGTGTTATATGCTGCTAAGGGACAGACTGAGCATTGTACAAACGAGAAAAGTCTACCTTCTACCTTTTGAATTTTCAAAATAACACTTTTTAGTCAATCACTCCTAAATCCAGATAAACTAAATCCAGATGAAAGTGAAATGTCTGATTAACTAAAATTGATTGAAAGGCCTCAGGAAAAGATATGAACTGATTCTACCATCTTGTTTCTCTATTCCAAGACTTCTCAACCTTTTTTATATCAGGGACCCCTTTAGCAGTCTAAAGAAGTCTAGGGACCCCTTCTTGGAGTAATTCTTTTCAATGCAATAAAATACATAGGATTACAAAGTAAAACAAAGGTTAAGTAAAAATATAGAGGCATTTTTCCCCATTCAAGTTCAAGGCCTCCTGAAATCCCTACAAAGATTACTTAAGGGAACATAGACTCCAGATTTAGAATCCTTCACTATTCTTGTTGCTTTTTTTTCTAATTCTCACAAGTCCATTCTCTCTCTCTTTCTCTCTCTGTCTCTCTGGCTGTCTCTCTGTCTTTCTGTCTGTCTCTCTTTTTTCTGTCCCTTTCTGTGTCTCTGTCTCTCTCTGTCTTTCTATCTGTCTCTCTCTCTTCTTTCGGTCCCTTTCTGTGTCTCTATCTCTCTCTCTCTGTTTTTCTGTGTCTCTGTCTTGTCTCATCCCCCCTTTTTCTCTCATTCATATTTTCCTTATTCCTCCCTTTCTCCTTTTATATCTTTGTATCTCTTTTCATCAATGCCTCTGACTCTCTGGTTTTCTCTCTCCCTACATCCTTCCATAAATCTAATCATGATTCTACCTTTTACTTTAGGATATTCCCTAAACACTTTGGCTTTCACTCACCAAGAGCTGTTTTAATATCTGTATCATTTGTACATATATAGTAGATATGAAAAATCATAAGGTTTGAGATTTCGTCATTACCGGTTTGTGTGTGAGTGCATGTGTTTGTGTACGTTTTTTTTCTGTATAATAAGAAGAGACATTTTAAGTAAAGTGAGATTATTTTTAAAATTTCTGTCAACAAAGATATGAAAACTGATTTAGTATCCAATTAAAAAACCATATGTTCAAGGTCTTACCAGTTGTGTAGAAGTTTTGTAGATGTGGATTTAATGCATAATTCATGGGAATGTGGTGTGATTTACTTATGTATATGTAAGAGATAGGCTTAGCAGTGCAAATTTAAATGTATATTTTATAGCCTTCAAAAATAAAACAGCTAGATTTATATATCCATAATTGAAAGAAAAATCAATGGGTTTGCATAATGTGTGGGCTGCCAGATTCATCAGCATAATTTATGAAAAACATGTCTATTAGGATTCAAAGAGTCTTATAAACAATGGATCTGCACACTTTCAAAGAGAATAAGGGTAGTGAGAGGAGAGGTGGGAGAGGGAGAAGGAAGGTAGAGTAAATTAAACCTTCTTCTCAACAGTGGACTTCCCAATAATTTACATGACATTTTTAAAGACTAGAGTAAGATTTTGTTATCCTTGCTGCTATTACTACTATGCTACCACTACAGATAGTACTACTACTAATAATAATAATTATTATTATATTAACAATAGTAAATGGAAAACATGTATATAATGCAATAAGGTTTGCAAAAGTACTTTACAAATATTATGATTTTGTCTCCACAACAATCCCTAGGCAGTAGGCTTATTATTTTCCCCATTTATAGTTATGGAAACTGAGGCATACAAAAGTTAAGTAATTTCCCTGGGACCACATATCTAGTAAATATCTGAGGCCAGATTTAAACTCTGGTCTTCCTGACTCTAGGTCCTATGCTAAATCCCTTTGCAGAGTACTTCTAATTCAATTTAACAAGGAGTCATTAATAAAGAGAGAAATGAAAAATTGTCCATACTCTTAAGGAGCTTACATTAGACTGGAGAATTTTAAGTGCATTATAATTTAAGAGAGACGGAGTTAACACCTGGGGAGAGTGGGAGAGTCAGGAAAAGATACCTGTAGAAGATGGATTCAGCTGTGAGAGTTGAAGAAAAATGAGGATTTTACAAGGTGGAGGTGTAGAAGTCATGTATCTCATCTCAAGGAGAGTCAAAGACCTTCCCAGAGCCAGGAAATGCAAAATTATATAATAATAAGTAAGCTAGAGCAAAATAAAAGCAATACATGAAATGTCTATAAAGATAGTCTGGAGTCAGATTGAGAAGGGATTGAAATGCCAAGTTTGCATTTATTTTAGAGGAAAAAGGGAGCCATTGAACATTCTTGAGCAGAAAAATTGGCATAATCGCCATTTGCTTTAGGATTTGTTTTTTCAATTTTGAAAATACTTTTATTAGTGCTGTTTGTTTTTACATCACTTTCATGTCAGAATATACTCTCCTCCTACCCCTACATTTGTAACAAAGATTAAAAAACAAAATAAGACAAAAATCGTTCAAAGCAAGCCTGACATCACACTAACAGTTCCTCACTACCCCAACAAAAGAAGAAAGGTGCATTTTCTCATCTCTTCTCAAGGTCTAAGCTTGAGTTCACAGAGTTTATTTTGTCACCTCTTTAAAGAAGGGATTGGAAAAGGTAGAGGCTGGAAATTGAGTCTGATTAGAAGCACACAGGGGGGAGGTGAAGAAGACCTAAACTATGGCTCTGGTTGAATGAGTAGGGAGAAGGGGATAGCTGTGAAAGATGCTATGGAGAGAGGTTCTACTTGAAAGGAGATTAGCTATGGGTGGGTGCGGGGGTGGAGGGGGAGGGAGGAGGATGGAAAAGGAGGGAGGAGCCAAAGGAGGATGGTGGAGGCCAGGATGTTATACTTCTGTGAAGGATGTTGGTGTCATTAACTGACGAAGGAATGTTTGAAGGAGGGGTGGATTTGAAAGAGATGAGAGATAATGAGGGCTCTTTTGCATTCATTGAGTTTAAGATGCCTACTGGGCATCCACATTCTATATAGTTTCTCTCTTTTCTTAGGTGAGATTTTAGTACTCAGAAGTCTCCATCTGAGATTCCTGCCCTGAGTGAAAAGCCTTAGGACTGAGAATCTGGCTTCAAGGTGAATCTCAGGTGCAAAATACTATTCATAGGCTCACCGGTCATAGATTCAGAGCTAGGAGGGAACTTAGTGGTAAATCCAAACCCCTCATTTCACAAGCTGAAACTTAAAAGGGATCTTAAATAACTTGCCGCAAGTTACATAGCTTATAATATTAATTGCTAGAGTTTACATAAAACTTTAAAGTTTGCAAAGCACTTCACATGAATTACCTCATTTCATAATCCCTCAAAGGTCCTGTAAATTAGGTGATATTTTTAGCCCCATTTACAGGTGAAAAATCTGAGGCAGAGAAAGAGGTTAAGTGGCATGCCCAGGGTTACACTGCCAGTTAGTGTCTGAGGGAAGGTTCGTATCTCAATCTTCCTTGACTTCAAGTCCTGCGCTCCATTTTCTTGTTGGCTGTTTAGCTATTTTTCAGGCATGGCCAACTCTTCATGACCCCATTTTTTCTTTTTGCAAAGATAATAGAGTGGTTTGCCATTTCTTTCTCCAGCTCATTTCTTAAAGAAAAAATTGAGGCAAATAGAGTTAAGTGATTTGCCCAGTATCTCATGCCTAGTAAGTTTCTGAGACCAGATTTGAACTCAGGAAGATGGATCTTTCTAATTCTCAACCCAGTGCTCTATCCACTGTGCTACCTAGCTGCCCATTAAATCTGCTACATGCATTTAAAAAATTAGCTCACCCTTGCCAGCCCCAATGTGGTGGTTACATAGGGCTCTCACCCATTGCAGAGTAGGCATAAGGAAAGACTATACTATGATTGTTTTGCCTTTCTGGTATTCAGCTGCAGCTTGCCTGAAGGAGGTAGCATGGCTAACTCAATGGAGATATGGCTGACTCAGGAGTCAGAGAATGAAGGTTACAACCCTGCCTCTGGTACTACTCACCTGTATGACTTTGGAATCAGGTAGCTACAATTACCTGAACTGTAAAATGATTGGGGTAAGTGGCCTCTCGGAGGTACCTTTTGACTCTAGTACAATGATATCAAGATTCTGATTTTCTCACCAATGCAAATACCTGGTGCTAATTCTAATGCCTTCCCTTTGGTCACTATCTCCACTTTATCCTGCATAGGTGTTACTTGTACGTAGTTATTTGATATTGCCTTCCCTTGTACATTAGAAACTCCTGGAGAGCAGGGCTTGTCTTTTAACTTTCTTTTTTCCCCAGTATTTAGCACTGTACCTGGCACATATTTATATTCATCACCTCATTGACTAAGTAGGGTATTGGGAATGAGAGGTGTGGTGACTGAGGTTCTTGTCCAACTCAAGTCCCTGGTAGTGAGATGCCTCCTAACTTTCCTGGGATCAGTAGTACAAGAATTCTTATCCTTATCTTACAGATGAGATAACTGAGGTTCATAAAAGTTAAGTAACTTACCTTAAGCCACACATCTAGTCAGTGGTAGAGTTTGGCCTTGAATATACAAATTCAATGTTCATTCCAACAAAACTTACTTTCTCTCCCTAGAATGTACATTCCTTTAGCAGCAATGAGATTAGTACCCAGGATCTCTAAAGATATAGGTGAATTTTTGAAGGGGTATATGTGCTGAAGGAGAGGAGGGAGTTTAAAGATAGGGGGTGAATAGATCTCTCTGGTTAGGAAGTGACAATGGTCAGTCAATAAACCTAATTATTATTTTATTATTAAATTATTAAATACCTTTGTGCCAGGCACTGATCTGAGTGCTGGGGATACAAAGAAAGATAAAATACAGTCCTCTGTTCTAAGGAGCTCTAATGGGATTTGGGGGACTACGTGCAAATAACTACATACATAGGAGATAAAAAGAAAGGAACAAGTAATAAGTGCTTACTATACCTGGAGCTGTGCTAAGCACATTTACAAATATTATTTCATTGATTCTCACAACAACCTTGTACAAACAATCTATGTACAGTAAATACTGGAAATGACCAACAGATGGAAAGCCTTAGCATTTAGGGGGATTAAGAGGACTGTTTGTAGAAGGTGGGATTTTAGCTGGGGATTGAAGGAAGCCATGAGACAAAGATGAGAAGAGAGATCATTCCAGGCATGAGGGATGGCCAGTGAAGATGCCCAGAGTGGTGAGATAGAGGAAGAGTAAAGAGGCTAGTGTTACTAAAGAACAACAATGAGGGGAAACTAAGGTATAAGAAGACTGGAAATTTGGGATAGGAGGCAGGATTAGGTTAAGAAGGGATTTAAATGGCAAATAGCCATTGAAATTTTGTATCCAGGGACTTAAACTCCTAGAGTTTTGTTCAGATAACTCTAAATTGTGTTCCTCCATTTTGACTCTAGTAGGTATAAACCTTTCCTCTCCCTGGGAAACCATAGAGGGAGAATTTTTAATTTTCTCATTGGGTTACTTACTCTCTCCTCTAGCTTGAGAAGTTGTGTGTTTCACAGAAAGAACACTGGACTTGTAGCCAGGAGAGAACTGTTTACATCTTACCTCTCATAGTTACTACTTGTTTGGCCAGCTGGTGTGTGGGGTGCACAGGAGGAATAAGAGGGTTTGCCAATCCCTTTTCAAGACACCTTTGGTGTCTACATGTCACCCAGTTCTTATCTGTGGCTTCTAGAGGTCATAGCCCAGTAAACCATCTCAGGACATTGGGATTAAACCAGGTTGAAGATAACCAGTAGGCCTCAAATTCACTAGCTAATTAGGGGGATATTTACCCCAATCCTATGAAGACTTTCCTTGGTGGAATGGGCAGATAAGAACAATTTGTTCCAATAATCATGAAGTCAGCTGAAGCAGATACCGTGGAGCTCTTAGAGTTTGGTCGGGCATCAAAGATGTCAAGGTCATCCTCCAAATCTACAGCCATTGCCAACTATCATGACTTTTGTCTTGCCACAGGACTTTGATGACTCTGGAAGAGAGTGATGTTGATGACTTTATGCAACCCTGCCTCACTTAAATCCATTTCACCCTGTAATATTATCAATCCTCGCTGAAAACAAAGGACAAAAAACAAAGTGCTATGTGACCATGGACAGGCTGCTTAATCTTATCTGAGCTGTCACTTCCCCTTGAAATTGGAGCAATAATAGCAGTCGCTTCTCTCCTCACAATGTGGTGAAAATATGAGTGTTCATTAGTAATCTGCTGTGAAAACATGAAGTTCTATATAAAAACAAGCTATATTAAACAAGTAATTACCCTAATTGCATTACTTCAAACTACCCATATTTAAAGGGAGATATTGGACTAAATGATCTCTAAGATCCATTTCCAGCTCTAAGTCTAAGACTCTTCGGCTTAGTAATGGTCACAAGTGGAAAGAATCTGGTGATCTAAGTCTGCAAATGATGACTCAAAGTCCTATGTTTTAGGTTGTGATAAAAAAATGTCAACTCCTCGGGGTAGAAATAGCTTCATTTTCACCATCTCTCTACCTCATAGCACAGTACTTTATACACAGAAGGTGTTTAAGGTATGTTTACCTGAATTGAATCTCAATAAACATTTGAACTTCCCATTTAAACTGTATATATCTTGTAGATACAATTTTTTGCATATTGTCCCCCACATTAGAATATAAGCTTCTTGAGGGTAGGGATCTTGTTTTTGCCTTGTTTGATAGCAAGTACTTGATGATGATGATGATGATGATGATGGTGATGATGATGATGATGACGATGATGATGATGATATCATTTATACTATACTTTGAGGTTTGCAAAGTGCTTTACAAATGTCTGTATCTTCACCACAACACTGGGTGGTGGTGGTGGTGGTGGTGGTGGCCCCTCATTTTCAAAGAGAACTAATGACATGATGGAGTGATGTCTAGATTTGCTCATGAAATGGATTTAAATGAGACAGAATTGCACAGAGTCATCAGCCTCATTCCCTCTTCCAGAGTCATTGAAGTTCTGTAGTAGAATAAGTCAGGACAATTTGTGATGGACTGAAATAACTTTGGTGTCTTCGATGTCTGACAAAACCTTAAGGATTCCATAGCACCTCCTTCAGACACTTTAATGGCCATTGGAGCAATTGTTCTCATCCATCTGTTCCACTGGGGGAAATCTCCACATGCTTAGGGTAGACATCATTTTTGAATGTGTTTGAAGCCAGTTGTTACCTTCAACTTGGTTAAGTCCATCTGCCAAAACGGTATGGCCACTGCACATGCTATATGTTCTTGGAGCCACAGGTGAGAGGGGTGACAAGTAGACACCAAAGGTAAAAGAGTAACCCAGAAGAAGTCTCAGCAAGTCTTCACATCAGAGATGTTTGTCCTCCCTGAATACCCCATTCACCCTAGTCTGGGAGGTAGGTGTTATCACTATGCCCATTCTGTGGATAAGGAAACCAGAGAAAACAGAGCTTAAATTATTTCCCTAGAGTCACACAGCTAGTAAATGTCTAAAGTGAAACTTGAACTCAGTTCTTTTTTGACTCCAAAATCAGTGCTCTATTCATTGTGCCAAATAAATATTTGTTGATCAACTGACTGACAGTTGACTGTACAAATATTGTACAAAAGCAAAAATATTATTGATGATGCCATTTGAATTTTCATTCAGCTCTTTGGGTAAGAGTTCAAAGAATGAGCAGGATAGTGGGATTCATTTATTTCATTTTTCAATTTCGGTTTATTATTAGTTATTGTTGAAAGTATGTATAAAGAAAGCCAAATTCCAGTGGAAAGAGATTGGGGGTGGTGACCTGGAAGCTATAAAGAGGGAGACAAGACACTCAGCTTGAAGGTCTACTGCTTAAGGACTGGTTTGACCTTCAGCAAGTCATTTAGTGTTGTTGCTTTCTCTTCTGTGAAAGGAGTAATCATACCTGCTCCGCCCTCCTTCAACAATATGAGAGGAAAGAAAAGACAGTGATGTGTGGGAGACCATGTTGATCATTTCTGTATTATTATTACTGTCACTGTTTGGTCACTTCTGGAGTCTATAATTTTATGATTGATTGCATAATTATATTATTCAACTTTTCAAGGAAACTCAGATCCCTTCAGGCAGCAGGCTCATTTTTTTTTTATAAACTCAATCAGTGCAAACACAAAAAACACTCTATCCCGGGCACTTATTAAAGTCAATTCTTAGAGAAGTCTGCTATGGTGGACACAATCTCAAAATACTAAATCAGAAGTCATGGAATAAAATCTCCATATTCATGTTGATTGCCTGATCATTCAATTTCTCTGAGCCTCAGTAACTCTTTTGTCCAATGGAAATTCTCTTAACTATGCTAGTCAGGTCCAGGATTACAAGAAACAGTTTAGTTGAGCTAACTCCTGGGTCTATCGATAATATATGTAAGAAGGATTCAAGGCAGGTGACCTTACCGTCATGCTAGTAACTACATGGCCTGATTTAAAGAAATGAAGTCCTTGTAAGGAAGACAAAAATTTCTACCCAGGCAATAGACTAATTCCAGATGTAAGAAGCTATACAGTTATTTACAAAAAGAACTGAAAACTACTACAAAAGCATCAATTTTGGGTCGGTAGACCTCAGGTACTTTGTTAACACCCATCACAAGTAGATCAGAAGAGACTAAACATGGGAACTATAGGGGCAAAGATACTTAACTTGAGGTCCATGACCTTATCTTGTTGGCTTTGTTTTCACTTTTTGATAGCTGTATTTTAATATAATTGACCTCCTTTGTATTTTTGTTGTGTATGTACTATGTAGTTTATTTTATGCGTTTAGAAGCATTATTCTGAGAAGTGTCTACAGACATCAGTAGACTACCAAAAACAAAAAACATAAAGACCTCCCTGACTTTGTCCAACTTAAACATCTATGCATCTTCCTATATCATCAGCAAATACTTCCCCGCACTTTGCTGGACAATCTCATGAAACAAGAGATGAAAACAAAAGATAGAGAGCCAAGGGGGTAAGTGAGGAAAGTGAGGAGGTGATTGTAGAAAGAGTCACAAGGGAGAAATTAAAAGACTTGTTCACAGGTTGATTTTTAAATTTTTTACCACATGCTGCCTATTTTAATTTCAAGTGGCACTTGCCTATGTCTGGATATACTATTCATATACCCTTCTGTCTTTCAAATGAGGAGTGAGTGGAGGTTATATACCTTATATAGTAGTGATAGGCATTAGTTTTAAAAAAATGGAACTGCTTTGGGTTTTATTCCCAATGTTTTGATAACTATATCAAACATATGTTTCCATTGTGTTCGTGTGTATTTTATTTAATGCCTAGAAAAACATTATTCTGAGATGGGGTCCATAGACTTCACCAAACCTCCAAAGGGGTCCATGACGCAAAACATTTAAAAGCTCTTACATTAAAGTCTGGATCAATGATTACTATAGCTGTCTCTATGCCTACTTAGATCCTTTCATTAGCAAAGGGACCTAGTCTAACCAGCCTGAATCATGGCCTCCCAGTGTTGTTGGGAGAAAAGAGCTTTACAATCTATAAAGCAATCTGTAAATGTGAACTATATCGAGGATGACCACAATAATGATGATTTTTTTTTCCTAGCACTATCCTCAGTATCACAATGGATTAACATAAAACTAAGGCATGGTCTGTACTATCAAGGAGCTTGCTTTCAAGTCTGAAAAGGAGGGTACACACACACCCTCATGCAAATTGAATAACAGTACATGACAGGACAAAAGTAAGTACCCAGTGAGTAGTGGACAATAAGGACTTACCTATATGACAAAAAGTATTGTACAGACAAGGAACAAATCAGTGTTATCTGGAGTTGTCAGTTTCATGGATGAATGACTTTTAAAAAAATTATTTCTATAAAATTTTGTTAAATACTTCCCAATTACATGCAAAAAATTAACAATCTTTGTTTTTAGTTTTGGTTCCAAATTCCATTCGTTCTTCCTGCCCTTCCGCTCTCCTGGAGAAGGGAAGCACTTTGATTTCTATTGTGCATGGGGCAAGATTGTGCCAGACATACATGTTTCTATATTAACCTTGTTGCAATAGAAAACAAAACCAAAATAAAACAATGAAAATAAAGTTAAATAAAAGTGTGTTTCAATCTGCATTCAGTGTTTACTATTCTGTCTCTGGAGATAGCATTTTTCATCATCTGTCCTTTGGAATTGTATTGAATCATTTTCTTGATTAGAGTAGCTAACTCTTTCAACATGCCTCTTCTTTACAAAATTGTTCTTACTGTGTACAATGTTTGCTTACTTCTGCCCACTTCATTTTGCATGTATTCCTATATGGCTTTTCATATTTTTCTGAAAGCATCCTGTTCATTATTTCTTATTGCAAAATAGTATTTCATCACATTAATATACTTAATATATTATGGCTTTAATATAATGGCTCCTTCAGCCATTCCCCAAATGATGGACATCCACTCAGTTTCCAATTCTTAGCCACCATTTAAAAAGTTACTATAAATATTTTTGTAGAAATTGGTCCTTTTCCCTTTTCTTTGATGCTTTTGGGATACAGACCAAGTGGTAATATTTCTAGGTCAAAGGGTATGCACAGCTTTACAGCCCTTTGGGCAAAGTTCCAAATTATTCTCCAAAATGGTTGGGCTAGTTTACAACTCTACCAAGAGTGTATTAATGTCCCTATTTTTCCACATTCTCAGCAGCATTTGCCATTTTCCTTTACTATCATTCTAGCCAATCTGACTGGTGTGAGGTGGTATCTCTGAGTTGTTTTAATTAGCATTGTTTTTACTAAGTAGTGATTTAGAGAATTTTTTTAATGTGTCTATTGATAGCTTTGATTTCTTCTTCTGGAAATTGCCTGATTATATCCTTTGACCTTTTACCAACTAAGAATGTCTTTTATTTTTATAAATTTCACTCAGATCTCTATATACTTAAGAAATGAGGTCTTTATCAGAGGAATTTATCTTGCAATTTTTTCATAGTTTTCTGTTTTCCTTCTAATTTTGGTTGCATTTGTTTAATTTGTGCAAACATTGTTTTTTTAAAAAAAATTTCAGGTTATCAAAATTATCTGTTTTAATTCCTGTGATCTTCTCTGTCTCTTGTTAGGTCATAAACTCTTTCCCTGCCTGCAGATATGACAAGAACATTTTACAGTGCTCCCCTAATTGACTTATATCACCCTTTGCACATAAATCAGTTATCCATTTTGACCTTATCTTGGTATATAATGTGAGGTATTGATCTATGTCTAGTTTCTGCTAAAATGTTATCCAGGATTCCCAGAAATTTTTTTGCAAATATTGAGTTCTTAACACAAAAGCTTGGATCTTTAGATTTATTGAACATTAGACTACTATGGTTATTTACTACTATGTGTGATGTATCTAATCTATTTCACTGATCCACCACTCTTAGCCAGTAGCAAATTGTTTTGATGGTTACTGCATTGGAATATACTTTGAAATCTGGAACTGCTAATTTACCTTCCCTAATATTTCTTTTCATTGATTTCCTTGATACTCTTGACCTTTTGTTCTTCCAGATGAATTTTGTAAATATGTTTTCTAGATCTGTAAAACAATTCTTTGGCAGTTTCATTGATATGACACTGAATAAGTGAATTAACTGTAGAATTGCCATTTTTATTGTATTGATTCAGCTTATCAGCAATTAATATTTCTCCATTTGTTTAGATCTTTATTTGTGTGAAAAGTGTTTTGTAATCATGTTCATACAATCCTTGGATTTATTTTGGCAGGTGGACTCCTGAGTATTTTACATTGTCTGGAGCTCTTTTAATGGAATTTTTCTTTTTCTCTCTTCCTACTGGGTTTTGTTGGTAGTGTATAGAAATGTTGATTTGTGTGGGTTTATTTTATATTCTGCAACTTTGCTAAAGTTGTTCATTGTTTCGACCAGTTTTTGTCTGGGGTTCTATAAGTATACCATCATATCATCTGCAAAGTGATAGCTTTGTTTCCTCATTGCCTATCTTTTAATTCCTTAAATTTATTTTTCTTGTCTTATTGCTATAGTTGCCCTTTCTACTGAATACTGAATAAAAGTGGTGATAATGGACTTCCTTGTTTCACTCCTGATCTAATTGGGAAGGCTTCAGGTTTATCCTCATTACAGATGATCCTTCCTCTTGGTTTTAGATAGATACTGTTTATCATTTTAAGGAAAGCTCCATTTATTCCTGGCCTCTCCAGGTTTTTTTTTTTTAATAGGAATGGTTATTGTATTTTGTCAAGGTCTTTTTTCTATATTTATTGATATAGTCATCTGATTTTTATTGTAATTAATATTGATATAGTAAGGTATTCAGATAATTTTCCTAATATTGAACTAGCCCTGCATTCCTGGCATAAAATCTGCCTGGTCCTAGTGTATGATCTTTGTGATATATGTCTGTAATCTCCTTGTTAGTATTTCATTTAAATTTTTTGCATTGATACTAATTAGGGATATTGATCTATAGTTCTCTTTCTCTGTTTTTGCTCTCCATGGTTTACATATCAAAACTATGGTTTACATAGTATTGGGATTAATTATTCCTTCAATGTTTGGTAGAATTCACTGGTAAATCCATCTGGGGATTTTTATTTAGGGATCTTATTCATAGCTTGTTTCATTCCTTTTTCTAAGATAGAATTATTTAAGTATTCCCTTTCCTCTTCTGCTTATCTGGGCAGTTTATATTTCTTAAATATTCATCATTTTCACTTATATTGACAGTTTACTAGCTTGTAATTTGGAAAATTAACAACTAATAATTGCTTTAATTTCATCTCTTTTCTTCATTTTTTCATTTTCATCAGGTGGTGCATTTACCCTTTTCACTTTTGATAAAAGCAATTTGGTATTCTCTCTCTTTCAAATCAAATTAACCAATAGTTTATCTATTTTATTGTTTTTTTCCGCAAACCAGTTTCTATTCTTATTTATAAGTTCAATTTCTAAAACCTTTAATTTGACTAATTTTTCCTTTGATTTTCAGGATTTTGATTTTGGTCTTTCACTGGAAATTTTTAATTTTTTTATAGGTTTTTATAATTTCATTGATCTACACTTTGTCTCTTTTAATGATACAAAAAAAATTGGAGATATAAAATTTCCCCTAAGTACTGCTTTGGCTTCATCTCACAAATTTTGGGATGTTATCTTATCATCATTCTCTTTAATGGAATTATTGCTTTTATAATGTGTTCTTTGACCCACTCATTCTTTAGGATTAGGTTATGTAGTTTCCAATTTGCTTTTGACCTATGTTTCCATGATCTTTTATCAAATGTAATTTTTATTGCATCATGGTCTGAAAAGGATTCAATTATTTTTTTCTGAATTTAGTTGTGAGGATTTTATGTGTGTCAATTTTTGTGAAAGTGTCATGTACAGCTGAGAAAAAGGTATAGTCTTTTCTATTCCCATTCAATTTTCTCCAAGACTCTATCATATTTAATTTTTCTAATATTCTATTTATCTCCTTGACTTCTTTCTTATTTATTTCATAGTAAGATTTATCTAGCTCTGAGAAGGGAAAGTTGATATTCTCCATGAGTGTACTTTTACTATTTACCCCTGTAATTCGTTTAATCTTTTCTTTAAGAATTTGTATACGATGCCATTTGTTATCATTTGCCAGATCCCCTTACTGTCTAGGACTTGACAGCTTCTAAAACTGCTGCTGTTTCTTTCACCACCACCTAGTCCTACCACTGATGTATTACTCACTTGGGCTTTGGACCAGACTCCTTCCTTCATTCACAAATCTCTTTCTCACCTCAGGCTAGAATAATGTCTTACTCTGACTTTTTGTTGACTCTGTCACTCCAGAATTCAATCTGAGTCATTTTTTAGAATTGTTTAGAGGGGAATGTTGGGAGATCATGACTGAGTGCTTTTCTACTCTGCCATCCTGGCTCCACCCTTGGAAGTCACATAGAGGCATTTTAATACAATATCTAATCTGAGTTTTCATCATAGGTACTACAGATATCATAATCCCTATTTTATAGATGAGAAAACTAAAGAGCTTAGAAAAGTGCTTTGATCATGGTCACCCAACTAGTATGTGTTGGAGGAGATAGGGTTGAAGTATCAGCTTCTCAGGACTACAAAAACAGAGCTCTTTCTACTATACCATGTTGCCATGCTTTTTCCTCAAGATTTGACATTTTATGTAATAATAAGATTTAGAGTAAGAAAGGGCCTTAGAAATCATCTTTGTTACCTTTCATTACATAGATGAAAATATGAACTCCCATCATCCCTACCACCTTTTCAGGTCAAGCGACTTTTCCACGAACACAAATGGTAAATAATAAAGCTAGGACTTTCACTCAAGTCTTCTGAATTGAAATCTAGAAAATTTTTTGCAACACTTACTCTCTGAAGGACAATGAGATGTAGATACGTAGAGAGAACGGGGAAGGGCATTCCAAAGACAAATGGAATTGAGTAGGGATATTCATGAAATATTAAAATCAACATAATTGAAGCAAGTGGTTTACCCTGAAGGTAATCAGTAAAGATGACTTTGCAGGGGAAAGGTAGTTTGTTTAAGGCCTTGACTGATGGGCTGAGGAGTCAGAACTTGATCATACATAAATGGTAAGATTTCAGAATCTTTTTCTAAACATAGAAATAACATTATAAAAGCAAAGTTTTAAGGAATTTAATGTAGCTGGTTTAGCTAAGTGAAGCTCTCACTGTATTCCATGAACCAGGTATCTAGCCATAATCCACAAGGATCTCCTTGTGGCTATTTTATACTTCGAATATGAGGAAGTTATATCACTGAGCCTTAGGTTTCATAACCAACCAAGTCTCAAGTATTGAGCTCTAGGGCATTCAGATGTTTGAACGGTTCATGGATTGTATCAGGAACTTTACATGACTAAATCAACTTGAAATGGCCTCAACATTCTCAGTGAATATCCTTCTCTTGCTATGGCTAAGTAGATCCTTTTTCATTAATGACTTTTGTTAATCCCTTTTGAATGACTTGTTTCTTATATTGTTCCAATATTTAACCTAAATTACCAGGGAACTTATCTGAATGAGGACCAGTCCAGAACATTATGATTTCAAGGCCCTTTCATCATCCTGGTTACCATGCCTTCTCAAAATGTAGCAGGCAGAATTAAACACAATATTCAATGTGTAGTCTGACAAGAGAAAAGTAAAGCAAGACTATTATCTTCTTATTCATCGACATTATAAGCCACCTAATATAGTCAGACTGTAAAAATTCTATATTTACTGTACCATACTGTTGACTCATATTGAGCTTAGAGTCCACTAAAACCCCAAGATCTTTTTCAGATAAACTGATGTAGGAGATATCTCCCCTTTGGAGATACCTCCCCTTTGTTATGCTTGTGAAGATGATTTTTAATCCAACTGTAACACTTAAACATTTATATTATATTTCATATTACTCTGTTGGTCTTAAGTTTTAGTCTTCAAGACTTATTTGAATCGTGATTCAGTCATCTGAACAGTTAGATATTCTCAGTTCTTTTTTGATATCTATAAGTTTGATACCAATGTCATCTATGTATTTATCAAAGTCATTGACAAAAATTTCAAAATACAAGGCAAAACAAATTTCTAAGTCACTTCACTGGAGATATTCCTCCAAATTGATATTAATGACTTTTTGGGGTTGGCCATTCAATCTGTATTGGATTCACTTAATTATATTATCATATTGCCCTTAGGTCTCCATCTTTAAGAATAGCATGAAAGATTTTTTTATCAAATACTTTGTAAAGATTTTAATAAACTGTATATACATTTGTCACTTTTTAACACTGTTTTAAAAAAAGTAATAAACTTAGTTCACTGTTATCAATTATTGATGAAGAAATGTGGGTTCTCTATAATGTCACTCTATTTTCTAATTAACAATTCTTTTTGATTCCTTTTTCACTATTTATCCTTTCAATAATGTTTTAGAATTTCCACCATCCCTCTTAGACATTTTATTTTTTTTATATTTTTAATTTATTGAATAATTCAAGTATTCACATAACATGGTACAATAGGAAAGATTATTACATATGAAACTGTAGAACTGTGTATAACTTACTATTCCTTTCTAATATATAACAAAATTATCATGTAAATTTCCTTTTCTTTTTTCCTTCTCCACCCCACCCTAGAGATGTCTACCATTAAATGCAAATATGTGTGTGTATGTGTGTGTGT